>SJYX01021635.1:21460-153909 GCA_006410675.1 Oreotragus oreotragus
ATTGAAGGCAGGGGGAGAAGGGGACGACAGAGGATGAGATGGCTGGATGGCATCACCGACTCAATGGACATGAGTTTGAGTGAACTCCGGGAGTTGGTGGTGGACAGGGAGGTCTGGCGTGCCGCAGTCCATGGGGTCGCAAAGAGACGGACACGACCAAGCGACTGATCAGGCTCCAGAGGACCTTCCTGGGGTCACCCCCACTGCACGGCTGCCCCTCAGGGAAGCTGCCAAGCTGACCTCATTTCGTGTGGTCCCAGAGCCTTCCTCAGCACAGCAGGATATGTGGGTTGGCGCTGTCTGCCTGCCCTGCAGGTGAGGCTCACAGAGGAGTCGTCATCTGCCCCATCATGTGGCTCCAGGGGCAACTTGGACAACTTCAGACCCTGGCCCTTCCCTCTGCCTTACCAAGGGGGCCCAAGGCCACCAGCTTTCTGGGCCAGCGCTCCCACTGTCTGCCCAGCACAGCGGGCTCTTGACTGTCACTGGAGGAATTTCCCACGCTGAGCCGGGCAGCCAAGAAGCCCGGCCTCTCTTTCCCACAGCGCCTTGGCAGAGGTCTGCACAGAGGGTGGCATGGACCCCTTGGTTCCAGCCATCCCTGCGCCAGCAAGTTCACCCGAGCACAACTCTGTGCCTCCGACCGCCGAATAATAAATTTAATAATTAAAGAATAATTAATTACACCTGAAACTTCTCACTTGGGGGTACAATTAGCCTCTGGCACCTTTTGAATGAGTTGCCAGTGACTAATTGTGCCCTCAAGGAGGCATTTGTAAGTACAATTAATTGTGTGCAAAATTGAACTCACAAATACTCAGGAACATAAAAATCATTCCCACAAAAAGAGTTTGTTTAGAAGCCAGGCCGTTATTTTTTTTAAAGGGTCCTGTGGTGGGTTCCCCAGGGCTCCAGATGCGCCCTGGGGTCTCCGTGGGAGGCCGCCCCCTCCCCCAGCACGGAGGTCCTCCAAGCTCGGAGCTTCCACTGCTGAGGGTTAGCCCCCTGGTGGCTCCTCCACAGAGCAGGGCATTGGCTCGTGACTCAGAGAGGTCACTATTTAGTGTAGAGTCATGGGGATGGGAGAGCAGGAAGGATGAGCCAAGAACTAAAGCACAAATCTGCCTTCTTTGCCTCCTTCAACTTCTCCGTCAAGGCCATCCCAAACTGGAGGAGATCGTCGGCCTTCCCGGTCTTGCCCAGTGGCCAGCTCTTGGAGAAGCCCTCGGATGCAGGGATTTCCTAGGCAAGAATAGTGGAGTAGGTTGCCATTTCCTCCTCCAGGGGATCTTCCCAGCACAGAGATCGAACCCATGTCTCTTACATCCCCTGCACTGGCAGGCCTGTTCTTTACCACTAGCGCCCCCTGGGAAGCCCCATTAATTCACCTTGAAACTCTATTATGAATCCCTCCAGATTCCACTCAGATGCCACAGCCCCTACGAAGCCTTTTGCTCTTCCAGGATAATGGATGCCCCTCTGGGAGTGTCTCAGAACCTGTGCCTGCTGCACTGGTTCTTCTGAGCTTTCTGTTCCTAACTTTGGGAGGGAGAGAACTATTCCTCACGTTCTATCCCCTGGGCCAACCGATGATCGGTGAGACTCAGACATTTATGACAGCAAAGCTGGAAACAAGCAAGTATAGTCAAAGAAGGTGGCATTCCTTGCACTGCCTCTAGCCCAGTTGCAAGGGAGGAACAGCTGATAAGAACAGTTTTACAAAATTGAATGCTTTATCCTGGTTATTTTCGTATTATTTCTGGGAAGTGAAGCCCCTTTGAGGGCACAGACATTTCATGCCCTGGGTCTCTATAGTTAAAAAGATTTGCTTTTCTTTATTAGATTTGCTTCTTGACAGTCCCTCAGTATGCTGTGCTGATCACCCAGAAGCCCCTGGAGGGACTAACTGCAGGGGGAGCCATCTACTGTGCTCCTTGCTTGCAGTTTCAGGGCATTGAGAAGGCTTAATGAATCCCGGGTACAGGTTTGAGTGCAGAAAGGGGCCAGCTGCTCCCAAAAGCCTGATGCTCTGTGACACTCTGCCATTCACCAAACACCCAGGACACACCTTCCAGGTGGCAGGCCCTGGACTAGCATGCTCTAGATCCAGAGATGGGAAGACAAAAATGGCTCTCCAGGTTTCCAGGCTTGAGGGGAGAATACCAACACATTGGGAGCTGTCGAAAGGCAGAGAAGCCCCAGGCAGGAAACACTCCCCTCCCACCAGCGGAGATGAGTTCTGAACCGTACCCTGTGAGGGGAGTACTGGGGAAGGAGAGACGTGGTGCTGTGTGTGAGAGAGAGAGACAGAGGCAGCGAGAGGTCTGAGATCGTGAATCAGAACAAGAGTCAATGGTTTAGCCAACCCACCATCTCTTTCGGCACCCTGGCCGTCAGCTACGGGTCTGCAAGATTTTGTTTCCCCGGTTGCTATCTGCTTTCCCACAAAACAGAATACAGAAAGGCAAGGTCACAGGCGTATAAGAGAAAACCATGATTTGCTGATGCTTCTAGCTCCCCACGTTGCCTCCAGGACCTTAACGGAGAGGATTAAGAAGTAAGCCAAGGCACACAGCGCTCCGTCTGCAGGAGAAGGTGTGCTTCGGTGCACACAACTTAGAAAGGGAGTCGGATCAACAGAGTTCACAGAGCAGCCCCGGCCTTCAAGTGGGATCACGGGAAGACTCCGCCAGAGCTCCCGAGCCCCCACCCACATTGCTCCCACTGCGGCCCAAGCTCCCCTTCCGGGACAGCCCCGTGTACCTGGGTTACAGGCACAGAGGTTGCAGTTCGGGGGCCAACTTACCCCTGGCCCCAAGGGCCAACAAGAGCAGGTTATCAGAGGCCCCTCCAGCCCAGGGGAGGGGCACTGCGGGGGTGTGAGACCGCTGTTCTCATGGGCAGAGCCGGGGAGGCTCTCCCTGCCAGGGTGTGTGGCAAAGCCCTAGCTTCGGGGACACAGCTCAGATGCATGGGTCTCCCTGTCTGACCCTTACCATCTCAGTTTTTAGTCTCTGTTGGAAGCCCTGCCTCATTAAGAGACTTCCTGCTTCCTGCCATATTGGCCTTTTGGGCAGAATTCGCAATTAGAGTGTTAGAGTGGTGCTCTATTAACTGCAAAAATTGTGATTCTTAGATTGAGTTAATTGCTAATATCTGTATACAGTGTTCCCCTAAGATACTTTACATTACAGTAAATAAACTTCCCATCTGAATTCAGAGACATGACCAGAGGTTTTACAAATCCCTAATTATATTTACAGAGAGTCAGGGCTTACAAAGTGGCTCAGTGGTAAAGAATCCACCTGCCAGTGCAGGAGACGTAAGAAATGCAGGTTCGATTCCTGGGTCGGGAGGATGCCCTGGAGAAGGAAATGGCAACCCACTCCCACATCCTTGTCTGCGAAATCCCATGGACAGAGGAGCTGGGTGGCCTACAGTCCATGGGGTCGCAAAGAGTCAGACACGACTGAGCGACTCAGCAGGGTCCTCTCAGCTGCCCCCGTCTTCAACACTGTCTCAGCCCACTCTTCAGGAAGCCAGCAGCTGCAGTGGTAGGTAAGTCACAGAGATTCTTTTCCATTCTTTCTCAGAAAATAACCCAAACCACCACACATATCCATCAGAACTCTTGGCACTACTCCTGGCTAGAAATGGCTCAGTAAAAAAAAAAAACCCAAAGTAGGACATTGTAAATGGTTTTCATTGGTCATGAGACGGATTGTCCAGTGCTGACAGCAGGAGTGGATATTATTGGTATAAGCCATTTGGAAAGTGTTTTGGTAATAGGAGTCCAAGCCTAAAAAATGTCTAAACTCAGTTTCATAAAGTATATCTCCATACAGCAGCACACTCTGCAGCCAAAAGAATTATATAGTCCTTGCCTAAATTATTAGAAAGATGTTCATGCTATGTTACTGCATTTCATCTTGAAAAAATAAAAGAAAAAATATACAAACAACATGAAATAAAATTTGACCAAAAAAAAAAACCAAACTCTGAAAATGTGCATGCCTTTGACCTAGTGGTTTCATTTTTGGAATCAGTCCTAAGGAAATAATCTGAAGTGAAACAAAGCTGAATGGCACAAAATTATTAGCTGCAGTAGTATCGATATTCACAAAATTGCCAAAAATCTCAGTGGCAACCAAAGGAGTAATTTATGGCACAGTCAGAAAATGGGATATTTTATACCATTGGGGGGATTTTTGAAGACTTTGTATTAACATGGTTATATCATAATTATAAGTGGAAAGCAAAATGAAAGGAACCAAATTTGCCCTAAGAATGAAGAACCTTTTAGAAACATACAGAAGCAATCTTAAAAAGCAAATTAAATCCCTAGACAAGTTGAAACAGACCCTCCCTGCCTCCGATTTCCCTCAGAATGATCCCAGCAAGTGTTGCCCGAGCCTGACATTCCTGCAGCTTCATCCACAGGCTCCACAGGCTCGCAGTGGTTCCCTCCTTTACAGGTAGAACGAAGGGTGACTCCGTGTCCAGTGCTGAACGGCTTCCTAAGGGTTCTGACCATGCAGTTGTTGTGAGTAAATACAAAAGGCTTCTCTGAACATCTGGGCAACACTCCAAACCCCAAACGCTTCCTTAGACAAAACAGAAGTGTCACCCTGAGTGTTTTGCCGCTGAACAAAATCTAGATCCTGGCAATGGCCAGTTTTCGCCCAGCTGTAGGAGATTGCTCTCAACTGTAGGAGATTGCTCTCACTGGGAATGCTCTGCCATCACAGACATCCAGTTTAGTTCCCTGGCAGCAGGGAAATGGCGTGAGGTCCTTCTCTCTGGCCCCCACTCCCTTGGAAGGTGCCATCACCCAATCCCTGCCCACCTCACTTCTGTGCCTCTGTGCGTGGGAGGCACCGTCGCACTCCCTGGCACTTACAGAACGGGACTTTCTAAACCTGCACTGTTGGCAGTTGCTTTTTATATTTACTCTCTCCTAAGTCGCGACCCTGAAAAGACATCTGGAGGGTCTGGATTGGAAGAGGACGCGGACCACATTCTGTTGTGCCTTCATTATTCTTTTTTTAGTTGTAAAACTAGTGTGTACATTTTTTATGTAGAAAAAATATATCCTGGTCCAGGGAGATTCCACGTGCTGCCAAGCAACTAAATCCGTGCAACCACAACCACTGAGCCGTGCTCTGGAGCCCAGGGGCTGCACCTTCTGAAATCCGCGTGCCTAGAGCCTCTGCTCCACAAGAGAAGCCTCCCCGATCAGAAGCCCCGCACCCCGGCTGCAGGGCAGTCCCTGCTCTCCACAGCTTGAGAAAGCCTCACGCAGCGATGAAGACCCAGCGCAACCAAAATTAATAAACAGATAGATAATGTACAAAGCAAAAGTATAAAATGCCCATAAAGTAAACAATGAAAGCCACTGCTCCACCCTTCCAAGCTTGGCCCCAGAGTGTGACATAATTCTTTGGGGAATCCACTCTTTTTTTCTCTCTCTTTCTCTCTCTTTTTTTAAAATTGCCTATATCTGATTACAAAAATGGTTCATGTCCATCTCAGGGAATAGAGACAAACACACAGGAATACATAGAAGTCCAGTGAAATCCTGATGCCCCAAAGATAACCCCCGCTCACATTTTGATATGGATCTTCCAGTCTTTAGTCTATGCATATGTGCCTGGTTCTTGTAACACTGGGAATCACACTTTAGTTCTGAATTCTAGCATGACTTTTTAACTTAATATGTCATGATCATTTTCCAATGCCACTAACTATTCTTTATAACAAAATTCTTATTGGTTACAGAATATTCTATTGGGTGATACATAATCCTTTGCTTATCCAATCCCCTATTGCTGGATATTACGTTGTTTCTATTTTTTCACTGTCATATCTCACACTGACAAACTACGTGTGCAAAAGTCCCTGGAGCTTCTCAGGATACATTTCCAGAAATGGAATTCTTTGGAGAAGGGTAGAAACATTTCTGAGAATTTTAAATCTTTTTTATTTTACTTCTTCTTGTACTTACAAACACATACCATTTAATTTGCATGCTCTCTCAGCTCTGTTCAACTCTTTGCAACCCTATGGACTCTACATGTAAGTTAAATGAGCAGAGTGACAATATACAACCTTGACGTACTCCTTTCCCAAATTGGAACCAGTCTGTTGTTCCATGTCAGCTTCTAACTGTTGCTTCTTGACCTGCATACAGATTTCTCAGGAGGCAGGTAAGGTGGTCTGGTAGTCCCATCTCTTGAAGAATATTCCACAGTTTGTTGTGATCTACACAGTCAAAAGCGTTGGCATAATCAGTAAAGCAGAAGTAGATGTTTTTCTGGAATTCTCTTGCTTTTTCTATGATCCAACGGATGTTGGCAATTTGATCTCTGGTTCCTCTGCCTTTTTTACCATCTCAAAACATTTTTGTATCCAGTTCAGTGAAGTATATTTACGTTGTTGTGCAACAAATGTCTAGAACATTTTTATCTTGTGAAACTGAAAACTCTGTGCCCACCAAACGTCATTTCCTCTTTCCCCTCCCCCCAGCCCTCTTTCGACTTAGTGCTTCATGGTTTTGTCCACTTTAGAGACCTCACATCAGTGGAACATACACTGTTTGCCCTCTCATGACTAATTTATCTCACGAAGCATAGTGTCCTCAAGGTTCAGCCATGCTGCAGCATGTACCAAAACTTCCTTCCTTTTTAGGGCCAGATAATATTCCGTGGTGAGTGCATGTCACGTTTTGTCTATGCAACCATCAATCATCCATCAGCGGACACCGGGGCTGTTTCCACCTCTTGGCTACTGTGGACAGTGCTGCTATGATCGTGGGTGTACATGTATCTCTTCAAGGTCCCGATGTCAATTCTTTTGTGTTAAATACCCAGAAGCGGAATTGTGGGATCATAATTTTTTAATTTTTTGAGGACCCTTCGTACCACATTCCATAGTGGCTGCGTTATTTTACATTCTCACCAACAAAACAAAGCACGAGGGTTCCAGTCTCCTGACATCCTCACCAATACTCGTTTTTTTTTTTTGTTCTTTCAGTTGTGGCCATCTAATCCCACTTTTTGCACACACTCTGAGAAAACCATAATTCAAAAAGATACGTGTACCCCAATGCTCATTGCAGCACTATTTACAATAGCTAGGTCATAGAAGCAACCTACATGCCCATCAGCATCAGATAAAGAAGTTGTACATACATGCAATGAATATTCCTCAGCTGTAAACAGGAACAAAATTGAGTCAGTTCTAACGATGTGGATGATCCTAGAGCCTGTCATACAGAGTAAGTCAGAGAGAGGAAAACAAGTATTGTATATTAATGCGTTTATACAGAGTCTAGGGAAATGGTACTGATGAAACCATTTGCAGGGCAGAAACAAAGACACAAATGTAGAACGAACTTGTGGAAACAGTAGGGGAAGGAGAGGGTGGGACGAATTAAGAAAGAAGTAGAAAAAAAAAGAAACTAGCCTTCCAAATGAGCGTCTTTTGTCACTGAACTATTGCCAGTGAACAGCGGTTTTGATTTGTATTTTTCTAACGTTTAGATGTTGAACATCTTTTCATATGCTAGTTGGCCATTTTTTGAGACTTTTAATACATAGTACCAAAACTTCCTCCAGAAAGTGGGGCCAGTTGAAACTCCCACCAGGAATGGAAGTAAGAGCAATCCTCCTTGCTTCTAGACAAAGTTCTATGCCCCTCAGGTTTTAAACATTCTCCAAAAGATGTAGATGAAATGTTAAGGAAGCCATTCACGTTTGCCTTGTGATGGTAACACTGTCTTTGAAGACAGAATTTCCTTGAGCTGGGCAAGGCTGACCTCAATTTTCTGCTACCAGGAACACTGGGATTCGAGTCTTTGTTTTGCTGGGCTTTCAGAATCATTTTCCTGTTCTAAACAGTTGTATTGCTCCTGAGTCTTATCATTAAGATTTAAATGGCCCTTGGATTGGGGGCATTTGGAGCATTCACACGAAAGACTGCTCCAAAAAGAAGCCCTCGGGTTTGAGTGACAAGCTTAAGCAAACCTCGCCTTGTTATTCTTGGTCTTCTACTCCAGGACCCATTGTCTTACTCTGCTACTCCTGCCAACTCCCCCATAATACAGTAAAAAAAATCAAAGCCTCAAGTAATAGGAGGTTATTTGCAAATGGTATTCTTTTTGTTGTTGTTGTTTAAGTAGAGCAGTTCCTTGTTAATAAATGAAATTTATTGAAAACTCTTTAGAGAATCCTCACGAGTAACAGAGGCTGGACAGTCTGTTCCCAGCCACCAGTGGAGACAAGAAGAAAAAGAAAATGGCTCTCTGTCGACTACTAAAGTTCCTCCCAAAGAACCCTCTTTTGAAAGTTAGAGTTTTGCACATTCCCCAAGTATATCTTCATGTGAGCTTAGAAGTTACAGCCGCTGTTCAGTCTGGCCATTCACCAGGAGTTCTGTCCATCGTCACTTGAGCCGGGTGAGTGCAGCCGCTTCCAGAATGCCACCAAGCGCCAGGCTTCCCCTGGCGTGTATTTCCAGAAGTGCCACGGTTGGAGGATAGAAGACCCCCAAGGGTTCTTAGAATCACTCAGGGACTTGGTACCAGGCAAGGGCTGTAAGGAAACGCCAACCACCAATTTCCATGTTATTGGCAAACCTATCAGATATTTATTTCTGTCTCAAGTCATCACAAAGAAGAATGGGAGTCGTGCTATGGAAATTCATACAACACTGCACCAGGATACTGGATGTCGAGTCCCACCAGAAGACAAAGGCACACTCCAAACAGAACCGTTTAAGGCAGGTTGATTTCTTAAATTTAATTTTTGGTTGTTCTGGGTCTTCATTGCTACACGCAGGCTTTCTCTAGCTTCGGCAAGCGGGGGCTACTCTTCACTGCAGTGTGCGAACTTCTCACGCAGTGGCGTCTCATTGCAGAGCTCAGACTCGAGGCACTCAGGCTGTTGCGGCGCACAGGCTTAGTTGCCCTGCAGCAAGCGGAGTCTTCCTGGTCCAGGGGTTGAACCTGTGTCCCCTGCATTGGCAGCTGGATTCTTAACCACTGACCCACCAGGGACGTTCTGAGCAGGGTTAATTTTGTACAGCGTGGGAATACGGAAACCCCACCAACTAGTGCAGCAACCTGGGTCTAGCAGAAGCTGCGCTGTTATCGGCTCTAGGTCCAAAGGGCTGGGAAAGGAAGAAGCTACTACAACACGAGAAGAGAGATATGGTGCGTGTCGCAGGGGACGCTGAAAGAAGTGACATACTGATGCACGCTACTATAGGAGGTACCTGGGAAACATTAAGCCAAATGAAACAAGCCAGACCAAAAAGGCCACTTATTACATGGCTTCATTTATAGGAAACGTCCAGGACAGGCAAATCCACAGACACAACAAATAGATTAGTGGCTGCCTAGGGTTGAGAGAGGGGAGGGGAAAAGAACGACTCCTAATGGATTCCAGGTTTCTTTTTGGGGTGATGAAAATGACGGAATTAAATAGAAGTGGTCATTGCACAACCTTATGAATACATTGCGAGCCACTGAAATGGCACTTTTTTAAAGATGGTGACATTTACGGTGTGTGACTTATATCTCAAGAAATGTTTAAAAGGGCTCCTGGAGCGTGACCTTTGGTGAAAAAGCAGTCTGTCCAAGGCAGCCAGGTGAGGATGGTAGGAGGAAGGAGGAGAGAGGAGACTAGGGAATAAATGCGCTGACTTCCCTCTTCTTTCTTCTCTGGTTGACGATGGCTTCTCATTGGCCAAACCCAACTGGAAGTCAGGGGGTGAGCAAATGTTGGTGTCCCCTACACAGGTCAGCCTCTACGACAGACCACAGGTGGGAAAGGATGCAGAGCGGGTCTGGAGGGCGAATGGGAAACATCTGGACACGAGAATAAAAGGAAAATAAGAATATATGTAAATGAAAAAAAAGAATATGTAAATGAGGGGACTTCCCTGGTGGTCCAGTGGTTAAGATTTCGCCTTCCAACACAGGGGGTGCAGGTTTGATCCCTGATCTGGGAACTAAGATCCCATGTGCCTTACTGCCAAAAAACCAAAATGTAAAACAGAAGCAGTTTCATAACAAATTAATTCAATAAAGAGTTTAAAAATGGTCCACGTCCAAAAAATCTTTAAAGAAGAATACATAAATGAAATGAAGCTAAAACTGATGAGAGAATTTAAAAGTCGTCCTATAAGAGACGCCCTAGTTACAAGAGTTAGTTCAGACTTGGGGTGTGAGTAAGCAAGCAACTAGCACAGAAAGGAAACCTACCAGGAAGGAGATGTGGGGTGTCACGTAGGTAAAAACAAGCTCCAGGGGCAGACTGAGGGTGGACTCTGTGCACACTTTGGGTTGACTGACTTGCAGTGACGATGCAGAAAGTGGGCAAAAAAATTGCTGTTCCTCTGCACTGGCTCAGGATTCATAACGACTTCCCTCCCTACACTCAGCTGGTGGGGTGGCTGCTCCCTTGAAAAGACTTCCGACACCAGAAAATCACAGAATGCCACACTGCACTAGACAATGATCCAGGGCACTTGATAAGGGCTCGGCACTGGGGTCAGACCACCCGAGTGAAGACCCTGTTCTAACAGTCACTCCTCTACGACCTGTGGGCTCAATCACCGTACACCTTGCGTTCTTAGCCTCTAAAATGGGAATAGTTAAAATCCACACTACATGAGGTTGTTGCGAAAGTAAATGAAATATTACGTGGCAGGGTTGGGTACTGCCCTGGCACACCGTAAGCTCTTAATAAAGGTCCCGATCGACTCATTTTTTCTTGTTGTTCAGCTGCTCAGCCGTGTCTGACTCTGCGACCCCGTGGACTGCAGCATGCCAGGCTTCCCTATCCATCACCATCTCCCAGAGCTTACTCAGACTTATGCCCAGTGAGTCAGTGATGCCATCCAACCATCTCATCCTCTGTCGTCCCCTTCTCCTCCAGCCCTCAATCTTTCCCAGCATCAGAGTCTTTTCCAGTGAGTCAGTTCTTCACATCAGGTGGCCAAAGTATTGGAGTTTCAGCTTCAGCATCAGTCCTTGCAATGAACACCCAGGACTGATCTCCTTTAGGATGGACTGGTTGGATCTCCTTGCTGTCCAAAGGACTCTGAGGAGTCTTCTCTAACACCACGGTTCAAAAGCATCAACTCTTCAGCACTCAGCTTTTTTTATGGTCCAGCTCTCACATCCATACATGACCACTGGAAAAACCATAGCTTTGACTAGACAGACGTTTGTCGACAAAGTAATGTCTCTGCTTTTTAATATGCTGTTTAGGTTGGTCAGAGCTTTCCTTCCAAGGAGCAAGGGTCTTTTGATTTCATGGCTTCAGTCACCATCTGCAGTGATTTGGGAGCCCCCCAAAATAAAGTCTGTCACTGTTTCCATTGTTTCCCCATCTATTTGCCATGAAGTGATGGGACCGGATACCATGATCTTCGTTTTCTGAGTGTTGAGCTTTAAGCCAACTTTTTCACTCTCCTCTTTTAGTTTCATCAAGAGTCTTTTTAGTTCCTCTTCACTTTCTGCCATAAGGGTGGTGTCATCTGCGTATCTGAGGTTTTTGATATTTCTCCCGGCAATCTTAATTCCAGCTTGTGCTTTACCCAGCCCGGTGTTTTGCACCATGTACTCTGTATATAAGTTAAATAAGCAGGGTGACAATATACAGCCTTGATGTACTCCTTTCCCTATTTGGAACCAGTCCATTGTCTCCTGGCCTTTTCTAGTTGTTGCTTCTTGATCTGCATACAGATTTCTCAGGAGGCAGGTCAGATGGTCTGGTATTCCCATCTCTTTAAGAATTTTCCAATTTGCTGTGATCCACATAGTCAAACGCTTTAGCGTAGTCAAAGAAGCAGAAGTAGTTGGTTTTCTGGAACTCTCTTGCTTTTTCTATGATCCAACAGATGTTGGCAATTTGATCTCTGGTTCCTCTGCCTTTTCTAAATCCATCTTGAACATCTGGAAGTTCTCGGTTCATGTACTGTTGAAGCCTAGCTAGGAGAATTTTGAGCATCATTTTGCTAGCATGTGAAATAAGTGTAATTGTGCAGTAGTCTGAGCATTCTTTGACATTGCCTTTCTTTGAGGTTGGAATGAAAATCAACCTTTTCCAGTTCTGTGGCCCTGCTGGGTTTTCCACATTTGCTGACATACCGAGTGCAGCACTTTAACAGCATCATCTTTTAGGAGTTGGTCATTTAAAAAAACATTTATTTATTTAGCTTTGCCAGGTCTTAGTTTTGGCGTGCAGGATCTTTGATCTCCACTGTGGCATGGGAGATTTCTTTAGTTGTGGCATGTAGGAGCTAGTTCCCTGACCAGGAATCGAACCTAGGCCCCCTGCATTGGGAACTTGAAGTCTTAGCCACGGGACCACCAGGGAAGTCCCCAGGTTGACTCTTGACTAAAATGGTGACGTAAGATTTGACAAGCCCTGCACCACCATCTCATTTCATTTGCTCATTTTCACAGAAGAGGAAAAGAAGGCCCCGAGAGGGGCATGATCAATCCAAAGTCACCTGATCAGAAAAAAGACAGTGAAGACCAGAACCCAACTTCCAGTCTGCCCACACCACAGTTATTCTCAGCAGTGGCTCTTGCGTTTGTACTTTGCCTCACAACAGTCCCTGGCAGCCCATATGGACCAAAGAGAGCAAAAATATCAGAAGCCAGGTCGTGCTTTACATGCAGTAAACTTTCAGCAAATGCTCCTGGCATGAATTTGTGAATTTTTATAACCATCACCTGCCCACCCCCTACATTCTTTGAGGGCAGGATCTGTTCCCAAATCATCCTTGTCTTTCTGGTGCCTGGCACGGGAGCTTGGCATAAATTAAGTGCTTAGTAAATATTTTACATGTATTAATTATTAACATCTGAGGCTATTTATAAACAGCTATGTGGGAAAAGCCCAGCTGGGATTACGACCTGTATCAGAGGTTAAACTCTCAACCTACTTCCAAAGAGCCATGTCAAAACACGGCTGTAATCCACCCAGGAAGTCTGGCTTCCTCGTAACAACATAAAAGTGAAAATGCCATTCAAGGGGACTCCTGAACTGATCCCAGAGTTACGAATTATCCTCTGGCTAGCCTCTGCCAGCTGATCGAAGAAAAAAGAAAAAACAAGCCCCTAGGCCCAAATGTTATGCACTTATTTTAAATAAAATTCCGGTCTCCCTCTCTAGTGGATATTGCTATATCAAATGATTCGTCAAGTCCTCAACCCTGCCACCTATGAATGTGACCTTGCTTGGAAATGTAGATGTCTTTGCAGATGAAACTGAGGTCAGATGAGGTCGTATTGGATTAGGGTGGGCTCTGACCCCATGACAGGCTTCCCTGGTAGCTCTGCCGGTAAAGAATCTGCCTGCAATGCAGGAGGTGGTGGTGGTTGTGGTTTAGTTGCTAAGTCACGTCCAACTCTTGCGATCCCATGGAATGTAGCCCGCCAGGCTCCTCTGTCCATGGGATTCTCTGGACAAGAATACTGGAGTGGGTTGCCATTTCCTTCTCCAACAATGCAGGAGACCCTGGTTCAATTCCTGGGTCGGGAAGGTCCCCTGGAGAACGGATAGGCTACCCACTCCAGTATTCTTGGGCTTCCCTGGTGGCCCAGCTGGTAAAGAATCCACCTGCAATGCGGGAGACCTGGGTTCCATCCCTGGGTTGGGAAGACCCCCTGGATGAGGGCATGGCAACCCACTCCAGTATTCTTGCCTGGAGAATCCTAAGGACAGAGAAACTTTGTGGCTACAGTCCATGGGGTCGCAAAGAGTCGGACACGGCTTAAGTGCCTGAGCACAGCTCTGCCCCCATGACTGGTATCCTTGAAGTGAAGTGAAGTCGCTCAGTCGTGTCCGACTCTTTGCCACCCCATGGACTGTAGCCTACTAGGCTCTTCTGTCCATGGGATTTTCCAGGCAATAGTCCTGGAGTGGATTGCCATTTCCTTCTCCAGGGGATCTTCCCAACCCAGGGATCGAACCCAGGTCTTCTGCATTGTAGACAGACGCTTTACCATCTGAGCCACCTGGCCAGCACACTCATCACTGGCACATGGGGTCACCATATCTTCAAGTACCTGGAGAGATATGCTTCCCAAAATAAAGAGAGTACAATGTGGCTTTTGAACATTTTTTAGTAAGAAGAGAAAACAGACGTGCAGATGTAGACACACAGGAAGACTGAGGCAGAGGGGGCAGTGACGAGTCTTCAAGCCAGAGTGCCAGCAACCACCAGAAATTGGAGAGGCGAGGAAGGATCCTCCCCACAAAGCTTCAGAAACAGCACAGCCCTGCCAGCGCCTTGATTCAGACCTCTGGCCTCCAGAACTGGACATTTTCCTGATGCTGTAAGCCGCCCAGGCTGTGGCCCGTCCCTGTCACTCTTGCGCTTACGTTTCTTGTCAATTTCTGCTGAACAGGAAGCTCTGGACAGGTAAGCAAGGAAGTTATACTGACAGAGGGCTTCCCAGGTTGTGGTTGTGGTAAAGGATGCGCCTGCCAGGGCAAAAGCCACAAGAGATGCAGGTTTGATCCCGGGTTGGGATGATCCCCTGGAGAAGGGAGTAGCTACCAACTCCAGTATTCCTGCCTGGAGAATTCCGTGGACTGAAGAGCCTAGCAGGCTATAGTCCGTGGGGTCACAAAGAGTCAGCCATAACCGAGTTCGTGCACACACGTGTGCGCACACACACACACACATATGCCACTTAGTGATCTCCTTCTATGTGCCAGGCTCTGAACCCGAGGTTTCCACAGTTTATCTCATCGACTCCTGTCAATAATCCTAGCGAGCTAAGCACTCACTTGTTCACATAACGCATGGTTATAGAGCACCTCCTAGTGAGGCTGTCTCAGCACGGGTTTCCCCAGAAGCAGAATCTCAGACAAGGTCTTGGATGCGAGAGCTTTACTTGGGAGGTGGTCCCAGGAAGCAGGAGTAAGGGTATTGGGAGTGGAACTACTAAAGCAGCAGGGACTCACTTATCCTGGGAACTCTAAGAAGTGTGCAGAACACACGTCAGAAGTGCACGTCCAGGGAGCTGGAGCCCAGAGCACTGACCCACCGGTCCCACTCCCAATAATGACCATCACGTGTAGGAATCCCTCTCCACATACACTTCTTTTCCCCTATCTTCTGAGCTGTAGCTCAGTGCAGGAGAAGGCAAACCCTTTGGTGTTAGAGAAGGCTCAGGGCAGAGCGCGGAAAGTTGTGCTGTTTGCGTGTGTGTGTGTGGTGTGTCTGTCAGTGTCGGGGGAGCCTGAGCTTGCACTCAACCATCCAGCCCATCTGGCTATGAAATCAGAGGCAAGTCAGTAGATTTGAAGGATGAGACTGGCTACATAATTTGCAGGACCCAGTGCAAAATGCAAATGCAGGTCGCCTTGTTAAAAATGATTAAAGCATTTTCTGAGGGCAGCCACAGAGCATTAAAACCTAACACAGGGCCCTTCTAAGCCCACAGGCTGTGTAACTGCTCATTTTGCAGCCATGATGCTGGCCAGTGGTGGAGAGCCCACCAGCATTTGCGCTAAGAGCTACTATGTCCCGGGTGCCATATTGAATGCTTCACACATGCAGCAAGTGGCATTTATTTGCATCCTGCCTTACATCAGTCACATTGAATATTTCTCTTTAGTGGACATGAATTTAGACACATACACATCCCTTCCCGGCTGGGAGTCCCTAAGCCCACACTTGGTCTGAGCACCTCCTCGCTGACAACCTTGAGCCCAAACCTGATAACTTTCGATTCATGTGCAAAGGAGTTTGGCCAAAGCCTGAGCACCACATGCTGTTGTGGTGGTTTACCCAATGACCATCTCTGAAATCAGCACAGCACAAAGAGCTGATACTGAACACGAACACAGCTTTTCTGCCTTACCCTGCGTAACTCTGCCAGAATGCCACAGATACCACATGATTTTTTTCCTGTCATCATGAACACATTCATGGGAAATTTGAAAATGATTTATCAGATCATTGGGCTTCCATGATTATAGTTGTAGGAACAGTAATTTGCAGGGGCCTGAGAAAGTAGCAGACCCCCTAAATACTGAAGTTGCTGTCTCTAAGGAAGCTCACCCTCAAGTTCCAAAGAAGAGCAGAAGGAAGGCCTTGTCTCTGCTCAGAAGGGCCGGTAGAGCTCATGACCACCGGATGGAATCTGTGCACTGCAGCTGGGTCCTCAACCCCTCTCAAAAAAATCTAGTAAAAGATGTTTTGAAAAGTTGGGGAAATTTGAAAACCATCTGGGAATTAAGCAGACCTTCTCAAACTCTCTGCGGTGAAGAACCAGTTTTTGTTTTTATTTTTTTGGTGTGTCTTAAACGCTTTTCCGGAGAAGGTGATGGCACCCCACTCCAGTACTCTTGCCTGGAAAATCCCATGGATGGAGGAGCCTGGCAGGCTGCAGTGCATGGGGTCGCTAAGAGTCGGACACAACTGAGCGACTTCACTTTCATGCATTGGAGAAGGAAATGGCAACCCACTCCAGTGTTCTTGCCTGGAGAACCCCAGGGACAGGGGAGCCTGGTGGGCTGCCGTCTATGGGGTTGCACAGAGTCAGACACGACTGAAGCAACTTAGCAGCAGCAGCAGCAGATGCTTTTATAAAATATAATAAAAGTGAATTTCTTGAAAATAAAATATACAAAAATGCAAGCCCAGGTTTTTCATTATTAAACTTATGAGGTTTACAATTACCCTATCAAATTACTATGAAAGTGGGATTTCCCTGGTGGTCCAGTGGTTAGACTCCATGCTCCCAGTGCAGGGGGTCAGGTTAGGTCCCTGGTCAGGGAACTATGTCCCGTGTGCTGCAACTAAAGATCCCTCTTGCCATAGCTAAGTTCCGGTGCAGCGCAACAGATGAATAGTTTTAGAAAAATTACTATAAAAATTTCTGCAACCTTGCTCTCACTTTCGTTATTTAGCTTGTTCCTGATAGTCTGCAGGGTGACCCCAGTGGGGTGAATTGGCAGCCTTGATAGTAAGAGGACTTGTTCATTTTCACAGATGTGATAAGATATTAGGGTTCTGTAGTAGAAGATCTTTCTTACTAGGAGACACATGCTGAAGTATTTAGGGAGAAAACATTAGGATATCTGCAACTGACTCTCAAATGGCTCAAGAAAAAAAAAGTATCTATGATAGAAAAGGTCCATATAGTAAAAACTGTGGTTTTTCCAGTAGTCATATACGTATGTGACAGCTGGACCATAAAGAAGGCTTAATGCCAAAACATTGATGCTTTTGAACTGTGGTGTTGGAGAAGACTTGAGAGTACCTTGGACTGCAAGGAGATCAAACCAGTCAGTCCTAAAGAAGATCAGTCCTGAATATTCATTGGAAGGACTGAAGCTAAAGCTGAAACTCCAATACTTTGTCCACCTGATGCGAAGAACTGACTCATTGGAAAAGACCCTGATAAAAATAAAGTCTGTCACTGTTTCCATTGTTTCCCCATCTATTTGCCATGAAGTGATGGGACCGGATACCATGATCTTCGTTTTCTGAGTGTTGAGCTTTAAGCCAAATTTTTCACTCTCCTCTTTTAGTTTCATCAAGAGTCTTTTTAGTTCCTCTTCACTTTCTGCCATAAGGGTGGTGTCATCTGCGTATCTGAGGTTTTTGATATTTCTCCCGGCAATCTTAATTCCAGCTTGTGCTTTACCCAGCCCGGTGTTTTGCACCATGTACTCTGTATATAAGTTAAATAAGCAGGGTGACAATATACAGCCTTGATGTACTCCTTTCCCTATTTGGAACCAGTCCATTGTCTCCTGGCCTTTTCTAGTTGTTGCTTCTTGATCTGCATACAGATTTCTCAGGAGGCAGGTCAGATGGTCTGGTATTCCCATCTCTTTAAGAATTTTCCAATTTGCTGTGATCCACATAGTCAAACGCTTTAGCGTAGTCAAAGAAGCAGAAGTAGTTGGTTTTCTGGAACTCTCTTGCTTTTTCTATGATCCAACAGATGTTGGCAATTTGATCTCTGGTTCCTCTGCCTTTTCTAAATCCATCTTGAACATCTGGAAGTTCTCGGTTCATGTACTGTTGAAGCCTAGCTAGGAGAATTTTGAGCATCATTTTGCTAGCATGTGAAATAAGTGTAATTGTGCAGTAGTCTGAGCATTCTTTGACATTGCCTTTCTTTGAGGTTGGAATGAAAATCAACCTTTTCCAGTTCTGTGGCCCTGCTGGGTTTTCCACATTTGCTGACATACCGAGTGCAGCACTTTAACAGCATCATCTTTTAGGAGTTGGTCATTTAAAAAAACATTTATTTATTTAGCTTTGCCAGGTCTTAGTTTTGGCGTGCAGGATCTTTGATCTCCACTGTGGCATGGGAGATTTCTTTAGTTGTGGCATGTAGGAGCTAGTTCCCTGACCAGGAATCGAACCTAGGCCCCCTGCATTGGGAACTTGAAGTCTTAGCCACGGGACCACCAGGGAAGTCCCCAGGTTGACTCTTGACTAAAATGGTGACGTAAGATTTGACAAGCCCTGCACCACCATCTCATTTCATTTGCTCATTTTCACAGAAGAGGAAAAGAAGGCCCCGAGAGGGGCATGATCAATCCAAAGTCACCTGATCAGAAAAAAGACAGTGAAGACCAGAACCCAACTTCCAGTCTGCCCACACCACAGTTATTCTCAGCAGTGGCTCTTGCGTTTGTACTTTGCCTCACAACAGTCCCTGGCAGCCCATATGGACCAAAGAGAGCAAAAATATCAGAAGCCAGGTCGTGCTTTACATGCAGTAAACTTTCAGCAAATGCTCCTGGCATGAATTTGTGAATTTTTATAACCATCACCTGCCCACCCCCTACATTCTTTGAGGGCAGGATCTGTTCCCAAATCATCCTTGTCTTTCTGGTGCCTGGCACGGGAGCTTGGCATAAATTAAGTGCTTAGTAAATATTTTACATGTATTAATTATTAACATCTGAGGCTATTTATAAACAGCTATGTGGGAAAAGCCCAGTTGGGATTACGACCTGTATCAGAGGTTAAACTCTCAACCTACTTCCAAAGAGCCATGTCAAAACACGGCTGTAATCCACCCAGGAAGTCTGGCTTCCTCGTAACAACATAAAAGTGAAAATGCCATTCAAGGGGACTCCTGAACTGATCCCAGAGTTACGAATTATCCTCTGGCTAGCCTCTGCCAGCTGATCGAAGAAAAAAGAAAAAACAAGCCCCTAGGCCCAAATGTTATGCACTTATTTTAAATAAAATTCCGGTCTCCCTCTCTAGTGGATATTGCTATATCAAATGATTCGTCAAGTCCTCAACCCTGCCACCTATGAATGTGACCTTGCTTGGAAATGTAGATGTCTTTGCAGATGAAACTGAGGTCAGATGAGGTCGTATTGAATTAGGGTGGGCTCTGACCCCATGACAGGCTTCCCTGGTAGCTCTGCCGGTAAAGAATCTGCCTGCAATGCAGGAGGTGGTGGTGGTTGTGGTTTAGTTGCTAAGTCACGTCCAACTCTTGCGATCCCATGGAATGTAGCCCGCCAGGCTCCTCTGTCCATGGGATTCTCTGGACAAGAATACTGGAGTGGGTTGCCATTTCCTTCTCCAACAATGCAGGAGACCCTGGTTCAATTCCTGGGTCGGGAAGGTCCCCTGGAGAACGGATAGGCTACCCACTCCAGTATTCTTGGGCTTCCCTGGTGGCCCAGCTGGTAAAGAATCCACCTGCAATGCGGGAGACCTGGGTTCCATCCCTGGGTTGGGAAGACCCCCTGGATGAGGGCATGGCAACCCACTCCAGTATTCTTGCCTGGAGAATCCTAAGGACAGAGAAACTTTGTGGCTACAGTCCATGGGGTCGCAAAGAGTCGGACACGGCTTAAGTGCCTGAGCACAGCTCTGCCCCCATGACTGGTATCCTTGAAGTGAAGTGAAGTCGCTCAGTCGTGTCCGACTCTTTGCCACCCCATGGACTGTAGCCTACTAGGCTCTTCTGTCCATGGGATTTTCCAGGCAATAGTCCTGGAGTGGATTGCCATTTCCTTCTCCAGGGGATCTTCCCAACCCAGGGATCGAACCCAGGTCTTCTGCATTGTAGACAGACGCTTTACCATCTGAGCCACCTGGCCAGCACACTCATCACTGGCACATGGGGTCACCATATCTTCAAGTACCTGGAGAGATATGCTTCCCAAAACAAAGAGAGTACAATGTGGCTTTTGAACATTTTTTAGTAAGAAGAGAAAACAGACGTGCAGATGTAGACACACAGGAAGACTGAGGCAGAGGGGGCAGTGACGAGTCTTCAAGCCAGAGTGCCAGCAACCACCAGAAATTGGAGAGGCGAGGAAGGATCCTCCCCACAAAGCTTCAGAAACAGCACAGCCCTGCCAGCGCCTTGATTCAGACCTCTGGCCTCCAGAACTGGACATTTTCCTGATGCTGTAAGCCGCCCAGGCTGTGGCCCGTCCCTGTCACTCTTGCGCTTACGTTTCTTGTCAATTTCTGCTGAACAGGAAGCTCTGGACAGGTAAGCAAGGAAGTTATACTGACAGAGGGCTTCCCAGGTTGTGGTTGTGGTAAAGGATGCGCCTGCCAGGGCAAAAGCCACAAGAGATGCAGGTTTGATCCCGGGTTGGGATGATCCCCTGGAGAAGGGAGTAGCTACCAACTCCAGTATTCCTGCCTGGAGAATTCCGTGGACTGAAGAGCCTAGCAGGCTATAGTCCGTGGGGTCACAAAGAGTCAGCCATAACCGAGTTCGTGCACACACGTGTGCGCACACACACACACACATATGCCACTTAGTGATCTCCTTCTATGTGCCAGGCTCTGAACCCGAGGTTTCCACAGTTTATCTCATCGACTCCTGTCAATAATCCTAGCGAGCTAAGCACTCACTTGTTCACATAACGCATGGTTATAGAGCACCTCCTAGTGAGGCTGTCTCAGCACGGGTTTCCCCAGAAGCAGAATCTCAGACAAGGTCTTGGATGCGAGAGCTTTACTTGGGAGGTGGTCCCAGGAAGCAGGAGTAAGGGTATTGGGAGTGGAACTACTAAAGCAGCAGGGACTCACTTATCCTGGGAACTCTAAGAAGTGTGCAGAACACACGTCAGAAGTGCACGTCCAGGGAGCTGGAGCCCAGAGCACTGACCCACCGGTCCCACTCCCAATAATGACCATCACGTGTAGGAATCCCTCTCCACATACACTTCTTTTCCCCTATCTTCTGAGCTGTAGCTCAGTGCAGGAGAAGGCAAACCCTTTGGTGTTAGAGAAGGCTCAGGGCAGAGCGCGGAAAGTTGTGCTGTTTGCGTGTGTGTGTGTGGTGTGTCTGTCAGTGTCGGGGGAGCCTGAGCTTGCACTCAACCATCCAGCCCATCTGGCTATGAAATCAGAGGCAAGTCAGTAGATTTGAAGGATGAGACTGGCTACATAATTTGCAGGACCCAGTGCAAAATGCAAATGCAGGTCGCCTTGTTAAAAATGATTAAAGCATTTTCTGAGGGCAGCCACAGAGCATTAAAACCTAACACAGGGCCCTTCTAAGCCCACAGGCTGTGTAACTGCTCATTTTGCAGCCATGATGCTGGCCAGTGGTGGAGAGCCCACCAGCATTTGCGCTAAGAGCTACTATGTCCCGGGTGCCATATTGAATGCTTCACACATGCAGCAAGTGGCATTTATTTGCATCCTGCCTTACATCAGTCACATTGAATATTTCTCTTTAGTGGACATGAATTTAGACACATACACATCCCTTCCCGGCTGGGAGTCCCTAAGCCCACACTTGGTCTGAGCACCTCCTCGCTGACAACCTTGAGCCCAAACCTGATAACTTTCGATTCATGTGCAAAGGAGTTTGGCCAAAGCCTGAGCACCACATGCTGTTGTGGTGGTTTACCCAATGACCATCTCTGAAATCAGCACAGCACAAAGAGCTGATACTGAACACGAACACAGCTTTTCTGCCTTACCCTGCGTAACTCTGCCAGAATGCCACAGATACCACATGATTTTTTTCCTGTCATCATGAACACATTCATGGGAAATTTGAAAATGATTTATCAGATCATTGGGCTTCCATGATTATAGTTGTAGGAACAGTAATTTGCAGGGGCCTGAGAAAGTAGCAGACCCCCTAAATACTGAAGTTGCTGTCTCTAAGGAAGCTCACCCTCAAGTTCCAAAGAAGAGCAGAAGGAAGGCCTTGTCTCTGCTCAGAAGGGCCGGTAGAGCTCATGACCACCGGATGGAATCTGTGCACTGCAGCTGGGTCCTCAACCCCTCTCAAAAAAATCTAGTAAAAGATGTTTTGAAAAGTTGGGGAAATTTGAAAACCATCTGGGAATTAAGCAGACCTTCTCAAACTCTCTGCGGTGAAGAACCAGTTTTTGTTTTTATTTTTTTGGTGTGTCTTAAACGCTTTTCCGGAGAAGGTGATGGCACCCCACTCCAGTACTCTTGCCTGGAAAATCCCATGGATGGAGGAGCCTGGCAGGCTGCAGTGCATGGGGTCGCTAAGAGTCGGACACAACTGAGCGACTTCACTTTCATGCATTGGAGAAGGAAATGGCAACCCACTCCAGTGTTCTTGCCTGGAGAACCCCAGGGACAGGGGAGCCTGGTGGGCTGCCGTCTATGGGGTTGCACAGAGTCAGACACGACTGAAGCAACTTAGCAGCAGCAGCAGCAGATGCTTTTATAAAATATAATAAAAGTGAATTTCTTGAAAATAAAATATACAAAAATGCAAGCCCAGGTTTTTCATTATTAAACTTATGAGGTTTACAATTACCCTATCAAATTACTATGAAAGTGGGATTTCCCTGGTGGTCCAGTGGTTAGACTCCATGCTCCCAGTGCAGGGGGTCAGGTTAGGTCCCTGGTCAGGGAACTATGTCCCGTGTGCTGCAACTAAAGATCCCTCTTGCCATAGCTAAGTTCCGGTGCAGCGCAACAGATGAATAGTTTTAGAAAAATTACTATAAAAATTTCTGCAACCTTGCTCTCACTTTCGTTATTTAGCTTGTTCCTGATAGTCTGCAGGGTGACCCCAGTGGGGTGAATTGGCAGCCTTGATAGTAAGAGGACTTGTTCATTTTCACAGATGTGATAAGATATTAGGGTTCTGTAGTAGAAGATCTTTCTTACTAGGAGACACATGCTGAAGTATTTAGGGAGAAAACATTAGGATATCTGCAACTGACTCTCAAATGGCTCAAGAAAAAAAAAGTATCTATGATAGAAAAGGTCCATATAGTAAAAACTGTGGTTTTTCCAGTAGTCATATACGTATGTGACAGCTGGACCATAAAGAAGGCTTAATGCCAAAACATTGATGCTTTTGAACTGTGGTGTTGGAGAAGACTTGAGAGTACCTTGGACTGCAAGGAGATCAAACCAGTCAGTCCTAAAGAAGATCAGTCCTGAATATTCATTGGAAGGACTGAAGCTAAAGCTGAAACTCCAATACTTTGTCCACCTGATGCGAAGAACTGACTCATTGGAAAAGACCCTGATGCTGGGAAAGAGTGAAGGTGGGAGAAGGGGACGACAGAGGAGGAGATGGTCGGATGGCATCACCAACTCAATGGACATGAGTTTGAGCAAGCTCTGTGAGTTGATGATGGACAGGGAAGCCTGGCATGCTGCAGTCCATGGGGTCACAAAGGGTTAGACACAACTGAGTGACTAAGAACAAGGATAGAAAAAAAAAAAAAAAAAGAAAGTAAATGTGACAAAATGTGAACAAACTGTTGTAATGTAACAAGTGGTGAGTCTGTGGGTATTCACTGTACTCTTAAATCAACTTCTCTATAGATTTGAGCAATCTTGAAAAGTTGAGGCTGGGAAGAAAACTAGCAGATCACTGCTTCCAGTTTCTTCCCAGCACAAATTAAACATGAGGGCAAGTCTCCGGAGATGCACAGCCCCGGGTCCAGGGGCACTTACCTGTCCACATCCTGGGGAGCAGTGGGCAAGCAGACAGCAGAGCCAGGGAGAGCCTGGAAGTCCGCGTTCTTTCTCTCTTTCGGCTGTGCTGGGTCTCTGCTGCTGTGCGGGCTTTTCTCCAGCTGCAGAGAGCTACTCTCCTGCTGCAGAGCACAGGGTCTAGGTTCACAGGCTTCTGTAGTTGTGGAAGGCGGGCTCAGGAGTCGCAACCCAAAGGTTCAGTAGCTGCGGCTCACGGCCTTAGTTGCTCCATGGCATGTGGGATCTTCCTGGACCGGGGATTGAACCAGTGTTTCCTGCATTGGCAGGCAGATTCTTATCCACGCCACCCCCAGGGAAGCCCAGAAATACAGTTTCAGCCTGGACTCCCCAGCTTGTCTGCCAAATGGCTTTGACAAGTGATCCAAGCTTGCAGCCTCAGCATCCTCATCTGAAATCCAAGAGCCACCCTTGCTGATATGAGATAAATGATGCTATCCTGGGACAAGTGAGTGTGCCGTGAATGGTGGGAATTGGCAAGCCTAGGCTCCCCTGGTCAGCTGACCTGATGAAGATGGGCCTTATTTGTGGATTTTTCAGGGATGCACCTTGTGTTTTTCTTAAGTACAGAGTTCCCCAAGGAGGAGGGACTCACTAACGTCAGTTCCAGTTTAGGACCTTTTGCAGGTGATGGAACTGCAGGTTGCATGACAAGTTTTAGACCCCAAACCCAATTCTGTTTGGAGCTGAATAACACACCCTTTGACGATGGTGTTCCATTCTCTGCGTGCAGCAATTCCAGGGGGCTGCCCACCCCCTTGGCTATTCCAGCAGCTGTCCCACTGTGGACTGTAGGCTGAGTCACATCAGCGGCCTGTATGACTCTGGTGTTAGTCATGGTTTCTGACATGTCTGGAGATCTTCAAGTCACAGAAAATCTAACTTTAAAATTAACATTCTGGGACTTCCCTGGTGATTCAGTGGTTAAGAATCTGCAAGGGGTCCAGGTTCGATCCCTGGTCAAGAAACTAGATCCCATATACTGCAACTAAGACTCAGTGCAAATAAGTAAATAATTTTTTTCAAATTAACATTTCAAGTGTAGGGTCTCAAGCAGGGTGTGTGATAAGGTGCTCTCTTAAGAGGCCAAGGGACTTTTGAGACTGATGTTAACTCTGTTTGACTGTATGGGACACTAATAGAGAATTCTAAGCTTTCCCACTGCACAGGGATTGGACATGTTTTATCATGTATTTCAATCAGTTTCCCAAAGCAAATGAAGTATGGCATACTTGGAGGTTAGACAAATGGCCCTGCATTCTAGATCTGCCACTTGCTGACTGAGGGACCTTCAGGCAAGAGACTGAAACAGGACCAGCTACTAATCTGTGGGGTTCAGGGTAAAATGAAGATACAAGGTCCTTGTTCAAATTATTCAGAATTTCAAGACAGCAACTGCGGAGCATTAAAGCAAGCTCAGGGCTCTCCTGAACATGAGCCTGTGTGACTATATGTGTCACAGCCCATGAAGCCAGTCTTGCACCAAATTCCCCTTCATTTTTCACAGACAGTCGGCCTTGGGGTTTACACCCTACCTCAAACTATGGTGACGATTGAAACAGCTAATACTTGTGCCAGTGCAGTTTGCACGGGGTCCTCTCTCCTGGGAGGCAGCAACCAGCTCAAGTTAATCTTGTACCAAGGGTCCAGCCCAGGCCAGGCACAGAGTAGACCTTCCTTCAGTGTTTGTTGAGTAGTAGTACCTCAATATGTTTGTTTATTTTCTCCATATGTTACACTACAGATTCGCTCACTTCCACAATCAGCAGGCTTGTTTTTGTTTTCGTAGGACTGGAGTCACTGTTTTTCAAAGGATTCAGGCAGTGTTTGTGTGTATGTGTGTGTGTTTAATTAAAAAATAAAAGTGATGGGCTTAAACCCAAATGCCAATTAAATCCTGAAACTGAGAGCTTCATCCACTTCGATCTGTACCCCTCATTTCATAGAGTGTGAGCATAGGAGTTTTAACACGTGTTTGCAAAGGGCCACAGCATCTGCAAAGGCAAAATGTACTCACTGATCTGAATTAATTACAAAGCACATTGTGGTCGTATCATAGCCACCAGGAACACAGCTACTCCACGGAAAACAGCCCAGCAAAATTCCCACCTCCATTCAGGACAGCAACTGAGAGCTTCAGATAATGTGGTTCTGAAGTGAGCTAAACCCTCAACAACACAGATAGCTGAGTGACAATACAGACAAGTCCAACTCGCAGCAACTCTCGCCACACAGACCCTTGAAATACTCAAGTGCAAGCAACTAGTCCACTTTATTGCACAAAACAGTCACAATAAAAGAACCCACTATTATCTAGGGCCACTATCTTTTTTCTACAACCGTTGGTTCCTAGAAATGAAACAGGAGAGAGATAGGGAGAGAAGAACTAAGGCCCTCAGTTAGGAGTCTTTGATGAAGGCAGGGCCAGGCGAAAGCTCCCGCCCGCGGCCAGTGGCCGGTCCCGGAGGCCTTTTACAGGCCCCAGGGTCCAGAGACATCAAAGCTGCTCTCAGGGAGGCACAAAGAGGGGAAGGAATTATACCTTCCTGTTTAAAGACTGCCAAATAGGAGAAAATAACTGCCTCTCAAACTCAACATTTCACACTAAAGCTATGGATTCCACTTTTTCCACTACTTTTAAAAAAACTTTTTATTTTGAAATAATTCTTAAATGAACAGAGAAAGTGGTTAGTCCTCCCATATATCCATTACTCTGATTCACCAGTTTTTAATATTTGGCACATGGGTTTTATGTACTTATTTAAAAAAAAAAAAAACTGTTTGTTGCATGTATCATTTTCTTTTGCCCTTTCACTTTTTTAACTTAAAAATAATATAACAGAATGAAGATTAAAAAAAAAAAAGCTTTCATGATAACCCCCAATCCTACCTCCCTAATACTAGGTTCAATTAAAAATGACTTGATTCTCTTTGTCAGTTTGCATATATGATTTTCGTAGAGCTCAGATCTGTTGAAATATACTCCCTGAATGATTCATTCGTCCATCCAAGAAATACTTAACCTAGTAAGCACCTCCTTCAGTCCAGGCCCTACAAAACCAGTCAAACCATCATGCAATTTCATGTTACAAAATGTGATAGCTGCTATTAAGAGCAATTCTTGCAATTTTCTCCAAAGGAAAAGTCCCTTGCCTGACTCAGGGATGTTGATATGGCTGGGGCTTTTGTGGTATTTATTAATATTTTCCCACCAACTTCTAAAAAAAATATTTTAGTTGGTTATAATAAGAACATATAAGCAACCCTACAGTAAATCAAAAAGTCAACATGTGAACTGGAAAATCTTTTTAACAGCGTCTCAGACTAGTTTTTCCAAATCCAGGAAGCGATCCTGTGTCACTAGCACACCAGTGCCAAGCAAGGAGATTTTACTGAGCTTTATTTTCCACAATATGTACTATCAAACACTTAGTATTTTGCTATCCAGACATAAAATTGTATGGAAAGATTTCATACGCCTTTTCGAACAACACAAACCAGCCCTCTCTCATAGCAAGTTCAAGATCAGTTTTCACGGAGGAAGGAAAAAGTTAATTCCTGGAACGTGACAAGTAGAGTGGCTGGCATCCTTGGGCATTCACATTTGACTTTAGCTTCGTCTGAGCCCAAGGCAACAAAGAATCATGATGGTTTACAAGTTTTTTAATTTCTTTTTTAAACTTTTCCTTTTGTGCTGGGGGTACAGCCGATTAAGCATGTGACAGTTTCAGGTGAACAAGGGAAGGACTCAGCGATACACACACAGACATACACACACGTGCACCCATTCTCCCCCAAACTCAGCTTCCATCCCGGTCACTACAGAACACTGGGCAGAGCCCCACGCGCCACACAGTAGGTGCTTGTCGGCTATCCATTTTAAACATAGCAGTGGGTTTACACTGTTCAATTATCTGTTAAAAGCAAACCATTAGATCTTCATGAAAGATGCCATTTGGTTCAGTTCCTGGATTGGGAAGATCCCCTGGAGAAGGGAATGGCTATCCACTCCAGTATTCTTGCTTGGAAAATTCCATGGACAGAGGAGCCTGGCGGGCTACAGTCCATGGGGTCGCAAAGAGTCGGACACAACAGAGCAACTTTCATTTTCCCTTTCTTTCGTGTGTAGGTATGTATTCGAGGCTTTCCAGGTGGCGCAAATGGTGAAGAACCTGCCTCCCAATGTAGGAGACATAAGCAACAAGAGATGTGAGTTTGATCCCTGGGTCGGGCACAGTCCATGGGGTCGCAAAGACTCGGACACAACTGAGTGACTGACACACACAGTTCATCCACGGGGGAAGGCAGCCCTGTGGGAGGGACTGGGGTGGGTGGTGTGTGCTCTGGAGAAAAGGCAGCAATCCCAAGGGTCAGCTGTGCCAGGCCTGGTCGGCAGGGGATGGCCAAGTCCACAGGAGAAATGCCCCTGCTCTGTGTGTGCTGAGAACTATCCACCCGCCCACACGCTGCAGCTCTGGGGCTCCTCTGGGCCAGACCCCTCAACTGGAGAGAGAAGCCCTTTCCCCAGAGCCTCAGGGTTGGAAAACACCCCTGATTTGAGTCCCAAATTCCAGTACCCAGAAAGAAGGAGGGAGACTTCTTGAACAAGGAGAGAAGTCACTCTGCTAAGGACTTTAGGTACCAAAGGAGACCTGATAGCCCAGAAGAAACAGAATGAAACCAGAAGGCACAAAGTAGCCTGTTATTGGCAACATCCACCAGGAATGGAGGCTCCCCAGGCCAGTAAACTGAGTCCCCAGAATAAAGGGAAAGCCTCTTCTATAGCACACCACTGGGCAGTGTGTACATTTCCAACTCCTCCCACTTCAGAAGCTTGATTAACAAGATCGCTGCTGCCACATCGCTTCAGTAATGTCTGGCTCCTAGCGACACTATAGAACGTAACCCACAAGCCTCCTCTGTCCATGAGATCTTCCAGGCGAGAATATTGGAGTGGAGTGCCCTGCCCTCCTCCAGGGGATCTTACCTGCCAGGGATCAAACCAGCACCTCTTAGGTCTCCTGCATTGGCAGGCAGTTTCTTTACCTGAACAAATGAAATATTCTGGGTGAATGGATTTTTCTATTTAACTCAGATCATCAGGAAAAAGTGATTATGGATCTTTTGCAAGGCAAAAAAAAAAAAAAAAGGTGTTAGATGCAATATTTCTGAACTATTTATATTACTTCTTCCTTAATATGAAAGTAATATGTGGAATTCTGATTCTCAGTAATCATTTATTTTTTACTTTCACTATTACAGCTTTTGTTTTGTTGTTCTGAAATTGATCCTCAGGAGTCTTAAAATCTACCATACCATACCCATCTTTGTCTTTTTATTTTTTAACCAGTGTCTGACATTACATCTATTTTGGGACGTTCCTTATTTTTTCCTTCCTTTAAAGATTAGATTGAAGGTTTATTACTAAAAAATGAAGAAAGAAAAACCTGTCATATAGGAAGCTTAAAATATGTTTTTAAAGTAACTAACTTTGCCTGTTTTGAATCCACACTAATAATGAAGATACGTGTATATAAACAAAATCAGACAGACAGGGGTCAAACCTCAGCTCCTCAGTCACCAGCAGTGTGACCTTGGGGGAGTCACATGAAGTGTTTGACTCTCACGCGCTCTCAACTGTGAAATGGGAATAATACTATCATGTCTCTTCAGGGGTTGCTATGAGGATTAAAGATGCATGTCAAGGGCTTAACCCAGTGCCAGGCATCCTAGCGAGTCAAGGACCAACATTTGTTGCTGTTATAATTATTTTTGTGACTCTTTTTTGTGTCTTTCAAAATCCAAGTTGGGACACCAGAAATTAAACCTGAGCAATTAAATAGGATTAGATGGGAAGAGAGCAATGAGAGTACTAAACAATTAGCATCTCAGTACTATATACTGTAAAGGTAACTGGCATAGATCAAACTTAGTCAAAGGCATGTATTCAGAAAACTAACTGAATTATATTTTAAAACATTTTCATCTTGACTTTTTTCTTATTGAAAAAATACCTTTATACATAATTGTAAGTATAAACTAAGGTTTGTAAAACAAAAGCTACTTTACAACATTTATATTGCAGTAAAACATTTAATTACCATTTTGAGGGGTACAGTTGTGCGGCATTAGGCACATTCACAATTGTTGTGGAATCTGTCACCATCATCCATTTCCAGAACTTTTTCATCATTCCAAACAGAAACTCTGTGCCCATTAAACAATAACTTCCCTTTCTCCCCTCTTCCCTGCCCTTGGTCATCTCTTTCCATTTGTCTCCATGATTTTGCTTATTCCAGACACCTCATATCAGTGGAATCATAATATTAATCCTCTTGTCTCTGGTTTGTCTCACTTGGCATAATGTCCTCAAGGCTGGTCTGTGTTTAGCATGTGTTGGAATTCTCTCCTTTTTAAAGGCTGAATAATATTCTATTGTGTGTATAGACCACATTTTTCATCTATTCATCCTTTGACAGATATTTGGGTTATTTCCACCTTTGGCCACTGTTATGAACATTGGCATACAAATGCTTGCTTGAGACCCTGCTTTCCACTATTCTGTGTATATACCTAGAATTGGAATTGTTGATCATCTAGTAAATTCTACAGTACTTTTTGAGGAACTACCAAACTGTTTTCCACAGTGGCTGCACCATTTAATTTCTAATTTCTGACGTCATTACCAACATTTGATATTTTGTTTTTGTTTATAATAGCCATCTTGATGAATATGATGTGATATCTTTCTGCAATATTGATTCACATTTTCCTTAGGGAAATCTCCTTGTTGGTCATTTGTATATATCTTCCTTTGAGAAATGTCTATTCAACTCTTTGCCCATTTAAACATTCCTGTTGCTGTCTGGAACATCTTTTTAAAACCTGGAGTTTGAGGGACTTCCCTGGTGGTCCAAGGGTTAAGAATCTGCCTGCTTGTGCAGGGGACAGGGGTTCAGTCCCTGGGATAGGAAGATCCCACATGCCACAGCTAAAGAGAAAGGACCCCGCAGGCCACAACTAAGATCTGGCACAACCAAATAGATAAATATTTTTTTTATAATTGGAATTTGAAATAACTCAAATTATTGGGGGCAAATAATTTGTGTTGGGGGCAAATGGACTCTGTTTCAAAATACAGGTTATCAAGTTGAAATAAGAAATAAGTTTTGGTTCTGAGGATATCTTTTTCTTTTTTAAACATTGTTAAAACAATGAACATAGTATTTTCTAAGTTTAGGTCAAATTCATGTAGACATACAAGTTGAACAAGCTATCTTAAAAAAGCAGCTGACTTTCTGTGCTTTCTGGGTGAAAAGAGAGCCACTCGGAACCGAAGATCATCAGTGAAATAAGCAAGCAGAAAATCTTTCTGGCTATTATAGTTTATGCCTAAAAGGCAGAAAAGCAGATAACAGTAGTCCAGTAGTCTGGGGTGGGTGGGGTCACGGTATAATCTAGAACTATCTTGGGCGCCGTGACCTTGAGGCAAAACTGCTCGGGAGAGGAGCGCCTCGAAGATGTTTCTGGGGGTGCGGGGTTGTCAGAAGATGGGGACCATTAAGAGTGCGGCTCTGGCAGTTTTTCAGCGGAACCGGAGCCATTCCAGCTGGCCCTCCGGGGCCTAATAGGGTCAAGCAGAAAACGAGCTTGGGACATCCTAGTAACAGAATTTTGTGATCCAGAGGGGGTGAAAAGCCTCGTCCCGCCCTGCCGCCCCTTCTAGGAGGTCTTCAGTAGGGTTCGAAAACCTACTGTTGGATGATAAAGCAACCGTCAGAAGTCAGGACCCCCACAAAGCCGGTCGCGCCTGCCAACCTGGGCGCACTTTAGCACACACTGCGGGCCTGAGCAGGGGTTTTAAAAATGTTAATAGACCGAGAGGCCCTGAGCTGCGCTCTTCGGGAGGCAGAACGGGACCCCGCGGTTCGGAGGCCCTTTCTCTGACCCCTAGGCCCCGGCTGAAGTTGCCTCCGATTCGTAGGGCGTGGTGCACTCCCGGGTACGAGAGAAGCCAAACCAGGCGACCCGGCTCCGGGAACCGCTGCCCCAGCGGCCTGCAGAGGCCGGGCCTCACACCCCTCTCCACGCCTTTCCAGCTCAACATCTCAATCCACTTAGTAACATCTCCATATGGTTTTTAAACAGATCGAGACGAAGGGCTCCGTTCAGCCCACACCGGGGGCCCTCGGATATTGGGGGAGAGAGATGAGAGTCGGTGGGCTTCTGGGTCGCAGGGAAAAGAGCCCTCCCAGCCCGCATCGCGGAGTCCCTCCAGCAAACCNGCTCGACTGCTTTAATCCCTTCAACAATGCTATGAAGTAGGTGCCAGTGTTATTTCTAGTTTATAGATGTGAAAACCAAGGCAAAAGTAGTTGAAGAAAGCTGCCTAAGGTTGCATAGTCAATAAATGGCAAAAGTGGGATTAACCCTAGGTGATCTAAGTTCAGAGCCAGCCACATACCCATGCACTAGAATGTTTTGACACAAGCAAATACCAGTTAGGCACCCCGTCCTAACTTCTCATGCAAACAATTCCAGAATTGCTAGAACCAGAGTGCTTGCCACCTCCAGCCACCTGGTACCCGCGCATCAGAAAACCTGAGCATCTTGTCTTTGAGGTGGGCTTCAGAACACAAAACCTGTGTACTGTCTTTGAAAGGAAAAATTCTAGCTGGTCTAGAAACCACTCGTGCTGAAAAGAAAGCTGACCGCTGACCCCAATCACCAGTGCTTCTTTCTCTCACTTACTCTACTGCTGCTGGCAGTGTGCCCGGGTCTCTAAAGCATGCTCACTTTCCATTCCTTTATAATTCTGTTCTGCTGCCGTTAGTCTTCTGGGTATTACCCAGTGCCCATAAAGCATGTGAAATTAATTTCTGCTGCCTCACTTGACGTTTATATTTGAGAAGCAACTCTAGGAGGGGGCAAGGAGGTTGACTGCATAAATGTTAAATTAATATCCAGTGGGGAGACAGGTACCAGCGTCTTTTGATTACATAGGATTTGTGCTTCAATTGTCTGATCATAAGTGCCTGCCGTCAGTTGGGACCGAGGCTAACTTCCCTCTCTAGGAATCAGATGGTCTGATCAGAATCAAAGGCTTTCTTCAATGGGGTTAGACTTGGAGGGTTTTACTCCTGCTTTCTATGCCCACATCCCTGTTGAATTCTGATCAAAATGATGAGGGAGACTCCTTCACATTCCCTCCAACAAGACTGATGGAAGGTAAGAAGGATGGTGGTCTGAGAGAGCCATGAATTATGTCAATATTTGCTGTGTATTACTTTGTGTTTCTCAAGCCACTGGCTTGATTTCATTTTGCAGAGATCAGGGTTGCTAGTGTGTCCTTTTGAGCTCATCCTGACTGCTCGGAATGGCCACGAGATGGTGTGGGGGCGGACACACTGAAACGGTCTCCCCAGAGAATCACTCATAGCTGTGAGACGTCAGTTCCCATCGTTTCCTTACATTTGAAAGTATTTTTCCATGTGCTATTTACATAAAGAAGGCTGAGTGCCAAAGAATTGATGCTTTTGAATTGTGGTGCTGGAGAAACCGGGCGGCCGCGATCGCCTCTTCCTCCTTGTCCTCCGCGGCGCCGGACCGACCCGCGCGGCCGAGGGGAAGCGCCTTTCTTTCTCTGCCTGGCGCTCTTCCCAGCGCCTCGGGGCAAGTTGGACACGGGCGCGCGAGATCCGGGGCTCGCGGGGGCCTTTCACCAGCCGGAGAGGCCCGCGGCTTGGCCGGTCGCCCGCTGCCCACGCAGCGCCCGGGTGCTGGGAGGCCGCGGGCCCGGGAGCTCGGCACGGTCACCGCCGGCCGCGTCGAGACACACGCGCACACGCTCCCTCCGGTGGCTTCGCTTTCCGCCGCCGCCGATGGTCTCGGACACCGAGTGTGAGTGCGCGCGCGAGTGTATGTAGTGCTCCCAGCCCCCCGAATACTTTTTCCGGAGGCGGCCCAAGCAGCTGTTGACTCCAAGGATCCCTGTGCTTAGTATTTAACAAGTGAAAGGAAATTTTTCGTAGAAATCCCCGCTTGATCTGCGTCCTTGGCGGTGGAGGCTGTTGGCGGTGGCCTGCGTCGTCACGCCGGGCTCACTTGCTCTCTCCGGGGTAAACAGATCTTTCTGGATTTTTCCCCGTGTTTTTTTTTTTTTTAATTTCAAGACTGGAGATCGGGTTAAGTTCTTAGAGAGTCAGACGTGAGTGGCTCGAAGGGTAGACCAGAGAATTCTATCCTATAAATATGCATTGCGAATTTAAAATGCTAAGTGCCTTATTTGCAATTCTGTTGGATATTGTAGAGACTGGTATATTTTTATCTGACATGGATAATTTGGAGGGGACGTTTATTTTGGTTAGTTTACTAAGTGATTCTGCCTCCCGACTTTGGTGAAATAAATCAAACTTTCCTACTCCTTCAAAGAAGACACTCTTCTCTGTTAGGTGCTTGGGTTCAAAGACAAGTTTAAAATTTACCTCGTGTTCAGTTCTTAACTGCTCTTCTGCCTCTATGGTTCTCAAAGTAGAACTTCAGTTTTCATGTGTTTAGGAGAATTCCACTGTTTTGATTTTTTGATTTTTTTTTTTAATTTTCCTCCTACATTTTGAAGTAATGGGACTTTTAAGGATCTTGTTTTTATAATCATTTGATTTCAAAGAGTACTTCTTAGAGCAATTACAAAGTAATATTCAAAATGCTAATTAAACACTTTCAGTCAGAGCAGCTTTCATATTGAAACAGGATTTCTTTTCTCTTTTTTATGTACCAAGGACCCTATCCCAGAGTTGAAACACTAAATATCCTTTTGTCTAGCATCAGATCTCTGTGCGGCTCTGACACTCTCCTGTAAAAACGCTAGTGCCCTTTTTATTGCCCCCAAAAGAAAAGTTAATGAGATGGTAGATTTCAAGCAAAAAACCAGGCCCTCCTTCTTGCAAAATATGCTTCCAGTTGCCATTGAAGTTAGATGCTAGCTGTGAATGCACTTGCCTTTAATGAAACCAGTTGAATAGTTCGCACTTGGTCAAGTATAACAGGACCAAACAAAGGAAATACGCCAGCATATTTCTGTAGAGCATTGAGGGATTTAGCGCAAGTGTTTATGCGGGGTCACCCCCTCCCCCCACTCTGTCCCTGGTAGAAGGGAGTGAGGGTTGAAGGCAAAGGGAATTTACGACACTGATTGGTTTTCTGTGCCCGAGGGGTAGGGACCCCTGTTTGTCCCTGTAGAAAACAGTTATTAGAGGAAATTTACGAATCTTGGGTTTGGAGCTTGTTTTGGACTGACTAGGTGCCTTTCGGTTTATTTCTTTTTCCTGCTGATAAAGCAAGGGGGGGAGATAAAGCTAGGTTTGTTTTCATCCTCTTTTCTGATTGTGCATTAATAACAGCTGGGTGCTCTCTGTAGCTCTGTGGGTTTGAGCTCAGAGCCCTGCTATTTAAGATTTCAGTTGGGATCTTTGAAACTGTCCCTTAACTGGGTGTTCTGGGGGAGGGGCAAGGGGCATTACCATGCCTTATGTGTGATTTAAGCAACAGCAACAAGAGCAAAAAACAACAACAACAAAAAAAACCACACTACTGTCCTTAAGAGGCTTTCTTTTCAGGGCTGGAATTGCAACTTATGTCTGGCCCTTAGTCATTGACTAGGTGAAGAAATATTTGCAAAGTGTGTGTCTTTAAAGTTAAAAAAGTTAAAAAGTTTGGCTACTTAAAAACAAATACTACTAGCATTGTAAAAATACACCAGTGACATACTTTGTGAGATATTTTGGCCTTTTAAGACTCAGGGCACACCTGTTCCTGCAAAGTCAAATTTGCTTTCCGTGGTATTGTTAATCTGGTCCTGTACACAAGATGAAACAGGAAAACTTGCTATCTGTATAATGATTAACTAGCCATCAGTTACCCTTTCAGGGAATAATCAATACGTTTACTCTTGACTTGTAAAACTCTAGAAGGAAATCCTATTCATAAGTCTGAAAAGTGTTTTAATGAGAGACAAAGTGAAACAAACAGCAACAAACAAAACTGCAAAATTAACCTGGAACTTTTTTAGCGCTCTAAGTAGCTAGCGGCCAGGTAAAGGATGAGTGTGTGCATAGTGTAACGTACTGCGGCAAGCACAGTGCAGGAGTGGGAAAGAATTTTATTGCTGTTAAAATATTCTGACAAAGGGAGTTCAGGTTGGCTCACGCCACTGGAAATCCTTGAGGTTCCAAACCAAAAGGGTGCCCCCGCTGGGGTCTAACACCCCAACGCCATTTGCCAACAGTTCTCTCCATCATGAATCATTTTTGAAGGCAAAGTTATCCCCTTTGCACTTCACACTTTTCCCTACATGGAAAAAATGTAAAGCGTTTACAGCAACCGTAGAACGGCCACCCCGGTTGTCATTTTTTACCACTGTCATTGCGATATAGAAGAGCTGTCACCATAACGCACGTGAATACAAGCCTGGGTCCCTCTGTGAACAATCTCTCTATCGGCGAAAAGCAGCAGTCCAAGTGTCTCGTGTTCCTGATATTGGCCACAAATATATGTTCATGTAGGACATGATTGGGAAAGGAAATCTGTCTGTTCGGCAGAGCACAATTCCGGTAGTATTTCCACCGCCTGGCTGATAGTTCAATTACAGTGGGTGGAACACATTTTCGTAATAATTAAAAAAACGGGAGTGCAGTTTGTTTGACCCTTCAAATAGACGTACTCATACTTAACACCGCATGTTGAAACGCTGCGCCTTGTTCTCCAAGAAGGTTCCTGGGCGATTTGCTAGCTAAGGAATGCTTGTGTGAACTTCCCCTACTGCAGACTTTTAGCAGGCACATGAACATGCTGGAATGGATATGCTCTCAGAGGCTATACTGCCTGGGCAGTATCAGTTTTCTCCTTTCCAGCTGGTAAGCATGTCCTAATTTACGCTGCTACAGTTAAAGTTACAGCGTTCTGGGAAAGAAGGAAAAATATAAAACTCCACACCCCACCACCCTCACCTAATCTTTTGAAGTTAATTTTTGTTCAAGGGTGTGTTTGATGGAATATGTAGCAAAAGACTCATGAAAGAGATTTTTTTCTGTTTTTTAACCATACCTATCTCTGGGTTTGGAAAATTATACTTAATAATTGCTAAAAACTTCAGAACCATTTTTAAGGTGTTCAGCCTTTCTTTTGATCATGATTTAATGGACAGCAGTATCCAAATGCCATCAGTGTGACTCTAATAATCTGAACAAATTAACGTCTCAGCTTCATGTGTAGTTTGCTCTTAGCATCTTAGTGTTTCCAGCCGAAATTACAGCTACACTTGGGCCTTCAGGACTGCACCAGTGAAAAGAAGGGCTTTGCACGTTGTGCTAAAAACTGGGATTCGCAGATGAATACAGAATGTACAATAGTGAGCGGGCCAGGCCATTGTTTGTCTGGAATGTTGACAATGGGAGCCAAGGGGCAGCTTCATTCTCTAACTGCTCGAGAACACAGAAACTTCAGGAGCTGCAGACAGGGTGGGAACCAGACTTTGCCCAGCCGCTGGCCTGCTCCTTCTCCAGACTTTTTCTTAGAAGGTGGTCTTTTCTGGACTGCCAGGGAACTTTGTGTGCTTTCTCTTCTCAGTGATCTACTTTTTTGGAGGCAAGATTCTGAAGGCAGATAACAGGGTTCTACAAAGAAAGTGTACACAAAGCAAACTTTTTGTCTCCCTGGAATGCAATTTTCAGAAATCATACTCAACCCTTAGCAGAAATTGAGGCATCTGAAGTCACAGGAAGCAGTGGTGTTTGTTTTTATTATTTCCCTCACATTAAAGTCATTTTGGGTTTGTTGGTGGTGTTAGGGAAAGTGCAGTGAAAATGAGTATTTGTTGGATTTTTGTATTTTGCTGCACAGCTGCTGCTATTTCTGGAAACATTCCTCTGAGTTGCATCTTCTTCCTCTATTCACCAAGCTTCCTGCTTGCACATGGGAGCTGAGGTTCCCAAGTGGGGCCAAAAATCTTGCTACAGGGATGGGCACTCCTGTTAACCTTCTTTTTCGCCCCTCCCAGAACTGGGGTCAGTGTAGCCCTGGCTCCTTGTTGGGGCCGTTCTGACTGGAGTGAGGTGCTTTGGTTACAACTTTGGGGGCCAGTTGACTTTCCACCTGGTTCTTCCTTGAGTGAATGTTTTAGAAATGATCTGCTTTAACTGTTTCTGTAATGAAATGTAACAGATGGTTGCTTAAGGTTGGCTTAATAGTCACAACAACAGTGATAAGACACTTGGGTTCTTACTCATGGATTCATGTAAGCGATGCTTTTCCTTTCACGGAGAATTGTGACTTAGCTCCTGGGCAGTAATAGAGCCTTCATTATCCCTGGGACGATCGGATGGTATTTAGGGGATGTTAATCCCTAATAGCTGTTGTTGCTTGAACTTGGTGGGCAGCCTGCCTTTGGGTGTTGTTGTTCACTGAGAGTCCAAACATGTCTAGGGATGTGGGGAGACAGTGCTTTTGAACAGAACCCTGTGATTCTTAAAATCCTTTGGGCTTGTAAGGTAAAAAACCCAACAACAACAAAACTTTACATTGTTACTTTCCTTCCCTCTCAAAAGTGCTCAGAAAGGTGCTTTTTGCATTAAAGTAAATCCTTAGTTATGACTTGAGGCGCTATTAATTGGCTTGACGATTGGTTCGAAGTCTTGGCCACTTCTCTGTGTCTCATCCCAGCCCAGGTTGTGGCAGAATCTTGGAAGGGCCTTTGAATAGAGTTCGTCACATGGGGAATGTGTAGGTTTCTCTGCAGCGCCCAGGCTGGCCACGGGGTTTTAAACTCACTGCTCTGCTCCAGCCATGCCTGAAATCTGGCCTTCAGCACAGGACAAGCAAAAACTTCATCATGGAGTCATGGAATCCCAGGAAGTTTCTTTGGAAAGAACAGGAGACCAAGATCATAGAGGTCAGCTCCTCCAGCCTGATTCCCCAAGCATGGCAATTTATAAAGCTTGATGGGTGAAAATGCCCTGCATCCAACCTGGAAGTGATTGTGTTGTTTGTAGCGGCCCCAGGTGTGTGAGTCTGTGTGGAGGGATGGGGGTAGGGCGCGGAAGGAGCTGCAGGTGACTTTCTTTGGCTGTCGTGGGTAGAGGCCAGGAAGCCTTGTGTGCACCTTTCCTGCTGAAGAAACCCTGGCCGGGACTTGATTCTTTGGCTGATGGATGCGTTTAGTGTGGTGGGTCCAGAAGTGCAAAGTCCGCTTATTCAAGCCCAGGTGGGCTGCAGACCCATTTGGATGGTGAGGAGCCTATAGGGTGTTGCACCTTCTGGGTCCGCCCACCTGGAGGGCAGCCAGGGCCCGCAGTGAGCAAGGGGGAGTGGGATGGGAGGATGGGGATGGGGGAGGGACTGAGGGGAGGGGGGTGGGCTCGGAGCTCTGAAAGCCCCTTCCAGGGATGGTCGAGGGGACTGAAGTGGAGCAGCCTTGCCTGGTCACACGGGCAGGGACAGAGGGCTAGTGACACCAGGGAGGCCTTGCTGTGGGAGCTGCCAGGCCAGATGGGCTGCATGGGCTCCTAGCACTGGCTGGACTTGATTGGCCACTGGGTCTCCGCGTGGGGCAGAGGCTTTCCAAACAGCAGAGAGAGACCCTCCTCCCCCCGCTTGGGGGCACCTGCTAAGGAACTGAGGGGTAGGACTGCTGCGATTTCTTCCTGGTGGTATGATATACGTTTTGAAAAGTTTCTCTCCAGCTTCTCTTCAGACAGTGAACTGTGTGGGCTGCAATGCTGGCTGATTCCTCCAGCCGCCCCTTGGGGCCTGGATGAAGCCAGAGGCCCCGTGTGGATGCCACAGTTTCTGCCCGTATTTCAGGTACGGGGAGGACACAGTGATGTACCTGATTCCATTTCCTCAGCGCTTTGTGGTTGTGGGCTAGAAGTCAGTCCAAGGGGGCAATCAATAAAGAGTATATTTTGCCTTGCAGAGAGCAATATGGACATATAAGTGCCTACAAGTAAAATCTCAGAATGTTTTTGATCTTAAGAACATTTCACAGTCATTAATCTTCACGACGCTCCTGCGGGGTAGGTAAATAGAGCAATTCCTATTTTATGCGAGGAAGAAATGTTGAATTGCCTCTGCCAAGTCATAAATTGGCCGATCTCCGCCTCCTGTTTCCGTAGCTGGCGTTTGGGGGCCCCGGGCGCCCGGGAACCCCATCGTCCCGCCCAGACTGACCGCAGGGCGACTTCCGGGCCCCTGCTCGACCTTGTGCTGCGGGGAGGGCAACGCTGGGGCCTGGGTGAAGGCAAACCCGCCCTACCTGGCCGCGCGCTACCTGGAGGGGGGCGTGGTTTGCGGCTGCCCCGCCCCGAACGTGCCCCGCCAGCCGGGGTGCCGGGCCCTGCTGGAAGGACGGGGTCTCCTGGCGTCTGGGGTTCGGGGCTTCAGGGACCCCAGCCCCGAAGGTGAGGTCCTCCTGACCCCCGGGGGCCCGCGGACCCGGCGGCTCCTTCCCNTTCTCTGTGTCTCATCCCAGCCCAGGTTGTGGCAGAATCTTGGAAGGGCCTTTGAATAGAGTTCGTCACATGGGGAATGTGTAGGTTTCTCTGCAGCGCCCAGGCTGGCCACGGGGTTTTAAACTCACTGCTCTGCTCCAGCCATGCCTGAAATCTGGCCTTCAGCACAGGACAAACAAAAACTTCATTATGGAGTCATGGAATCCCAGGAAGTTTCTTTGGAAAGAACAGGAGACCAAGATCATAGAGGTCAGCTCCTCCAGCCTGATTCCCCAAGCATGGCAATTTATAAAGCTTGATGGGTGAAAATGCCCTGCATCCAACCTGGAAGTGATTGTGTTGTTTGTAGCGGCCCCAGGTGTGTGAGTCTGTGTGGAGGGATGGGGGTAGGGCGCGGAAGGAGCTGCAGGTGACTTTCTTTGGCTGTCGTGGGTAGAGGCCAGGAAGCCTTGTGTGCACCTTTCCTGCTGAAGAAACCCTGGCCGGGACTTGATTCTTTGGCTGATGGATGCGTTTAGTGTGGTGGGTCCAGAAGTGCAAAGTCCGCTTATTCAAGCCCAGGTGGGCTGCAGACCCATTTGGATGGTGAGGAGCCTATAGGGTGTTGCACCTTCTGGGTCCGCCCACCTGGAGGGCAGCCAGGGCCCGCAGTGAGCAAGGGGGAGTGGGATGGGAGGATGGGGATGGGGGAGGGACTGAGGGGAGGGGGGTGGGCTCGGAGCTCTGAAAGCCCCTTCCAGGGATGGTCGAGGGGACTGAAGTGGAGCAGCCTTGCCTGGTCACACGGGCAGGGACAGAGGGCTAGTGACACCAGGGAGGCCTTGCTGTGGGAGCTGCCAGGCCAGATGGGCTGCATGGGCTCCTAGCACTGGCTGGACTTGATTGGCCACTGGGTCTCCGCGTGGGGCAGAGGCTTTCCAAACAGCAGAGAGAGACCCTCCTCCCCCCGCTTGGGGGCACCTGCTAAGGAACTGAGGGGTAGGACTGCTGCGATTTCTTCCTGGTGGTATGATATACGTTTTGAAAAGTTTCTCTCCAGCTTCTCTTCAGACAGTGAACTGTGTGGGCTGCAATGCTGGCTGATTCCTCCAGCCGCCCCTTGGGGCCTGGATGAAGCCAGAGGCCCCGTGTGGATGCCACAGTTTCTGCCCGTATTTCAGGTACGGGGAGGACACAGTGATGTACCTGATTCCATTTCCTCAGCGCTTTGTGGTTGTGGGCTAGAAGTCAGTCCAAGGGGGCAATCAATAAAGAGTATATTTTGCCTTGCAGAGAGCAATATGGACATATAAGTGCCTACAAGTAAAATCTCAGAATGTTTTTGATCTTAAGAACATTTCACAGTCATTAATCTTCACGACGCTCCTGCGGGGTAGGTAAATAGAGCAATTCCTATTTTATGCGAGGAAGAAATGTTGAATTGCCTCTGCCAAGTCATAAATTGGCCGATCTCCGCCTCCTGTTTCCGTAGCTGGCGTTTGGGGGCCCCGGGCGCCCGGGAACCCCATCGTCCCGCCCAGACTGACCGCAGGGCGACTTCCGGGCCCCTGCTCGACCTTGTGCTGCGGGGAGGGCAACGCTGGGGCCTGGGTGAAGGCAAACCCGCCCTACCTGGCCGCGCGCTACCTGGAGGGGGGCGTGGTTTGCGGCTGCCCCGCCCCGAACGTGCCCCGCCAGCCGGGGTGCCGGGCCCTGCTGGAAGGACGGGGTCTCCTGGCGTCTGGGGTTCGGGGCTTCAGGGACCCCAGCCCCGAAGGTGAGGTCCTCCTGACCCCCGGGGGCCCGCGGACCCGGCGGCTCCTTCCCCTCCCCTCCAGACTGGCTTACCTGGAGGCTCCGCCTCCGAAGACCGCCTGCCTGCGGCCTCCCCCGGGCGATCCTTCCCTGCCCCCGGCGGGGCCCTCGGCTATCTGGCGTACCTGCCACCCCCACCCCCACCCCTTCCACTGCGCGGCCCCCGACTCTGCCGGAAGCGCCCCTCCCCCGGCGCTTCGCCCTTTCACTTGTAGATAGGGAGCCGCTTCCCGCTGCGGGGCCGCCGTCGAGAGGCGTTGGAGATGGCCCTTCCCCCCCGCAGCGCCCACTTCCTCCTCCTCCCTCCCGCAGCCCCGTGCGCGGGGTCCCTCCCCTTCGCAGCCGCCCACCCGCGGGCTGGCCCCCCCCACCCTCCCCTCCAGACTGGCTTACCTGGAGGCTCCGCCTCCGAAGACCGCCTGCCTGCGGCCTCCCCCGGGCGATCCTTCCCTGCCCCCGGCGGGGCCCTCGGCTATCTGGCGTACCTGCCACCCCCACCCCCACCCCTTCCACTGCGCGGCCCCCGACTCTGCCGGAAGCGCCCCTCCCCCGGCGCTTCGCCCTTTCACTTGTAGATAGGGAGCCGCTTCCCGCTGCGGGGCCGCCGTCGAGAGGCGTTGGAGATGGCCCTTCCCCCCCGCAGCGCCCACTTCCTCCTCCTCCCTCCCGCAGCCCCGTGCGCGGGGTCCCTCCCCTTCGCAGCCGCCCACCCGCGGGCTGGCCCCCCCCTCCCCGGCCGGTACCTGGAAGGAGCCGGGAGAGGACACAGGACACCGAGGTGGGCCCCGACCCCGTGAGCGAGGTTCGGAGCAGAAGCAGGTATCCCGCTAGACCGTGCCCCAGCCAACCCCTCTCGACGATCGCAGGCTCCAGGGGCCTTAGAGCTGGAGTCGTGTGTGGTCCCGCGCGCCACCCCCCACCGGACTGGGAGGTTCGTCCATTGCACGATGGTGGCTCAGATGCAACTAGCTGGTAGACGGTCCCATGCCTGGCCGGGGCCTGGCCGGCTCGGCATCCTGTCCCTGGGGCGGTGTTGAGGCCGCGGTTTCCGCCGCCACCTTCAAATCCGGGGTATTTCGCTTGAACTGCGCAGAGCGCGGCCGTAGCTCCGAGGGCTCCCGGGCCTCTGCAAGCTTCTCCAGGCTGGGAGCCGGATGGGCCATGTGACCAGAGGCTGCGGCCAGTAAGTGAAGAGCCGGGATGACTTTCCCTTTCTGCACCCTTCTCCTTGGAGGAGGAATTTCTCTGGCGCTCTCTCGCCCCGCCGGCTTAACTTGGTCCCTAAGTAGTACTTGCAGGCTGTTTAAGTCGTTGTCCTGTTTTTGTGATGATGACACTGCGGACTCCCCTTTATTGAGCCTCTATTTAGTATTTTTTTCACTCTCACTAAGACGCTTGGCCAGTGTTTGCATTGAGCCTTCACAACAAGATGGCTGAGGTGTGGGGAACAGGGCGTGCTCCCGCCCTCCAGGTGGCCGAGCTGGGACTTGAAGAAGCTCCTGGAGATGAGGACCAGCCCCCTGGTGGAGGGGCTCTTCCCCGCCGCCCTGAGAGCGGAGGGGAGGTGAGCGCAAAGGCTTGCCCCACATCTGGTACTTTCTCCCCAGGGTTCAGATGGCTTCCCTGAAACAATGGTCTTTCTCAGGCCCAGAGTTGCCTTCCAGATCACGTGGGGCTAGGAGAAGTCTGGCTTGTTTTAATTTCCGTCTTTGATTAGTGGTCTTTTGTTGGGATCTCACGATCTAATGCCAACGAAGGGTTTCTAGATGGTTTCCTGGACCAGGCCTGTTTTAAATTCACTCTGTTTTCCGAGTTAATGAACAGCATGGCTGCTGAGCAGAAGCCTGAGGCTCAGTAGACGGGTCCCCATTGGGTGCAGGGGTGGGGGGAGAGTTCCCCCTCTGGACCACAGACTGACTGTCCGGGCAAAGACCAGACACCAGAAGGACCCTGAGGGCTGGCACAGTGCCGTTGGTCTGGCCTCTCCCAGGCAGAAGTGATGGTCACTGTTTCACCAATCAAGAAGCAGAGTGGGGGCGGGAGGTTAAGCCACCAGAGGGCCAGAAGCCAGCTCCACCTGGCTCTGGTTTTTCTGTGATTGAGGCTTCTTCTGGCTTTTGATTTGGGACTCTGGTGCCTCTGGGGGTGGCTTTGCTGTGCTCCCCACGTCCGACCCCTTCTGTCCTCCTGATCCCCCTTTCCCTTGTCTCTATCTGGGGGATGTCGCTGAAGGGCATTCCTCCCCCCAGACACGCATGTGTGTGCATGAGCACGCACACACACTGGCCCTGAGATTATGTGGATAGTTTTCAGTGTTTGGGGTTTTTTGGTGGTAAAATTGGATTTAGTGGCCAGGTACCTTTTCTACCAGTAGGTAAAGCTCAGATTTACAAGTCTGTGGTCTGGGTGAGTGGTCTCAGTCTCCTTCCCAGCAGGTTCCTCTTGCTTGGGCGAGGGGGTGGAGGTGGTTGGGGCGCTCCCCTCCCTCCCTCTGGCTGTTCCCTCTTTCCTGCTGGATTCATTATGCACGTCTTCCAGTGGGAGTGAGCCCCTGTATTCGTCGTGGGGGAATCTGGGAGGAGACCAGGGAGAAGAGACCAGGGAGGTGAGGACTCCACCTAATCCGAATAGTCTTGTTTGTACCGCTCCTGTAAAAACTGGCCAGAAACTTGATTCTGCTGGGTAAACCTCCTTTGGGTTGCTGCCCCGCATTTGTGTTGGCCTTGGAAAGGAATTTGAATGAATACTCCCGAACAAAAGGAGCAGCTTTCTTTTCACAGAGGCTATCAGAGAAATGAAAGGGAATGGCACCAAGTTGGGTGTGTCCTGAAATCGGGAGACTGGCCCTGCCTTGAGTGATTAACTCACCTGAAAGGCACCCGGAGCAGGTGATGTGGGAGCGCTCTGACTGACCTTGGCTTCCTTTAGGGTAAGGTCCCCATGAGATGGAGATTTTCCTGAAAAACAGGCTTTCCTTTAATTATGAGATTATCTTCCTGCCCTGCAACGCCTCTCTTCCTTTAGTTGAACACGTGTGTGCTTGCAGACACGTGTGTGCTTGGGAAATAGATCCTGAATTCTTTGCTGATGCCCCAGGGCTCCAGTAGGGTGGGTGGGGGGTGGTGGTCAGGGATACTAAAGACTGCCTGTTTCAAACTTTGGGTTCTGCCTGTTCCCAGAGGGTTGAGGGCAGCTCGGGGTGGGTTCTTTTTACCAGTTCACCTGGTTAGCCCCAGTGTGGTGGCTCAGCGCCAGCTTGGGTCTTGATTATGCCCCGTGATTCTTTCTAAGCCCCCCACCCCCCCTGCAGTTTTCGAACAGGTTCTCTGTTCTGCTTTCCCCACGGGAAAGGAAAGGTGTGTGGCGGCCTGCAGCCGTGCGGGGATCAGCCTTGGCCCAACTCACCACCTCTTAGGCCTCCACAGTGCTCAGTGGAGAAACTGCTTCCTTGGGGTAGTTCAGCCTGGAGGGTGGATGTGGCTGGATCTTAGGACAGCTAAACACAGGAATGTTCTGCTGCTGCTGCTAAATCGCTTCATTTGTGTCTGACTCTGTGCGACCCCATAGACGGCAGCCCACCCGGCTCCCCCGTCCCTGGGACTCTCCAGGCAAGAACACTGGAGTGCAGCCCACCAGGCTCCTCCGTCCATGGGATTTTCCAGGCAAGAGTACTGGAGTGGAGTGCCCTCGCCTTGTCCGCAGGAATGTTCTGGTGGCTCATAGTTTTGTCAGCCGGGGCCAGGCGAGAGCCAGAATTGCGATGGCCCCAGAACATCTTTTGGGTCTTCAGGTGTGTATTGTTGTCCTGCCCCGGGTTTAGGGACCCCTGGCTCTGCAGAAAGGCCCCTGGGCTAGGCCCTCCTGCACAGAGCAAGGGAAATCGGATCAGTTTCCACATGCCCATGTTGGTGAGTACACCAGGTTTCCCAAGACCCAGTTTTTCTCCTCCTTGTGCAGAGTTATGTTTATTCTTCCCCTTCCGCCAAAATGTTTGCTGCTTTTTGCTCAGGGCTGAGTTTTTGGGGTTTTTTTTCCTCTACACTCAATCATCCTTTCTTCTCATTTCTCAACTAAGCCTGGGATTTAGAATGTGGCTTCATCTGACAAAAGCCAGGAGATTTTAGAATTAACGTTGGAATTCTATCTGTAATGATGTCTTCCTGGATATTTAAGGAGGGCTTTGAACAGTGGGTGATTTTTTTTCCTTCCCTAAAACTGGCCAGATGTACTCCCCCAAGTCGTGGGCAGAGGAAGCGGCTCAAAGTGGCTTGAGTTTTCTTTGCGATCATTGTGAGCTTGCCTTATTTGTGTCTCCCCGTGTCCCGGGGGCAGGAAGGGAGAGGGGTTGTGACTCACAGTTGTCTGGGTTGTGCTCTTGATGTGCGTCTCAGAGAGCATAGACACCACTCGTAGTTCAGCAGCACCACTTGAAGTGTACATTGCAAGTATAACTCTGGTTCTTGGAAAGGCTTCTCTGCAGGGGAGATTAAAGGATTTTTTCCTAATTTATTTCATCCTCTTGAGCAGCAGCGGGTGGGCTGAGGTCTTGGAGGGGGAGTGACTGACCGATGGGAGTCGGGTCTGGGTGCCCCTGTTAGTAGAGAGCAGGGCAGGGTCAGGGCAGGGACCACTTTTTGACCCTGCTTGTAGCTGGGAGTTTTACAACCTGGTGATTACTTGGCGCATCTGTCTCCAGGCTTGGATCCAAAAGCTTTTCTTTGGGCCACCCCAGAAGCCCACTTTGGAGCACTGGGTGGATCTCAGTGTTACCTGGGCACTCTTTCTCTGATGGCATGGGAGAGGTCCCAGCAAAAGACCTCCTTTCCCAGGACTGGGGCTAGGCTGAGGGAGGAAGGGCACTGCTTCAACAGCGTTAACACCCATCACCACCAGCAGGGGAGGAGGCATCAGATGTGACAGACTGTTCTAGAAAGTGTCAAAAAAAAAAAAGGAAGGATAACATCCGACCTGTGAGTGCATTCGGAATTTCCTGAGCCCTTGCAAAGGGCTATGTTGCTGAATCTGAAGCAAGGGTAAGAATAGGGGTGGGCTGCGAGGGTCTGATGAGGTCACATTTATAAAGTGCTTCACTTCAGTTCAGTCACTCAGTTGTGTCTGACTCTTTCTGACCCCGAGGACTGCAGCATGCCAGGCTTCCCTGTCCATCACCAATTCCCGGAGCTTACCCAAACTCATGTCCATTGAGTTGGTGATGCCATCAAACCATCTCATCCTCTGTCGTCCCCTTCTCCTCCTGCCTTCAGTTTTGTCCAGCATCAGGGTCTTTCCCAAGAAGTCAGTTCTTCGCATCAGGTGGCCAAAGTATTTGCAGTTTCAGCTTTGGCATCAGTCCTTCCAATGAATATTCAGGACTGATTTCCTTTAGGATGGACTGGCCGGATCTCCTTGCAGTCCAAGGGACTCTCAAGAGTCTTCTCCAACACCCCAGTTCAAGAGCATCAATAATTCGGTACTCAGCTTTCTTTATAGTCCAACTCTCACATCCCTACGTGACTACTGGAAAAACCATAGCTTTGACTAGAAGGATTTTTGTTAGGAAAGTAATATCTCTGCTTTTTAATATGCTGTCTAGGTTGGTCATAACTTTTCTTCCAAGGAGCAAGCGTCTTTTAATTTCTTGGCTGCAGTTACCATCTGCAGTGATTTTGGAGCCCCCCAAAATAAAGTGTCACTGTTTCCATTGTTTCCCCATCTATTTGCCATGAAGTGATGGGACTGGATGCCATGATCTTAGTTTTCTGAATGTTGAGTTTTAAGCCAACTTTTTCCTTCTCCTCTTTCACTTTCATCAAGAGGCTCTTCAGTGCTGCTTCACTTTGTGCCGTAACGGTGATGTCATCTGCATATCTGAGGTTGTTGATATTTCTCCCAGCAATCTTGATTCCAGCTTGTGCTTCATCCAGCCCAGCGTTTCTCATGATGTACTCTACATAGAAGTTAAATAAGCAGGGTGACAATAAACAGCTTTGACATACTCCTTTCCTGACTTGGAACCGATCTTTTGTTCCATGTCTAGTTCTGACTGTAGCTTCTTGACCTGCATACATACAGATTTCTCAGGAGGCAGGTCAGGTGGTCTGGTATTCCCATCTCTTGAAGAGTTTTCCATGGTTTGTTGTGATCCACACCGACAAAGGCTTTGGCATAGTCAGTAAAGCAGAAGTAGATGTTTTTCTGGAACTCTCTTGCTTTTTTGATGATCCAGTGGATGTTGGCAATTTGATCTCTGGTTCTTCTCCTTTTTCTAAATCCAGCTTAAACATCTAGAAGTTCATGGTTCACGTACTATTGAAGCCTGACTTTTCTAGCGTGTGAGATGAGTGCAATTGTGCAGTAGTTTGAACATTCTTTGGCATTGCCTTTCTTTGGGGTTGAATTGAAAACTGATCTTTTCCAGTCCTGTGGCCACTGCTGAGTTTTCCAAATTTGCTGACATTGAGTGCAACACTTTCCCAGCATCATCTTTTAGGATTTGAAATACCGCAACTGGAATAAAGCGCTTAGATCAGGCCTGATGTTGTTGTTGAATTGCTAAGTCATGTCTGACTCTTTTGTGATCCCCATGGACTATAGCCCACCAGGCTCCTCTGTCCATGGGATTCTCCTGGCAAGAATACTGGAGTGGGTTGCCATTTCCTTCTCCAAGGTACAGGCATGATGAAAAAGTGGTCCCTGCACCTACCCCACCCTGCTCTGCACTAACAAGGCACTGGGGATCTTCCAGACCAAAGTCTTTTGCACTGGCAGGTGGATTCTTTAGCACTGAGTCACCAGCGAAATCCAATTTGAATTTTTCAAGAATCACCATCTACTTTATTTCCACACACATTTTGTCCTAATACGCCCTGTGTATGTGCTCAGTCAATCAGTTGACTCTTTTGCGACCCCATGGACTGTAGCCAGCCAGGCTCCTCTGTCCTTGGAATTTTCCAGGCAAGGATACTGGAGTGGGTAGCTATTTCCTCTTCCAGGGGGATCTGCCCCACCCAGGGATGGAACCCGAATCTCTTGCATCTCCTGCATTGCAGGCAGATTCTTTACCACTGTGCCACCTTGTTAAATTTATAAATACTAAATAAACAGAAGTAAATTAGTTGCTCTTGCTCTGAGCAATTGATGCTTTTGAAGTGTGGTGTTGGAGAAGACTCTCGAAAGTCCCTTGGACTGCAAGGAGATCCAACCAGTCGTTCCTAAAGGAAATCAGTCCTGATATTCATTGGAAGGACTGATGCTGAAGCTGAAACTCCAATATTTTGGCCACCTGATTCGAAGAACTGCCTCATTGGAAAAGACCCTGATGCTGGGAAAGATTGAAGGCAGGAGAAGGGGACAACAGAGGATGAGCTGGTTGGATGGCATCACCGACTCAATGGACATGAGTTTGAGTAAACTCTGGGAGTTGGTGATGGACAGGGAAGCCTGGCGTGCTGCAGTCCATGGGATCACAAAAGTCATGAATGAGTGACTGAACTGAACTAAGGTGCTGTGTGCCCTGAGGAGCAGATTTCCTTTTGCATTCCTGGAAAGAGCTCAGGGAATCTTGATGGAGGCACTGGAAGGGGAGGGGTTGCCTTCAGGGGACATCTGAGAAGGCTCCCTGGGGCTTGATTGCCTTGGCTGNAGTCATGAATGAGTGACTGAACTGAACTAAGGTGCTGTGTGCCCTGAGGAGCAGATTTCCTTTTGCATTCCTGGAAAGAGCTCAGGGAATCTTGATGGAGGCACTGGAAGGGGAGGGGTTGCCTTCAGGGGACATCTGAGAAGGCTCCCTGGGGCTTGATTGCCTTGGCTGTGCAGGGTAGGAGACAGGCAAGATCTTGCTAGGCAAGAGGATGGGTGGGTCCTGTCTTAGGGGAATGGGTCCTCTAGGGGAGGGAGACTTGATCCTTTGCACCAAAGAGATGAATGAGTCTCCCAGAGTCGGGGGAAGCCGAAGGTGAAGGGGGTGGGGCCCAGGAAGGAGTGTTTGGGGTGAGAGTTCCAGGCCCTGGTGTTCTTAAAAAAAATACTGCCCTACAGTGGGAATTTGCTGTAGGGCTCAGGAAACTCAAACAGGGGCTTTCTGTCAACCTAGAGGGGTGGGGTGGGGAGGGAGGTAGGAGGGAACTTCAAAAGGCTGATTCATGTTGAGAGTTGACAGAAAACAGCAAAATTCTGTAAAGCAATTATCCTTCAGTAAAGAAAATGAAACTATATACCAAAAAATATATATATACCGACCTAAACAGGGCAGGGAGTGTTGTGGGGAGGCTGGCTTGGGTAGGGAGTGATTCCTGAGGCCTAAGGGATGAACTGAAAACCGTTCAGGAGGTTGTTTTTAGATGGTGGAATCCCTCTGAGGGATGCCCAGTAAAATATTTGCTTTCTATTTAAGACCTACTTTCCCTTCCCAGAGAAGGAAGAACGTTGAGTGGTTGGGGGCTGCGCCTCCTCTGCCGGAGAGCAGGCGGCGTCCTGGGCTGTGGGGGCCTGCTGGCGATGGCGCTCGGCTCTTCCCAGAAGAGGTAAAAGCGTGGTGGAGGAGCACCTGGCCTCTCAGGAGGCCGCCTCCCTAGGGGGTTTGTCTGGGACAAGGCCCTCTCCCTGTCCTCTTCACCGCACACATCTGCCTTCATGTGCCCCCTTCCTCCTGCTGGAGTGGGAGTGTCTGAGCATCTGGAGCGCAGCAGCAGTGAGCTCGCATCCCAGAGAACCACGTGTTAGGTTTGTCTTCCTGGCACGTGGTGGGCAGCAGTGCCGGTGACCCACCTTGGTCCAGCTGGGTGTCCGATGTGCCGTGGGTGTTCGTGCGTCCCCATCTGGGCCAGGAAATCATCTCCTCACAGGGCAGTCGCCCACTCCTAGAAATGGGCTGGCTGCCCCCCAGGGCCAGGCGCACGTTGGGTGTGGACCTGTTACTCTACCTCCAACTGTGCCACTGCCCCCAGCTGCCCCATTGGGTCAAGTGAGCGAGAAATGGTTGGGGGCGGGGGACTGGGGTTAGGAAACATGTCCTTCCGGAGTCTGTGGAAGAGACCAATCGTCACCTTCAGGGTGGCTGGTCATTTCATGGACCAGCAGTTTCTTCTGGCTTAATTCATACTGTTAAAAGAAACATCACTTGTAAAGCGAGATGATCCTTGCGAATGCCCTTGGGAGGCAGCCAGTGGTGGAATGCAAGGGCATTTCAGGGGTCCAGGGCCAGAATGCCCTATTGCCACGTTTGCAAATGTGCACAGCAAGGAAGGCTGATGTAGGTGGGAAGGGTTCAAATGTGAGCTGTTTGATACTCTTGTTGTTTGCGTTGGTGATGGAGGAAAAGAGTGGTAATATCTGCAGATCTGGTGGTTCTTAGGTAACCGAGTAAGTGTCCTGCCCCTGCCCCGCCCCTCCTCTGCACACTGTGTCTCCTTTCATCTAGAACAGAGAGTTGGGATTGGAGTCTTCCCCTGGTGGCTCAGACCTAAAGAATTCGCCTGCAGTGCAGGAAACCCAGGTTCGATCCCTGGGTCCAGAAGATCCCCTGGAGAAGGGAATGGCTTCCCACTCCAGTATTCTTGCCTGGAGAAGTCCATGGACAGAGGAGCCTGATAGGCTACAGACCATGGGGTCGCAGAGAGTCGGACACGACTGAGCAACTGTACGCAAGCATGTGTGCGCACGCACACACAGGAATAGGGAGAGCAACTAAGTACGCAAGCACGTGGGTGCGCGCACACACAGGAATAGGGAGAGCAACTAAGTACGCAAGCACGTGCGCGCGCGCATACACAGGAATAGGGAGGGGTCCTTTGTGCGCTGTTTTATCAGAAGGGAGCAGGTGACTTGGGCACACATTCAGTGGCAAGAAGCTGGCTGTGGGCTTGGTGGTTTTCACATGAGTGACTCACAGTCCCCGGGGAGGGCTGCTGGCTGCCCAGGTGCCCTGAGAGGGTGGCCTCTGGAGCAGCTGGAGCCCCAGGGCACCCTTGGCTGGGAGTCAGTCTCCTGGGGCTCCACCTAAGGAACATCTGGACTGAGAACCGCCGGGAGGGGGTTCTCAATGCAGCCATCCGGAGCCTGCCAACTGCATGAAGACCATCTTTTTTTAAAAACAAACCACACCCCCGACACACACCCACACAACTTGAGTCTAGCTTTTGAACATTTGGCATGACCAATGATTGAAGGATTTTATATTTGAATACTCTTCCCCCATCTGAATGAATAGATCTCATAGTGGAAGTCTGGATTTCTGCCTGACCGGTCTCTCTTTTTTTTTCTTTTTGCTTAAGCGGGGGTTCTGCCCCCTCAACCAGCGCTCAATATTCCGAGGGACTTGAGGGAAATTGTGTGTGTTGGAGCTAGGTCTTCCTTCCGCTGCACTGGACATTTAACTGTCTCTTCTGACCAGTCAGTGCTCACAGGGAGGAGGCTGGTCTGAGCTTCATAGCCTAGTGGTAAGAGGGAAATTGTTTTAGTAAGGTATGAGCCGTGCTGGCAGTGGAGCGCGCTTTGAAAGTCTGTATATGTAGGCTGAGGATGGGTGCAGCAGAGTTGGTGACAGTTTTTGAAGGCAGAGGTCAGCAGGAGGCACTCCCACCTCACCATGTGGGCAAGTGAAGTCTGCCTCAACTTTTTAATCCCGCTTTTGCATTATTTCATCCATGTTGCCAGGCAGATTTGGGGATGACACTTTTCTGTTTCAGAAATGCAGATAAACACATTTTGTGGCAAATCCTTTTTTACCTTGGCAAATTTGTTGATTAGTATTGAATCAATATAGAATTTATTGATTAGCTTCTGAGGCTGATCACTTGTGTTGCTGTATTGAGGGCAGCTTTGTAGGAACACCTTATCATATACTTGCTTATTTTATTTTAGTGATGACCTCAGTAGGAGGTGGTGAGGCTTTCCCAATACAGGGATGGGCTCACAGTTAATAAACGATGGCGCAGAATCTAAACTGGTTCTTTTTTTCCAACACCAGGCTGCTTAGAGAATGGCTGTGTATTCAGATAGTTCTAGGGATGGGGTGTGTGTGTGTGTACACGTTCCAAGGCATAGAAACATGCAGCATGGTACCCCCGTGTTGAGGTCTGGAGGAACCTGTGGCACGTGCTCTGTGCCAGCTGAAGAGTGAACTTGAAAGGCCATGTGCAGTGTCCACCGAGGATTTAAGGGGTCTCCACCTGCCTCTTGATATGAGGTTGGGAACTGTGGTCTTGGGCACAGGAAAGAATTTGCCCTTTGTGGTTTGAGTAACTGGTTTCTGGGGGGCAGTTCTGGGGTATTTTTTGAGTTAGGCCAAGCCACTTTCTGTGAGAAATAATAGCCATTACCGTCACCCTTACCTGGCAAAGTGGCATGGAGCTAAGTGGGCCACACGTTGAAAGCTTACCAACTGTGCTTAAATATGAGAAGTGGGAGCCTTTCGGGCCCCAGTAGTCTCTTTGGGGGCTGCTTTTGGACCCGGGTTAGCAAGGAGATGACTTTATGATTTATGGTGTTTATGAAGACTAGCATACCTATCTATTTTCATATAGACATCTTAATAGAGATTAAATACAGAATAAAGCAGAATGCATGAACAGAGATATTCCCATAAGCAATGCTGTAGTGTTAGGCAGTGTAATTATGTTTTGTACACTTCCCAATTAAGCAGTTATGCATTACTGGGAAAACCACCTTTAAGAGATTGAGGAAAGCTTTATAACTTAGTAGATCAAATAAAAATGGATGTATAATATTTTATGCATAGGGTTTAAAATTTTTACAGCGTATGTTAAGGTAGCTCAATTGGGATTGATTTGTGGAAATTGATGCTGTGACATTGAGATGCATTTGCTTCTTCTGAAAATTGCCTGTTGAACAAAGATCTGCTTCTTCAGCAAATAGAGCTCCTACTGTGTGACCGATGCCAGGGCTGCAAGCAAGAGCAAGGAGGATTTACTCTGAAGTTCAGAGAGCTGGGATGGGGTAGGGTGCATCCCGAGTGCAGGGGTGGAGGGTGGGTCCTCTCCAGGCCGGGGGGGGNCTCACAGGGAGGAGGCTGGTCTGAGCTTCATAGCCTAGTGGTAAGAGGGAAATTGTTTTAGTAAGGTATGAGCCGTGCTGGCAGTGGAGCGCGCTTTGAAAGTCTGTATATGTAGGCTGAGGATGGGTGCAGCAGAGTTGGTGACAGTTTTTGAAGGCAGAGGTCAGCAGGAGGCACTCCCACCTCACCATGTGGGCAAGTGAAGTCTGCCTCAACTTTTTAATCCCGCTTTTGCATTATTTCATCCATGTTGCCAGGCAGATTTGGGGATGACACTTTTCTGTTTCAGAAATGCAGATAAACACATTTTGTGGCAAATCCTTTTTTACCTTGGCAAATTTGTTGATTAGTTTTGAATCAATATAGAATTTATTGATTAGCTTCTGAGGCTGATCACTTATGTTGCTGTATTGAGGGCAGCTTTGTAGGAACACCTTATCATATACTTGCTTATTTTATTTTAGTGATGACCTCAGTAGGAGGTGGTGAGGCTTTCCCAATACAGGGATGGGCTCACAGTTAATAAACGATGGCGCAGAATCTAAACTGGTTCTTTTTTTCCAACACCAGGCTGCTTAGAGAATGGCTGTGTATTCAGATAGTTCTAGGGATGGGGTGTGTGTGTGTGTACACGTTCCAAGGCATAGAAACATGCAGCATGGTACCCCCGTGTTGAGGTCTGGAGGAACCTGTGGCACGTGCTCTGTGCCAGCTGAAGAGTGAACTTGAAAGGCCATGTGCAGTGTCCACCGAGGATTTAAGGGGTCTCCACCTGCCTCTTGATATGAGGTTGGGAACTGTGGTCTTGGGCACAGGAAAGAATTTGCCCTTTGTGGTTTGAGTAACTGGTTTCTGGGGGGCAGTTCTGGGGTATTTTTTGAGTTAGGCCAAGCCACTTTCTGTGAGAAATAATAGCCATTACCGTCACCCTTACCTGGCAAAGTGGCATGGAGCTAAGTGGGCCACACGTTGAAAGCTTACCAACTGTGCTTAAATATGAGAAGTGGGAGCCTTTCGGGCCCCAGTAGTCTCTTTGGGGGCTGCTTTTGGACCCGGGTTAGCAAGGAGATGACTTTATGATTTATGGTGTTTATGAAGACTAGCATACCTATCTATTTTCATATAGACATCTTAATAGAGATTAAATACAGAATAAAGCAGAATGCATGAACAGAGATATTCCCATAAGCAATGCTGTAGTGTTAGGCAGTGTAATTATGTTTTGTACACTTCCCAATTAAGCAGTTATGCATTACTGGGAAAACCACCTTTAAGAGATTGAGGAAAGCTTTATAACTTAGTAGATCAAATAAAAATGGATGTATAATATTTTATGCATAGGGTTTAAAATTTTTACAGCGTATGTTAAGGTAGCTCAATTGGGATTGATTTGTGGAAATTGATGCTGTGACATTGAGATGCATTTGCTTCTTCTGAAAATTGCCTGTTGAACAAAGATCTGCTTCTTCAGCAAATAGAGCTCCTACTGTGTGACCGATGCCAGGGCTGCAAGCAAGAGCAAGGAGGATTTACTCTGAAGTTCAGAGAGCTGGGATGGGGTAGGGTGCATCCCGAGTGCAGGGGTGGAGGGTGGGTCCTCTCCAGGCCGGGGGGGGCTGTTCTCCTGGCCTGAGGAAGTGCTTTGTTGTGTGGCTCTGGTAATGCAGATGGTAAAGAGTCTGCCTGCGGTGTGGGAGACCCAGGTTTGATCCCTGGGTCGGGAAGATCCCTTAGAGAAGGAAACGGCAACCCACTCCAGTATTCTTCTCTGGAAAAATCTCACGGACAGAGGAGCCTGGTGGGCTACACAGTCCATGGGGTTGCAGAGTCACAGGGGCATGACCGAGTGACTAACACTTTGGGTATGGAACCTACAGATGTCCACCTCCCATCCTGGCCACCCTGGGGCTCAGCTGCAGGCCTGGGGAAGGTCCCTACCTCCTTGTGTCCTTGTGGTGGGTGGGCGTTCTTCATATCCACCTCTGGTGTGTGAGGACTCAATGAGTTAATGCATGACAAACCCCCAACACGGCACCCTGGGCTCTCTCCAGTGTGGGCTTTATTGTTTATATCATTATTCTTATTCTCTCTCTGTTGGAGTAAAGAGTATAAGGTGTGGGGCAGTCGGTGGGGCTGGGGAGGCCAAGAGAGAGGACCAGATTTACCTCTGCCAGACGCTGCATTTTATCTTTGTACTGTTGTGCTGTACTCAGTCGTATCTGGCTCTTTGTGACCCCGCGGACCGTAGCCTGCCAGGCTCTTCTGTCCATGGATTCTCCGGGCAAGAACACTGGAGTGAGTTGCCATTTCTTTCTCCAGGGGATCGAACCCGAGTCTCTTGCATCTCCTGCATTGGCAGACAGATTCTTTACCACTGTGTCACCTGAAAAGCCCTTTATTTTATTTACTTATTTTTATTTTGGCTGTACAGTGTGGCTTGTGGGATCTTAGTTCCCCCACCAGGGACTGAATCCATGCCCCGGGAGTTCAGAGTCTTAACCACTTAACCACCAGGAAGTCCTGGGATCAACTTTTTAAGAATGCTGTATAGATATACTTTCTGTTAAACAGTAAAATTCACCACCCTTTCAGCGTGCAATTCTGCATGTTTTGTCCAACGCTGTGCAAAAGCCGTGTGCTTGCGGACCAGTTTGGTCACCAAGGGAGGGCGCGGGAGCTCCTTGTGGTTCCGCCCTCCCTCGCCCCGCCCACCGCTGCAGTTTGCCCCTCTTTGACAGTAGCAAGGCCAGCCTGGGAAGCGTGGGGAAGTACCTGGGTGCTCACGCGAGGTGCCAGGGTTTTCTCGGATGTCTGTCATGTCCGAGGGTCCCGCCGGCTCAGGGGACAGCAGACTCAGCTGTCCGGGACCCTCGTGTCCGAGGGTCCCCCCAGGCTCAGCAGACAGACTTGCCTGTGGGTCCCACCGTGTCGCCGCAGGGAGGAACACTCAAGGAAATGAAGGGCACTGAAGGAAGTTGGCCCAGGCTGGGCAGACTCTGTGGTTGGAATCTTTATCTGCTCCATTAATTCCCCCGGCCCCCTAAGGCGCCCCGTCCTCCTCCAAGCGGGCAATTCCACACCCACACCTCGGGTCTGGGTACACCTCCAGCCACTGTCGCTGGACTTTCCAGCGACACTCACACAACAGCCGCTCGCCTTCCTCCCCGGGTTCTGCCAGCCCCTCTTGGAAGGTGCCTGGGGACAGGTGCCTCCTCTGGCCACCACGGCCGCCGGCTCCAGGTCCAGAGGGCCTGGGAGTGACCGCGGGTCGCTGGCTCCTTCCTGTCCTCTCGGGGTGGAAGTGGCTGAGCAGAGAGCCAGGCTCTCGGGTTCCTGCATGCCCAGGCTGGTCCCTGTGCCTGTAGGGGCACAGGGCATCCCTCACGGCCTAGCCCGGCTTCCCGCAGGTAGAGGCCAGCCCCCCAGTCTGTGGTCGAGGGCCGCCTGCAGGGACCAGTGCCCTTTGCTGAGGGAGGGTCAGTGGTGGGTTACTTGGGTTGGCGTCCCACCCTGGAGCAGGAGTCCTGGGTTCCACTGCCACCTTTGCCAGCGCCTGTGTGTCACAGGGGACCCTGGTTTCTCTCAGGAGCAGGTATATGACGAAGGCCAGACCCTCTGTGCCCAGAGGATGTGCTGTGAGTGGTCTCTGTCGCGCTTTGGGAAGGAATCCACCGCCAGCTCACTATTCATAGTCTTAAAATACTCTGTGTCTGTTCATTTGGGGGAAATTTTATGAAATGAGTCTTTGAATTTTTGAAATTGTTAAGTGGGGATCACTGCAATTACTAGCGTTCCGGTTGTTGCTGGAGCTGTCTTTTCAGGGTTTGCGGTTTGTGCCCGGTGCCCCAGCGCTCAGGGCAGGGAGAGGGCTCACCGGGCAGAGTGACTCCCAGTGCGTTTTGCCTGCATTCACTGTTAGCAAGTCTTCTGATGCCTATAAGCTCAGATGCCCCCTGACCTTGATTCCTGGCCTGAGATGCCCATCTAAGCGTCCTTGGCCTCTTGGGGGTGGTCGTCCGTGAGCTGACACGCATGCCGTGAGTGCCGCAGAGATGTGACCACATGCTTAGAAGATTTGGGGAGCTTCCAGATGCAAAGAGATTGGAGCCTGGGGTTAGTCGCTGAAAGGTTGCGCCCCAATGGGACAAGAGCTGTTTGAAGCAGCATTTTGAACTGCTTGTCCCTGGGTGGCTTCCACACTCTCGACGGTTCTTCCTTGCGGTGGGGGAGGGGGCGGGACACGACACTGCCAGCCCATTGGGAGACCCGAGTCCTCCCAGCCTGGGCACCCGGCTGCTGGGAGATTCTGGGGTCCAGAAGCTGCCAGGACCACCCTGAGACTGCGTGGCCCTCCCGTCCTTGCCCAGGGGAGAAACGGTGCCCAAACACTGGAATTTATTAACAGGAAAAGTCAAAGGCTGGGTTTTATTTAAACGGCAGGGAAGTGGTTTCTGTCCAGAGGGGCTCTGGAAGCATCTTCGGTGGTCCTGTGTACACGTGACCTTCCTACCCAGGCGGTGGCTGTCTGAGTCCTGGGGAGCACAGTAGGACTGCAGTTCTAGGCAGCCCCACAGCCTGCCTGTGTCCTTCCTGCACCCAGGGTGCCTCCCCTGCGCCCTCCTGGGGCTCCACTCCTGTCTCTGCAAGTAGCTCCCCAGGTTAGCATAGGTAAAAGGCGGGAAGCTGCTTCACTTGCATGGATCCTGAAATCACTGCGGTCTTGGAGGGAAGGGAGTGGGCAACCGCTGCTGAGTGCCCAGGCCCCGCTGGCTTCGGCGGGCAGTCGTGCCTGAGGTGTGCCAATTGTCAAGTGACTATTTCAGAGAGCGCCAGTTAAGAAAGGCCTCTGCCTTCACTTGGAGACACTAGAAATACGTTAATTTGGTGGGTCTATAATAATTTTTCTTGAGCACCGGGAGTGAGCGAGGAGGGGAGACGATAAGAACAGATGAATTCGGTGCCTTCATAATAGAAGCAGCCGAGGCGCCCTTCCATCTGGAGGTTCTTTCTGGGCAGCTCAGTCGCCTGCAGGGACACAGCCCTTTGAAATCTTGGTGGGATTTGTATCAAAAGCCCGTTCCTTTGCACAGCTTCCCCGGTGGCGCTAGTGGTAAAGAACCCGCCTGCCAATGCTGGAGACAGAAGAGATGCGGGTTCCACCCCTGGGTCAGAAAGATCCCTTGGAGGAGGGCATGGCAACCCATGCCAGTATTCTTGCCTGGAGAACCCCACGGACAGAGGAGCCTGGCAGGCTACAGTGTGATCGCACAGAGTCGAACACCGCGAGCGACTAACCCTTCCTTGCACACTAACCAGCTGCGTGTATTGCTGGCTGTGCACAAGTCTGACAAGTTGTTTGGGTTTCGCTAGTCTTGTGTCTCACACCCAAGAATCACACCCAGGACCAAGAATCATGGGTCCTGGAGGGAAGTTTCAAGGCTCTGGAAGCTGCCAGGAACACAAGAGGCTTGTCCTTTCCAAAAAGTACGCTTTTGTTTCTATGTGGGTAGTGGTGGCTTGCTGATTTAATTTTCTTTCTTAACCTTTTGGCTTGGAGAACTTTTCTTTTTGGTTAGGGTAATTACCCTTCCCTGACGTGTAAGTTGATTACACTTCTGATTCTCCAGGAGCCTCCCTCTGCCTCTTGTTCAGGCTTATTTTTAGCACAGTCCTTGAAACCTCAGCGTGAGACTGTCCATCTTTGGCTGTTTTTGAAGGTCGTTTTAATCAGGGGCCTCACAAGTCAACGTGGTGGGAACAAGGCCTGGGCTGCTGGATGAGCTGTGGGTTTGCTCTGGACATCTCCAAGTTCTGAGCTGTCTTTCTTCATCTTGGTCAACAAGGGAATGAGTGAACTTGACCAGCAGCTGCCTGGATGGATCTGGAAGGCCTCCGATGGTGGGATTACAAGGGCCGGAGGGTGAGCTAAGGTGGAGGAAACCTGAGGGCCTGTCCCCCACCTGGATAGGACCTGTTTCATAAGGTTCAAGCTTTGCTCCAGGTCAAATTGATGTCTGTCCCTGGCTCTGTGTGCAAAAGCCCATTGCCAGCCTGGGTTTTGTAAATCGGTGAGAGCAGTGTGGCAGGGTTTGGGGGTTCAGGGGTCTCCCTCATCTTGTCCTGGGGGGCCTTCGCTGCATCTGATTGTTCTCAGAGGCCACCTAAGTAAGCCAGCAGTCCCGGTGGACTCCCGGATGTTTTCTGAGCCTCATCTTGATAAAGAATAAAAATGTTTTAGTGCTTGATTTGATTTGTTTGCTGGAAGATTAGTACAAAAGCAGGAAGGGAAAAGCATGTGTGGTGGAGGTGATTGTTGGAGACTGGCAGAGGGCTATTTACGGATTTTTGCTGACAGTCCTTGTTTAAAGGAATTCCCTACGAGATTTATGAAGCCTTTCCAATGTATTGTCTTTCCAAGTAAGGTAAGCAAATAAATAGGTTATTCTCTTTTATTATGAACCTTGCCAAAGTAAGATTAAAAATAAGAGGAAACAGGGCTCCATTTTTTTTCCAGCCCAGTGTGTTTCTGGAATTTGGAAAGCATCTTGGGAAGGCTTTTTGTTTTGTTTTTGGCTCGAGCACATTGTGCATTTAAAAGATAAAGTCTGACCCTTGATATTGTATGTGCTGTTCCCCATCCTTGAGAGCTGGCTGAGCTCCGGCAGGGGGACCGTGGGTGTGGGGTGCTGGCAGTTGAGCCCACCACAGTCAGCAAGGCCTCACAGGCCCCCGAACCAGCCTCCTGCTCTGAGATCAGTCACCATCGTGGCACCAGAGGGGACTCTGGGTCTGCAGACAGTGTAGCGCTTTGTAAAAAAGAGCAAAATCTGTTCTGGTCAAACGGGAACTCTTCCTCCACTTTTATTTGTATCTGCTTAATTTCCTCATCCCTTTCCCATTTTAATCTCGTTCTCTGCAGTTGTGGGTGGTTTTGATATTTCGGTGAATTGTGACTTTGGTGATGTTGGTGTGTGAGGACTCAGGTGGAAAATTTTTTTGCTTCTAGGTAAAGAAGCAGCAGGAACCTTAGACCTTGTAATAAAACAAACATCTCGTTTCCTGGTGGTGATGTCAGGGCTGAAGGTTTGGGTGGGGAAAGGTTTGACCCGACCCCTCCCAGCTGTAGCTCCCCACCCCGCCCTTCCCCTGCCCAGAGCCCATTTGAAGTCAGAGCCCCTTCCAGGCTGCAGGCAGCACCGGCCGGGAGACGCCCTGTTGCCGTTTTGGGAGAAGGTGCTTTATGTGTCTGTCTCTGTATGTCTGTGGCCGAGTGATGCTATTTTGGGGGGACTAATAGTCAGCGTTTTGGAGGGTGTCTTGTAACAGACGGCGCGATCCGAGTTCCTCAGCCCCCGGGCAGGTGGTAAGTGTTTGCTGTGGGTTGGGTGGATTTAGCTCTCCCGGGGGCTGCAGGGGGCGGGTCAGGAGTCGACTGGACCTATGGCAGAGAGGCTTGGAAAGATGCCCTGGGCACGAGTCGTCTGAAAATGGGCCCCGTGGAGTTGTCTGCCTTCCTGCCCACTTCCTCCATGGCACCTGCTCTCGAGTGGGCCTTCTCTATTCTCGTGGCTAACGAGCCTTGGGGGGATGGCAGTGTCCCTAGCTAGCTTGGTGGCCTGAACCAGCCTGACCCCGTCCGGCCCGCAAGGAGCAGGCCACGTAGCCAGAGGGCAGTGGACGCGCAGGTGAGCCAGCAAGGGAAGACTCGTGGTGGCCCCCTGAGCTCACCAGGACAGGAGGGAGGGGGGACCAGCCGTGCTGGGTAGTGCTGGGGTGGTTTAGTCGCTAAGGCACGTCTGACTCTGGCGGCCCCAGGGACTGTAGCCTGCCAGGCTCCTCTGTCCATGGGGTTCTCCGGGCGAGAATACCGGAGTGTGTAGTGCTGAAGGGGGGAGTAACGGAAACCCTGGAGGAGTTCCAGGGAATTGTCTTCTTTAGAGGCCGTGGGTTGCTGTGGAAGGCCCTGGGGGAGGGGTTTTGGTGCCCCCAGGTAGGAGGAAGCAAACACGTGTGATACTTGGACCCGGGAAAGGGTCCCTTTAACTGGACCAAGTGGGTTGGGGGTGCCCAGACCCCTGGGTGCTGGGGCTCTCGTTCACCCACCCAAGGTCTGGGAAGTCCTCTTGAAGGAGGTGAGCTGTGGGCTCCTTCCAGCTCCCTCCCCCCCGCCCCCTTGGAGGCCATCACGACCTTTGCCCCCATCCTTTTCATCGTTGCCTGGACCTGAGATCACCTGGGGAAGCTTTGGAAACAAGCCCAGCCCCTCCGGAGTTTCTCAGTCCCTGGTTGCGGGGTGGAACCCACGTGGTAGGTTAACAATCTCCCAGGTGGCTCTGATGGGCAGTCAGGTAGAGAGGCCCTTCCCCGCCCAGCTGAGGCCACGTGGCCCTTTCCAAGCCCGAGGGCTGGAAGGCAGGGCCTCAGAGAGTCAGGCAACTCCTAACTTCACTGCCCCACACGCTGGAGGCAGGGGCAGAGAGGGGGTTCTCGGGAGGCCCAGCCCCTCAGCCACTTGTCGGCCGTGACAGGTACAGCTCTGCCGCCGGGAGGGGCCTGGCTCCCCATCGCCGGGTGAGGGTCTGTGGGGCTGTTTCCTTTGCCAGGCTTTCCTGGAGCCAAAGTGCCCTCAGTTTGGCAGCACGGGTGCCCGGGGGAGAGCTAGGTGCCAGGGTCCCAGCTGCCTCAGGGCCCCTCCGGAAGGAAAGCGGGCGTCTCCCACCCTCGAGAAGAAACTCCAGGAATGCTAGAATCTTCTGCCATGGTCAGTGTGTAGCTGCAAAGGAGAGAGTGGCTGTTGCCTAGGAAACAAAGCCGGAGGGCCTGACTCAGGCCTGTGGACCTCCTTGGGCTCCGTGCCTGGGCTGGGGGTGTGAACCCCAGGAATGGTACGAGTCTAGGGGAGGGTGGGGCAGGGAGGGTCCTATGTGCGTTTTTTTGGTAGGAAAAGAATCCTGCGCTCAGCCGTGTCTCATGGGAATCTAGGGTGTTCAGTATCCCTGCGTGACATTTCTTGGCCTACGAAGGCTGTCGTGAAGTCACCAGGACAGGAGGGAGAGAGGGGACCGGGGGGCTGGGTAGTGCTGAAGGGGGAGTGAGGGAAACCCTGGAGGAGTTCCAGGGAAGTGTCTTGTTCAGAGGCAGCGGGTTGCTATGGAAGGTGCTGGGGGAGGAGGGGTTTTGGTGCCCCCAGGTAGGAGGGAGCAAACACATGTGTGATACTTGGACCCAGGAAAGGGTCCCCTTAGCTGGACCAAGTGGGTTGGGAGTGCCCCAGGACCCTTTGTGCGTGATGCCACTCAGCTGCTGCCTCTGAAAGAAAAGGGTCTGAGAGTCGAAAAATCACACATCAGATCCTGGGGGACTGAGTGCTGAGTGTTGGGGGGAAACCATTGCCGGGGGTGGGGTGGTTAATGTGGGATGGGGGAGGAGACTGACCAGACCAGCAGGCAGGCCATGCTCTGACGCCCCCTCTGCCCACATGGGTGAAGAGGGTGGCAGAAAGCAGAGGGGCCTGCATGCCGCAGGGGGTCTGTCCTGACGCTTAGTTTCGTTTTGCTGAAGTCCTCCTGCCCTGTTGCCCTCTGCTGTAGGTGCCAGGTGGCGTTCCATGGGTGCACTCAGGTTCCACCTCTGCTTTTTCTGCTGTGGACTCTGGTGTGAGGCTCAAAGCCTCAGTGCCCCCTCGCCCATGAGTTGGGAGCAGGAACAGTTACTTGATGGCGTGGCTGTTGGACTGAAAAGAGGTGATGGGTTTAGGAGTTGGGCTTTGTAGGGCTGGTTTTGGGGAGCCCCCTTGTAGTCTTCGCACCCATAGGAGCGAGAGCCCCAGGATGTGGCTTTTGAATGCTCACCTTCCTTCCTTCTGATCACATGCTTTTAAAATCTCAACTGTAGTCTTTTGTTTCTTTAACATCATACAGGTGTTGTCTTGTGTTGTCTTAAATGCGTTTGTGTGCCTTTGTTTTTGAAAGCAAACTTCATGGCCAGTGGGAAAATGAAAGCTGGATCAGTCTTGGGGCTGTGGCCAAGAAGTGTCTGCTGGACTCAGAATTCAGTTAAGCAGCCGTGGTTCCCCCAGGTCAGGCTCGGGGAGGATACAGCAGGAAGGAGGTGGTTCCTTGTCCCCACGTAGCTGTGGGGTTCACTTGGGTTTGAAGGTAGGCTTCAGAATTCTTCCTAAAGACAACTGAGTGTTTTGGCTTATTACAATCAAGGCAGAAATGTCATTTCAAAAGACAAGTCCACTCTTTTTATAGTGACTTACAGTTTACAACCGTGTTCCAATATGTTCTAATTACAGCCTCCAAACAGCAACCTTGGTTTTCAGATGAAAAAAGACACAGGACTCAGGTGAACGTGACGGCCCTCTGCATTCTCTGGGGGTGTCAGTGCGTCTCCTTGCCTCCTGGTCATTGCATGCTTTTTAAAAAACCAAGTGGATGTAAACTCACTGCCAAGATTTAACTTGGGTACCACTTACAGAGTGATGACAGGATGGAGACACAGACGAGAGGATGGGTGGGCATGTGAGCAGGGCTCTGGAGGAATCTGGACCCATCTTGACCTGTATCCTACCATCCCAGACACTTCCCAAACATCCAGATATTTCCCAGCCGTGCCCTTAACCCTGAGGGCCATAATGAGCTGGCTAGAGGCAGGTGCCTGCCCTGGGCAAGAATTTGACCCAAAATCTATGTACCATCTTTTGTGGGTACTGACCCACCTGCTGTACAGGCATTAGAACAAACCCAGGCACCTGGTAGCAGATTGTGCCTAGCTGTTTGAGCAAGATCCAGGGACCAAGGGCGCCTCTCCTTGCTGCTTCACTCACAGTCTGAAGAGCTCTGTGTGAGAAGCAAGCCCAGGGTCACGTGTAGATCCATGGGCCATAAGTGGATTTGAACTAACTCATCCTTTCTGATTTTTCTCTTGTGGTATCTGTCACTTGCTGAGAAGAGTTTGTTTTCTGGGGCTGTCATTCAAAGCATCATTTTGTACCATACCATTAAAATTTTCAGAGTGTTTGCTGATTTGTGTTCATTGAAACTAAATTCATTAGGGTGATGTGAAAATAGCACTCAACTGTTTACCAAATCGGATTCTTGTTTTTGATATTTCAGTACATCATCTGTTCTCACTTGAATGTCGTGGAATTAGTTGGTTAAGTGTTACGCAGATGAAAACTCGTGTTTTAGTGGATTTTTTTTTTTTTTGGATGCACTTATAAGAACATTATACCCAAGGTGCTCTATTTGCCATTTGAAGTGGAATCTGTACGGATGTGAGGATGTTGGGAGCTTGACTTGGCCTTGGAGAGTTTTCAAAACTTGCTGGGATCTTGACCCAGATCCAGGTGCCGAGTCAAACTGGTTGGAAACCCCTCTCACCCAACTGTGCCTCACCAGCTGGGTGACCTCTGGCAAGTCACCCAGTCCTGGGCTAGGCTCTGTGAAATTGCATTTCTTGTGTTTCTTTCACAAGGTTGGCTTGAAGACGTCAACAAGAGCACTGTTATTTCATTGGTTTTCAACATTTGGGGACTGAGTTCTGTCATAAAAACTGATAATATGGCATAGTTTAATTCATTTATTCCCCCCGCCCCCGTTCTTAGTAGGCTTATTAAACAATGCCGAGTCTAAGACTTGATGATATTTTTAGAGTTGATGGCCATGAAACCAATTTTGCACACCTTTTCCAATAAAAGGACAGTTGCTCAACTTTTTACTTGATTGGTGAGAGTCGAGTTGTGACCAGATTTCCACGTGAATGCCACAGCTGTGTGGTAACAAGAGAAGTTAACAGACGCATTTCCAGAATTGCTGGCGTCTCTTTTCAGATTTGGTTCAGTGGTCAGGTAGCCTTGGATTATGGTGTTCAGAGAGAGCTGAAGGCCTATATTGCTTCCAGAATGAGCCTCTCTTGAGATCGAGTTGGGACGTGTCAGTGGTGGAGACGGCCAGATGTCCACCGGAGGTCGTGCTTCGTGTCAGTGGCGGAGACTTCCTGCTGTGGTGGCTGCCCCACCGCCCCCGGCCAGCTCCTGCCAGTGGAGCCCTGGTGGCAGTGGTTGTCACTTCCTGGGAGGGGTGGTTAGGAAGCAAGTGTGCTTTGCCCAGTCTTTCTTACCTGCATTGTCAGCCAGGTGTGGCCAGTCCAGAGGAGAAAGGGAGGATCCTGAACCCTTGAATCACCAGGTGAAGAGTTGCCCACCATTGGGAACACTGATCATTTTGTGATACAGAAGTAAGCTTTTATTGTGTTGAGTTGATACTCGGTTTTGGGTTCATTTGTTAAAGTAGATAGTGTGAACTAATAACGCTGAGTTTGGGTAGGTGATTAACTTGATCATCCACCAGACCAACCCCTGCCTCAGACCCTGCTTCAGTGAGCAGGCGGCCACTTCTCTAGGTCCCCAGCCTCAGCATCATACCTTTGACTTCACCCCCTGCCGTGTTCATTTATCACTAAGTCCTGGAGATCCCATCATTACCCTCCCCTCTCTCGTTGCAGGGGGGCCCTCCCTGAGGGTGAGCATCCCTGCAGGGCTTCCTGCGTCACACCTGCCAAGTGATAGCCACCTAAACACAGGGTGCGGCCAGGTGGCAGTTGTTGGAGAAGCTTAGAAGCAAGCGTTGGGTCAGAAAAGTGTTGCAGTGACTTGGCATGTGTGGCTGTCCTGAAAGGCACCCCTGATCTTTTCCTTCTGGGAATGAAACTGGTGGCCCCAAACACCTTCCACAAGTGGACGCCAGCACCGCATTCACAGAGCCCTCGTTCCACAGGCCTCTCCTAGCTAGGGCCTGAACTTGGTGGCGGATGCCAGCCTGTCCCCGCGAGACCTGGGACTCCTCCCAACAGCCTGTCCTCTGGGCCCAGAGACTCCCCTCTGGCCTTGAACTGCCCGGCAGGCCAAGACTGCACCTTCCCTGTCTCCTCTAGAGGAGTCAGACCAGCGTCTCCCAAGAAGTCTCTGGTACAGCCTGTTACTGTCTTGTCCTGGTATCTGTTTTTGGAGGATCTGAACTAACACACGTTGAATTTAAGATAAAGTAGGTCAAAGGGTCAGTGCCCAAGAATTCCTTCCAGTTTGGGAAGAAAGTTTGCCTGCTGCCTCCATAGGGCCAGGTCTGTGCTTGCTGAAAGCTCGGATCTGCCCAGATCCAAGGTCTAGGATTCTGTCGGGAGTGGGTTTCTGTTCCTTTTGTGTGACAGCAGAGACTCTAAGCGTGCTTTTGTTGTAGCTTTCCTGCCATCTGGATGAAGCATCAGTAATGAAACTGTAGTGGGTGCCACGTTGACCTTTTGGAGTGTCCACGCCCTAGCTTTTAATGGGAAAGTTGCATGTATTTTCAGTGCTTGATACTTTAAAACCTCTTGGGTGATAGAGTCTGGTAGGCGCAGTCCGTGTGTGACCTGGCGCTGGGAATGCGACTGAGGCTGAGAGGTCTGACCTATAGGACTCAGCATCTAAGGGCAGCCCCATTAAACGTCGCATGGAGTTTAGCGGCCTGTTTCCAAATGGGCCTTTGTAATCCATGTGCTCTGTGGAAACTGTTTGTGGTCAGACAGCTGGGAGAGATTGAAGGCGGGAGGAGAAGGGGACAACAGAGGATGAGATGGTTGGGTGGCATCACCGACTCGATGGACATGAGTTTGAGCAAGCTCGGGAGCTGGTGATGGACAGGGAAGCCTGGCGTGCTGCAGTCCATGAGGTCGCAAAGAGCTGGACACGACTAAGCAACTGAAGTGTGGTCAAAGAAAGGCTGTCCTTGGGGCTTCTGCCTTGACGCACTGGAACCTGCTGGATGGGTTTATTCTCAATGGGTTGGGGCCTCCTGTTTTATCAGCCTGCATTTGTACAAACAACCCTTAGCCTGTCCTGGGCCTCCTTGAATTCACAGGTCTGTTTCTGGAGAGAATGGGTGTTACTTAGATGCCCGCTGCTCCTACACTCTTGTTTGGGGCGACGATCCGTCTGGGCCTCTGGGATTTCAGCTCTTNCACCTTCCCTGTCTCCTCTAGAGGAGTCAGACCAGCGTCTCCCAAGAAGTCTCTGGTACAGCCTGTTACTGTCTTGTCCTGGTATCTGTTTTTGGAGGATCTGAACTAACACACGTTGAATTTAAGATAAAGTAGGTCAAAGGGTCAGTGCCCAAGAATTCCTTCCAGTTTGGGAAGAAAGTTTGCCTGCTGCCTCCATAGGGCCAGGTCTGTGCTTGCTGAAAGCTCGGATCTGCCCAGATCCAAGGTCTAGGATTCTGTCGGGAGTGGGTTTCTGTTCCTTTTGTGTGACAGCAGAGACTCTAAGCGTGCTTTTGTTGTAGCTTTCCTGCCATCTGGATGAAGCATCAGTAATGAAACTGTAGTGGGTGCCACGTTGACCTTTTGGAGTGTCCACGCCCTAGCTTTTAATGGGAAAGTTGCATGTATTTTCAGTGCTTGATACTTTAAAACCTCTTGGGTGATAGAGTCTGGTAGGCGCAGTCCGTGTGTGACCTGGCGCTGGGAATGCGACTGAGGCTGAGAGGTCTGACCTATAGGACTCAGCATCTAAGGGCAGCCCCATTAAACGTCGCATGGAGTTTAGCGGCCTGTTTCCAAATGGGCCTTTGTAATCCATGTGCTCTGTGGAAACTGTTTGTGGTCAGACAGCTGGGAGAGATTGAAGGCGGGAGGAGAAGGGGACAACAGAGGATGAGATGGTTGGGTGGCATCACCGACTCGATGGACATGAGTTTGAGCAAGCTCGGGAGCTGGTGATGGACAGGGAAGCCTGGCGTGCTGCAGTCCATGAGGTCGCAAAGAGCTGGACACGACTAAGCAACTGAAGTGTGGTCAAAGAAAGGCTGTCCTTGGGGCTTCTGCCTTGACGCACTGGAACCTGCTGGATGGGTTTATTCTCAATGGGTTGGGGCCTCCTGTTTTATCAGCCTGCATTTGTACAAACAACCCTTAGCCTGTCCTGGGCCTCCTTGAATTCACAGGTCTGTTTCTGGAGAGAATGGGTGTTACTTAGATGCCCGCTGCTCCTACACTCTTGTTTGGGGCGACGATCCGTCTGGGCCTCTGGGATTTCAGCTCTTGGTGGGGAAATGGCCCTGGCCTTGCGGCTATGTCTGTGGTTGTCATTTTGCAGGTGGGCCAGAGCCAGCGGTTCCCCCCAAGTGGTCACGTGGTGCAGTGAGCCCCCCAGACCCCAGGCTTAGCGCCCTCCACCCCCTTGCCCGTCAGTCCATTTTGACTTGGCAGTATTTCTCAATGGTTCTCAGTTCTTGCTCAGCTCCAGCCCTGCCTGGGTCCTTCAGCACACATCTCATTTCTGAAGCTGACTTTTTTGTGATTCCTTTAGTTTAGTTTTTCCTTTGAGATAGGACTTGGGGGAGGTGTTCAGCGGGGTGGGAATGGGGATAGATCCTAGGTGAGCCAATCCATTTGTTTTGACAGATTCACATACCTGGGTACCCCCAAGTATATCACAATATACAGCTTAGAAACTTCCTTCATGGCCCTTGCCAGGTAGACCCCATTCCAGTCTCCCTGATCATCTCCGGCAAATACTCTCCACTCCCACATGATTAATTTTTCATGTTCTAGCACTTAATACACTACATCTGTGTACACACGTTATACATACATGTATATGTACACATGCAATATTACATGTATTATACCACATATACCTGTCAGCAAAAGCTTTCTAAATTCACTGTAATGTGTCTGTTGAAATTTTGGGGTGTTCTCACCTGGAACGATTGCCCGTTCCTTTTTACTTGCTGTGCAGTATTCCAGTGCAGTGTCCACTGTAGTGAGTGTGTCCATGCACCGGTTGATGGACGCTTTGGCAATCCTAAGTAAAGCTGGAGTGCACCATTCTCGTACATGCCTTTTTATGGACATATGTTTTCATTTCTCTTGGGTAAATTCCTAGAAGTGGAATGTTGGGTCATAGAACAGGTGTATGTTTAGTTTTATAAAGCAGTTATAAAAAAGTTTTACACGGCTGCCAATCACGTGCGGAAGACGGAGCTATTTTTTAAACCACTTAGCAGAACGTTGGCTTTCTGCTTGAGGCCAGTGTAGTGGGGTGGGGGACACCTTCCTCTCCCTTGGTCCCTCTGTCAGCGAGATAGATGCAAAGTTTACCCCCGTGCTCTGCTGGGAGTGGACCATGACGTGTACCTGCTTTAGAAAAAGGAACCTTTTTGTTTTATTTCCAGGCCTGCTCCTCTTGGCTTTCCCTGGTGACTCTGGACAATCGTTGATTTCTCCTGGGCCGTCTCTCCCTACTCCCGTTCCTACATCATCTCCCACCCCCTCCCCTACCTCTCAAATAGCTGTGCTCTCCAGTGAAGCACAAGGGTCAGGGCCTTTGGTCCCTGGAGTTTCTTAACATTTGTGCCCATGGTTTTGCATTCACAACTGACCGAAGCTGATTTTCAGAGCCCGCTAATCATCACACGGGAGCGTGTACATTTCTAGTTTGCTTCAGTGTAGGGGAACTGGCTGAGCAGGTGTGCTATGCAGCTCTAACCAGCTGCAGACCAGTCCCCCCGTGAGCCGGGCCACCCAGGAACCCAGTGGTCTGGGGTGTGCTGGCCTTGGGGAGGCTACTGCCAGCTTCTCTGAGTCTCTTCAGGGCTAGTGCTTTTGGGGATATAGTTTATAGGGCTGCTACTAGGTCCTAATGAGTGGATTACATTTTACTTTTTATATCTTGTCTTTTCAGAGAAAGTATTGGTTGTCCATAAAGTTCATGCAGCTTTCCCCGTGAGCTAGAAAAACCCAAGCAAACTTTTTGACCAACCCAATGCTTTGAGGATTTTAAAAAAGAAAAAAGGATACTGTAAGAAGGGATGAGATTGGGAAAGACTAGAGTTGTTTAAAAAATGGACATATAGGAACCACAGATTTCAGGACAGTTGGCTGCAAACAGTTCTCTTTTTCTGAGTTTAGAGAAATGGTGTGTGTCCTTGAGCTCATCCTAGAGAGAAATGCTTCCTGAGAGGGAGTTATGGGAATAGAGGTCCTGTAATCCCAAAGGTCCATAAGAAGGACTAGAGTTGTTTAAAAAATGGACATACAGGAACCACAGATTTCAGGACAGTTGGCTGCAAACAGTTCTCTTTTTCTGAGTTTAGAGAAATGGTGTGTGTCCTTGAGCTCATCCTAGAGAGAAATGCTTCCTGAGAGGGAGTTATGGGAATAGAGATCCTGTAATCCCAAAGGTCCATATAGTCAAAGCTGTGGTCTTTTCCGTAGTCACATACAGATGTGAGAGTTGGGCCATAAAGAAGGCTGAACGCTGCAGAACTGAAGCTTTCAAATTGTGGTGCCGGAGAAGACTCTTGAGAGTCCCTTGGACTCCAAGGAGATCAAACCAGTCAATCCTAAAGGACATCAACCCTGAATATTCATTGGAAGGGCTGATGCTGAAGCTGGAGCCCCAGTACTTTGGCCACTTGATGAGAAGAGCCAACTCATTGAAAAAGACCCTGCTGCTGGGAGAGATGGAGGGCAGGAGGCGAAGGGGGTGACAGAGGATGAGATGGCTAGATGGCATCACCGACTCAGTGGACATAAATTTGAGCAAAGTTTGAGAGAGAGTGAAGGACAAGGGGAGCCTGGCATGCTGCAATCCATGGGGTCTCAAAGAGTCGGACACAGCTTAGCGACTGAACAACAGCAAATAGGAGCTGAGGGTTCTACCAGCAGCTAAGGTCTGGCAACACAAGCTGCTGCTTGGGCCGGGTCCGTGGGCAAACTTGGAAGCAATGTTGAGGGAGAATTTAGGGGAAGCTGCCCTGGGAGGAGCCCTTCTAACGGTGTCTGATTGAGATGGAATTTTAGACACTTCAGGCTTCCCTAGTGTCTTAGACAGTAAAGAATCTGCCTGCAATGCAGGAAACCTGAGTTTAATCCCTGGGTCGGGAAGATCCCCTGAAGAAGAGACTAGCAACCCGCTCCAGTATTCTTGCCTGGAGAATTCCATGGGCAGAGGAGCCTGGTGGGCTACAGTCCATGGGGTGGCAAAGAGTCTAATGAGACTGAGCGACTGACGCTTTTTTCTTTTTAAACAATACTTTTTAACTAGACCAGTTGAGTTGGACTGGGTCATTCTCCCAAAATGACATTTGTCTCAACTGGATTTTTTTCTAGGTGTTTTTAGAGAAGATGATTGGAGTTTTCATTCTCGCCCGGGGATTGATGTGATTTCAACATGGAGGTGGACAAACGTAGGGGCAGGCACGGTCAGTTCCAGGATCAGAGACTCAAGTCAGGGTCTGGACTTGGTTGCGTCTTGGACTCCCAGCAGGATAGAGCAGTGGTGTCCACGCTAGTGAACAATCTGAGTTTGGGGGTGGGAGGGACTTGCAGTCCAGTAGCTGGTAGGCGGAGGTGGGGGGGAGGTGAGGTGCATGTGGAGCTCCCTGGAGGGACCGAGGAAGACAGTGATTTGGGCGTGTCCGAGTGGGGGTTCAGGCAAAGCTGCTGTCTCTCCTTCTTCCATATCTGCTTTTCTAGCACTTGGTGTTCTGAACTCCTTGAAGACAAGGTTATGTCTGTCTCCAAATCTGCCTCTCAGCGGTGCCTGTCCCTCCGTTGGTGCAGTAGCAGAATGGGTGGAGTGGTGTGGGGTCCAGCTGGGAAGGCAGATGGAAGGCAAAGCTGCTGTCTCTCCTTCTTCCATATCTGCTTTTCTAGCACTTGGTGTTCTGAACTCCTTGAAGACAAGGTTATGTCTGTCTCCAAATCTGCCTCTCAGCGGTGCCTGTCCCTCCGTTGGTGCAGTAGCAGAATGGGTGGAGTGGTGTGGGGTCCAGCTGGGAAGGCGGATGGCAGATGAGAAGGGGCCGTTGGCCTTGGCCATCAGGAAGGAGTCCACGCCAGATCTTGTGGATGAGCGGGTGTGTGTCTATATGTGGCTGTAGCTACAGATACCTGTGTATACGTTGGGTTCATTAAGCTTGATGGATAGCAAGGCTCACAAAAAAAGCACTGAAGCTGGAAGAGTCTCCTGGGGCTGGGGTGCTAGACAGATGACTTCTGTGGGCCCCAGATGTGGGGAGATGGGAGGGAGCGCATGTGGTGGTAACTGGGAAGGCCCCCTTCTTAGGAGGAGACCGGAGGTGCAGGAAGCACGCATAAAGGTCTCCCACGACACACAGACATTTAGGTTCAGCTGTGCTCTCTGGCTTCTCCGTGGGGGCCAGGGTCAGTTTGCAGAGAAGCTGGAAGAGTCTCCTGGGGCTGGGGTGCTAGACAGATGACTTCTGTGGGCCCCAGATGTGGGGAGACGGGAGGGAGCACATGTGGTGGTAACTGGGAAGGCCCCCTTCTTAGGAGGAGACCGGGGGTGCAGGAAGCACGCATAAAGGTCTCTCACGACACACAGACATTTAGGTTCAGCTGTGCTCTCTGGCTTCTCCGTGGGGGCCGGGGTCAGTTTGCAGGGTCTGGCCTCACGGGTGGTGTTTACTGGCCCTTCCGCTCCACGCGGTGGGGGGGCAGGGTGGGTAAGGGTGGGGGTCCGCCACCCAAGGAAGGACATACACCTGAATCCAAAGAGAAGAGGAGTTCCAGTCAAAACACCTCTGTTTCCATGTGCTTGCTCTCTGTCAAGCCCCAGTGAGGAGAGAATTGGCTCTAAGTCTCAGGAGTTGCCTGTTTTAAATGGAATTAGAACTGGAGTTACCGAAATTTGGTATCTCTGGAGCTTTCCTCTAAGAGAAGTAGGTTTCCTAGAGGTAAAGCAACTTGCCCGAGGTCACAGTGTAGGGTGAGACAGCAGGGTGTCCGAAGCTGAGGTTTCCCAGCTCCAGCCCAGATTTGGTTGTGAAGCCTATCCCCGCAACCCTGGTCCTCTCCCAGGCTGCCCACCACGTGGTGGATAATCTGTCTCCAAGGCTCCCTGAGTTGTGTGGGCACAGGTCTGGCCTCTGCTCACCTCCTTCCTCCACGGGCAGCTCCCCTTCCCCAGGAGGAAGGCAGCGGGTGCAGAGCTGGGCTGGGTGGTCTCCCCAGCCTCTGCTTTGATGCTTCTTGAGATAATTGTAGGATCCTCCTGCAACATTGGTGGGAGAGGGTGGTGGTGAAGCAGTTGACTTACCCACGTTTCATCAAGTTTGGCTGAGATACAGAGATTGGCAGTGAAAAGTCCCCTTTCCCTGGTCTTAGAACAGACTCTGAGAGCTCTCTGTTCCTCTGCTGTCGTCTCTGCCCACTCCTAGATTATCCCCATGCTGGTCCCTAGCTCTGAGGTTGAGCAGTTACGAAGAGTCTGCACCTCCGTTGGACCCTTGGTATGTGACGTGCTTAACTGACTTGAAGTCCTTTGGTCTGTTTTCTTTGTGAGCACTTGTAGTTGGCCAGGGGCTGGGAAGGCAGGCTTCATTCTGCTTGCCTTCCAGTGAAGGTGCTTCTTACCTTTTGTTGTTGTTCAGTTGATAAATCATGTCTGACTCTTCGCAACCCCATGGACTGCAGCACGTCTGGCTTCCCCATCCTTCACTATCTCCCAGAGTTTGCTCAGACTCAGGTCCATTGAGTTGGTGATGCCATACAACCATCTTATCCTCTGTCATCCCCTTCTCCTCCTGCCTTCAATCTTTCCCAGCATCAGGGTCTTTTCCAATTGAGTTGGCTCTTCTCATCAGGTGGCCAAAGTATTGGAGCTTCATCTTCAGTTTTTACAAAAAACTACCCTTATTATTAAAACACAGTAGTGTCATGGACCATGTGTGTTGTCTTGAGTTCCCCAAACAGTTGATGTTGACAAAGGCTTGCATTCCTTAAGTGGAGAAGAGGAGGGCTACAGTGTAAGGCTTTATCTGTGTCTCTAAGCATTTCAGAAGAAAGATATATCTGTGCTCTGTGTTTAAATATAGCATGGTGTTTGCTACTGAGTTGGAGAAGAAGCAATTGCATATGTAGGTCATTGACTTAGAAGAATGAGTTAGGAGTTTTTCGTTGCATCTGATTAACACTGTCTTACAATTGGGCTGTTGATGCTGTGCCATAATTGGGTTACACAGAGTTCAACGAGATACCTGGGAAGGAAACTGCAGGAATCATAAGAAATACCTTTGCCCCTTAAGGCATTCAGGGGTGTGACTTGGTGTTGGTCCCAGGGGCCAGCTGCTTCGCAGCCAGTGTGGAAGCGTTAAGCCCTCTGGAGTTGTATGGGGAGGAAGCATTCTCAGAGCTGCTCTCCGGAGCAGATCCTCAGGAACAAGGGGAGAGGGCCCTACTTAATCAGGGTAAATGCCAGCGGTGTATTTTAATACATGTTTGATCCAGAACGCACTGTTTGGAATTGCATATTTAAAAGGAAACTGCCACCCCCCTTTGAAGGTACGTGACATTTAAAAGATCTGTAGCAGGCAATAGGTTTGACAGCTTCGAATTATATTTGAAAGAGTTTTTCTTTTGAGAAAGAAAATGATTACTTCTATTTTAAATGTCATCACAAAGACATAAACATGTTTAATCAAATTATATATTTAATTTATGTAGAATGTAATTTTTATCCCCGCGGAGGAGTTGCTGGTTATTTCTTTATCAGCTTTGAAGCTGGGCAGTGTTTGAAAGCGTTCAGCTTTTTTGAGTAAATGGCTATTTAAGGGTTTATGGAACCTGAAAAAATAGTATTATGATGGAAATATGTTTTATCTGTACACTGTACCGAATGGCACATTTTGGGGAGAGGGGGACTGCTTTCATGATTGTTTCTGGGAGGCACTGAGGATAAACTCCTGTTGAATGGATTGAAAGAAGTGTGACCCTGAAGACAATAAGGCGAGACAGCAAAGATGCTCCTGTAATTTTCTCCTTCTGGGTGCTTGGAATCAGCAGTGAGGTGCCGGGGAGTATTGGGACTGACTGCCAGCTCTCCTTAAAAGGGAGACAGCACGTGATCTCGGGGGACAGACTCCGAATGCCACGAAAGAGCTTGAGGTTGATACAGTGTGATTAAGTTGGGTCACAAGAGACTGACGGGAGTTTGAGGGCAGCCTCAAGGTCCCCAGGCTGCTGGAAAAGCAGGAATGTGAGCTGTGGGTCAGCTCAGACAGGTGGCTCGCTGGTTCTGCCAATCTGCTAGGACTCACCAGCTCCAGAACTTTCTCTGAGCGAGCTGGGTGCTGGAAGGTGGCCAGCCCAGCGTACAATTGCATGTGTCAGCCAGGGATGGTCTTGCCCTGTTCGAGCCTGCCGCCTGGTGTTTTGAGGCAGCCCAGTGGGGTCCAGGAGTCCTGGGGTTCCTTGTCCACTTACTCACATGGAGCAGCCCTGGGGGCTGGCTTTCTCCTGTCCTCTCTGGAGCTATTTTGTGAGATGTGACCTGGGGAGCCCTGGGCAGCTGGCAGCAGCTGGGCAAGAGAAACCAGTCAGTTGTGCCTGTTCCCAGGAAAGATCTTACGTAGCAAGCACCTTTGCCAGCTGCAGCGGAGAAGGTCAGGGTTCAGGAGCCGTGTACCGTGGCAGCCAAAGGAAGCTGATCCCAGTTCAGAGCATGAAGCGTGTCAACAGGCTAGGCTCCTTGGGGCTCCTTGTAAACAAACCCCGGTCCACCACAAAAAGGAATTGCCCTGTTTATTGGTCAGCATGCGCCAAAGGAACAGACAAAACAGGACAAACCTACTTGTTATTTTTGTAATTAAGCTTGTCATTGTAAGGTAATCAGAGAATCACATGTAGGTTGTTAAGACCCTTTACTTTACCTGGTTCTCCCCCAGTTGGTAACATCTTGCAGAACATAGTGACGATAAAGTGACCAGGAAACTGATGCTGATACAATCCACAGATACTATTCGGATTTCCCCAGTGTTACATGTATTCGTTTGGGTATATTCACTTCTCCTGCAGTTGAACCATGTTCCATGTGTCCCACCACAGTGAAGATACACAACAGTGTCCCAACCGACAAGGGTGTCTCCTGTTCCCCATTTCCAGCCACACCCACTTTAGGTGGCGCAGACAGTTCATGGCCAACATACAAGCTTGTCAGCAGGGCTGGCTGACTTCCAAGACCCTGCTTGCTCAGAGAAAGTTCTGGAGCTAGAGTGTCCTGCCTGCTCCCCAGGCCCTAAAGCCTGACAGCCTCTAATCTGTTCTCCATCTCGATAGTTTTGTCCCTTAAGAATGTTATAGAAATGGAATCAGGTGATACGTAATGTGTAGCCTTTTGGGGCAGAGTGTTTTCACTCAGCACAGTTCCCTTTGAAATTCATTCAGGTTCTTGTATTGCCGGCTGGTTCCTTTTTGTTGCTGAGGAATATTCCATCCCAAGATTTTTTAACCCAGTCTTAGACTGGAACCCTTCAGTTCAGTTCAGTTCAGTTCAGTCGCTCAGTCGTGTCCGACTCTTTGCGACCCCATGAATCGCAGCACGCCAGGCCTCCCTGTCCATCACCATCTCCCGGAGTTCACTCAGACTCACGTCCATCGAGTCCGTGATGCCATCCAGCCATCTCATCCTCAGTCGTCCCCTTCTCCTCCTGCCCCCAATCCCTCCCAGCATCAGACTCTTTTCCAGTGAGTCAACTCTTCGCATGAGGTGGCCAAAGTACTGGAGTTTCAGCTTTAGCATCATTCCTTCCAAGGAAATCCCAGGGTTGATCTCCTTCAGAATGGACTGGTTGGATCTCCTTGCAGTCCATGGGACTCTCAAGAGTCTTCTCCAACACCACAGTTCAAACGCATCAGTTCTTCGGCGCTCAGTTTTCTTCACAGTCCAACTTTCACATCCATACATGACCACAGGAAAAACCATAGCCTTGACTAGGCGGACCTTAGTCGGCAAAGTAATGTCTCTGCTTTTGAATATACTATCCAGGTTGGTCATAACTTTTCTTCCAAGGAGTAAGCGTCTTTTAATTTCATGGCTGCAGTCACCATCTGCAGTGATTTTGGAGCCCAAAAAAATAAAGTCTGACACTGTTTCCACTGTTTCCCCATCTATTTCCCATGAAGTGATGGGACCGGATGCCATGATCTTCGTTTTCTGAATGTTGAGCTTTAAGCCAACTTTTTCGCTCTCCTCCTTCACTTTCATCAAGAGGCTTTTTAGCTCCTCCTCACTTTCTGCCATANCCATCTGCAGTGATTTTGGAGCCCAAAAAAATAAAGTCTGACACTGTTTCCACTGTTTCCCCATCTATTTCCCATGAAGTGATGGGACCGGATGCCATGATCTTCGTTTTCTGAATGTTGAGCTGGAACCCTGGGTAAGAGGAAATCCATCGCGGAAACCTGAGAGTTGCGAAATGAGAGGAGCAAGGCATCTCTGGCCTCTGCTTAGCTTACCCGCGTCTTGCAGCAGATGTCCATGGGGGTGATGTTTGAAGAAGCTTGTATGCTCTGATAGCTTGACTGGTTTGGGAAACCAGTGGAAGGGCCTGCCTGTGAGTTTTGTTCATCTCTACTGTTGTGTTTTTGAACCGTGCACACGGACTGAAACAAAAGTTGGGATAAAAGGACTGGATTTTGATATTTTATTATTAGCATTACTGCTATAAAAATAACAGACGGGAGTTCTGGTCTGGTACACAAGAGAAGTTAAAAACTGCGTGAGCGTGATTTCTTAAGAGGAGACCCTGAGCACCTCCCTGGCATTGGCATGCCTTCATGAGAGCTGTCAAGCGGCACAGCCCCAGAATCTGCTTTCACAGGGAAAGTTTTGAGCTGTTGTTCCTCGGAAAGTGGATGTATTTGCCTTGTGTTAAACATACATGCTTGTGTATTTACACACGTGTCCCATCAGTGAGGACAGCATTTATGAAGTTATTATCCCTATGCAAGGTCATCTGTATTTTCAAAATTAATGAGTGCAACAGAGTGATTCGGTATGTGAGGAAGTTCGTTGACGATCCCCAGTGTTACTTAGCCTGATACATATGAATCAGGAGGTTTGTATCATCAGAGGCTGTTTGTAGGGGGGAGGTTCCCTTTCACGATAAGATGCTCTCTGAGGTCTCATCTGGCTCTGGGATTTATTCTTTCTTTTTTTGGCTGCACTGCACGCCATGTGGGAGTGTGGGATCTTAGTTCTCCAACTAGGGATCGAAGCCGCGTCTTCTGCAGCCGTCCATGGGAAGTGCAGTCTTAACTGCTGGAACACCAGGAAAGTCCCTGGGATTCATTCTGAGGATTAGAATTTGTTGCCTGTAGAGGAAACTGATTTTGGCCCCGTGAATTTCCTTTCCGTTCGATCTTGGGGGTCTTCACTCGCGTTTGTAGCTGCGGAATTGCACTGCATCCTGCTCCCTGCGGCAGCCTGGCGCTGTAAATGGATTTTAAAGAGTGAAGTCGTCGGTTTGGTTGCAGGTACAGCAGCCGGTCCATTTGATGGCAGTGAAGCGCTTCATTTCACACCAAAATCTCCCCCGAACCTATAGGGTTTGGGTTTGAATACATTTGTTTTGAAATAAAACAGAATTTCCTTTAGGCCTTTCTTCTTCCCAGGACTCTGGATTCTTGAATTATCCTAGTCCTGTTAGAAAAGCATCTGTTACACAGTGGAAGTGTTCACAGATACATGTTAGAGCCGAGTGCACCACGCGTTCACCCCCCTGTGGCCGCTCGTTCTAGGTAAGAACGGTCATGTCCTGGGTTTATTGGTGAAGAAGCAAAACAAGGGATCAGGCAGCTTTTCTGGGGCCGCTCACAGCCTCCTTCAGTGCTCTTCGCTAGTGGCTGGTCTCCAAGTTCTCCCTGCTCACCTTCCCTGATGGCAGCCATCAGCGTTTCCCTGGTGGCTCAGATGGTAAACAATCGCTTGCAGTGCAAGAGACGTGGGTTCGACCCCTGGGTCGGGGAAGATCCCCTGGAAGAGGAAATGGCAACTCACTCCAGTTTTCTGGGAAATCCCGTGGACAGAGGAGCCTGGCAGGGTACAGTCCTTGAGGCTGCAAAGAGCCGGTCACGACGGAGGGATTAATGCTCTTCCTGCTTGCCGGGAGCTGACCAACTAAACCAGTGACAAACCTGTAAAGTGGTCGGTGCCCTTACAATATATGATAGAGTTGGAGATGGGGAAACAGTTGGTGAGAGCTGGGGTCTGAGGGGTGTATAAGCTGAATTCATTTTTACCCAACTTCCTCCCAACTCGATATCCTGCCTATAGTCCCATGATCAGTAGCAATTGGTATCTAAATCTAGTCACTATTTTTGTGAGTAATTTTTCCAGGGCTTATGAATGCAGCCGTTTGACTTTCAGGTCATATATGTGTATATTTTTTGTATTTTTTGCTTTTGTATATGTTTGTATTTTTTGCTTTTAGACACGACTGAGCGACTTCACTTTCACCTTTCACTTTCATGCACTGGAAAAGGAAATGGCAACCCACTCCAGGGTTCTTGCCTGGAGAGTCCCAGGGACGGGGGAGCCTGGTGGGCTGCCGTCCATGGGGTCACAGAGTCGGACACGACTGAAGCGACTCGGCAGCAGCAGCTCTTTCTTCTGCACTCTAGTCTGTAGCCAAGAACTTGGCTGGAGCCTGCCGAGGCCACCTTGTGGCAGTGCCATCCTGTCCTGCAGGCCCTGGGGAGAGTGGGTTCTGAGCTCCCTGTGGGAGTCAAGGGATCCCCGCTGCATTGGCGCCCCTTCTTCTGCCCCTCTGGGCTTCTCCCAGGTCAGCTGGCCACTGGAATTCAGATTGATGTGCTGGCATCCATACGAGGGACACCTTTTTGTTTTAAGATTTTTTTAACTTTTTTTTTTTTTTCTTACCCCCACTTTTTAAAAGTCTTTATTGAATTTGTTACAATATTGCTGCTATATTTTATGTTTTGGTTTTTTGGCCCCGAGGCATGTGGGATCCAACCCACACCCTCTACATTGGAAGGTGAAGTCTTAACCACTGGGCCACCAAGGAAGTCCCATCACCCTGTTTTTAGATTAACTTCATGAGCTTGGAGGGGATACCTTACTACTTCCTTTTGGACTCCCCTGCACAGTGCAGCAGTTGCTTAAGGGCTTAGATCCTAAACAGAGCCAGGAGCCGTCGGCAGCAGCTCCGTTTCTGTATTCCAAGCCTCAGCTCCCTCTCCTGGTGCAGAAGCCCACACAGACTCACTGTGCGTTTTCCAGATTGTAAGAAACCTGCCCTTTACAGAAAATGGAGAAATCGAGGAAAATATGAAGATTGTTGTTATGCTCCAAAAGCCTTCTATTTTAAAAATCACCTTAGCATGGAAAAATAACTTCTCCTAACACTTCGGGTGTATTTTCTGTCTCGTGCATATATGCATACACTAAGAAGTGAAACTCACTGTTTAAAGAATTTTTTTTTTTTTAATTTATAAGATTTGGAGTCTGTCTGTTTTTCCATTTGACCTGCAAGTGTTTTTCCTAAGTTATAAAGTGTTTTTGAATTTTTAAAACTGAATAATCTGTTGAGGTTGCATGTATCATAATATATGTAGGTATACCATGATAGCTGTTTGTCATGACTATAGTGTCGCAGAAATAGTTATCCAACTCTTTTCTGTTTTAGGGATCATCTTAGGTGGTTTGTATTTTTGGTGTGGTATGTGGAATTTTGGTTTTCAGACCAGAGATCGAACCCACGCCGTTTGCATTGGAAGTGCAGAGTCTTAATCACTGGCTGTCAGGGAAATCCCTGAGATGATTTATTTTTATCTAAATCTTGGCTCCTCCTCTAGTTACTGTCTAAGGGTAGAATGAGCTGGGGGATGAACTCTTACCTTTTCAGAAATGGTGCCCTTTGATACTCCCACTGAAGTGGTGGGACTGGGCGGGTGTTTGTCTCACCAACTCTTCAAACATTCTGTTCTGTCATCCGTGGATTTTACGTTAAAGATGCTCAGCTCAGTGGGTTTTTTGTCTCTGTGTTGAGCGTCAGGAGACGTGCTTGCTGTCTGACCCCGTGCGCCTGCTTGGTGGGGTGCCGGATGGAAAGGAGCTCAGCACACCTCTTCTGCGCTCTGCAGTCCAACAGGGAGAAAGCTGAGGCCAGGGCGTTCTTTCAGGATGCCCACTGGCTAGTGGTTGCTGCGTGCTGTGTTCTCTTCGTGGGCTAGCCCATCTCTCTCCCAGTCCTGGCAGCTTCTGGAACCTCTCCTAGAGGTGGAACTGCCTGGGCCTGTAGCTTTCTGATTCACTTACTGTCTGGATCCACAAAAGGCCACCTACAGGATCTCTCATTTGCCTTACGGACTTACACCCCCGTTACCTGATGCATTGAGCCAGGCTGACTGTAAGGGGGTCCTTCCCCAGAAAGGACTCTCCACCCCTGGGCATTTCAAAGTTAACAAGGCGGCTTCACGGCTTGTCTGACATTGGGACAGATGCTCAGGGTCACAGCCAGGCTTCTGGGAGCTGGGGGTCAGACTGCTCAGACCAGCACTTCCACGGCCAACTGGGCAGTTTAGGGTGTGGGAACGCCGCTTGAATTCACAGGATGACGACGTTGTGTGTGTGGGTTGCTGCTCATGGCTCCACCTTTCTTCTTTCTTTCTTCATCCGGCCTGAGCACCCGTTGATTTGCTTTCCATGTTCATTTTCCCAGCTGTATCCACCCCCAGCCCCACCCCGATGCCCTCGTTTATTTCTCCATCTCTGGAGCCACTGAGGACAGAGGCTTTCTATGCCAGCTAACTATGAGGCTAGACTCCTGGCTCAGATCTGCTGGCTCTGTAGGGTGGGTGCGAAAGCAAAAAGCTCAAAGACAGCTGAGGACTGGACACATTAATTGACTACATCTGAGGCAACACTGAGAAAATACCCTGTTTTGTTTTCCTTAAGAAAGTGGCTGGGTTCCAAGACTTCCCTTACAGTTTCCCACTGGCTGTCCTGATATTTGAAGACAGAGTTCTGAAATCTTGGCTGTTGGGCCTCTTCATGTTCTTAAAGCTTAAACCCAGCTGAAGATATTTAATATTACAAAATTTCCATAAGCATTCCCTCTGCAAAGACTGGATGTGAAGTTTGTGCCTGGAGGGCACGTTTCTTCTTGAAGCTGAACTCTTGGACGCGGGGTAATCATGAAGTGTTGATTTGACCTTAGGTGTCTTGATAGTAGCATAATTGTATCAGGACATGGAAAATTAACTTTCAGGGTCCCCACCCCCCCCTCAATAAAGGGTAATTGTTTCCAAGCTAATTAATATGGTTTATTCATTATTAGGTAATCGCATATGGAATTGAATCCTGGGAAGGAATGGCATGGCCGTAGAAGGGGAAGGCATCTCAGATCATACCGTGTTAACTCCGTCGTGCCCAGCCTTTCTGTCTTTGGAGGACGTTGTCCTTCCCTGGTGACAACCAGTCCAGAGTTCCACACTGTTTTATGACTGGTGGGCCAGATCTTTCTGGGGGCTGTGTTAATATTGAGAGGCTGGGCCCCACCCCAGGTGACTTGGGTCAGCCTGAGGTCCTGGTTGGGGTCAGATCACACTTGTGTGGCCCCCGAGTTCTGAGCCCAGGGGCAGAAGTTGGGTGGGGGGCGGAGTCTACATCACAGCAGCCCCTGGCCCCTCCGACTCAACCCACCTCACCCCCTGCTGCTCAGAGATGCCCATCTGTGCTCCCAGCAGCCCCCGACGTATGCAGCTCTGGTCCCCTGGCCCAGTCGAAGTCCGAAACCATCTGTTTATGTTGTGGATGATCATGGGTCCCTGGATGTGGGGGAGAGCTGCTGAGGGTGGTCAGGTGTGAGTCAGGAGCTGGAGGGGTTGGGGAGGTCCCAGGCTGTTCAGGGGTCCCATGAGCTGTGCTCCAGGAGCCCGTGGCCTCAGGTTGACACCTCTGTCTGGCTGTCCTTCTGTCTGGGTGTGGCTCTCTGGCCAGAAGGCTTCCTTTTGCCGATAGGGGTGGGTCGGTTCTGCAGGGCAGGCATTTGGTTTCTCTTGGGGGCTTCTGGGTTCCATGTCTGCTGGAGGCTTTTCCCTGCCCTCCACCCTTGAGCTTCACATAGTCCAAGGCCCTGCGGTTGATACACGGGGAAAGCCCCTGACACCCACTTCCCGTGCCCTCACATTGTTACTGTGACCCCATCCCGGAGGGTCGCTCCCCTTTTGCACAGATTGACGTGGTGCTGTGTGGCTGGTGTGTGCAGCGGGAACGGTGAACAGGTTGGCTCGGGGCTGGCCTGGGGCGGCCTCCAGATCACCACGGCTCCCCAGGGCTGGCTCTTGTCTAGCGCTGGGGCTCAGGTTCCGTGTCTGTGGGTCCCTCTTGCAGCAACCCATGGGCAAGTGGCTCCTTCTGCCAGGGGCGCAGGTGGGCAGCTGTATGCTCCAGGGTGGGGCCCTGCAGCTGTGGGCAGCTGGCCAGCATTTCCGAGAGTGACCGCGCATCACTTCAGTCGTACTTACTTTGAAAACCTTTTTCTTTTGTTCTGGTATCGCCAGTTAACGATGCCGTGATAGTTGGAGGTGGACAGCAAAGGAACTCAGCCGCACCCACACAGGTCCCTGAGCTATGCAGGAAGTCTTTCTAAACGCGGCAGTCTGCACCTGTCCGTCGCGAACTTCCCGAACTCCCCTTTCCCCTCGCCCTTCTCTCCTGACCGCCCTAGACGCGTCCTCTTAAGTCTGTGGGACTGTTTCTGTTTCGTAGATAAGTTCTTGGGTGTCGTTTCTTTTTAGATTCTGCATCTAAGGGATGGTCATACGCCGTTGTTCGTCTGTCTGACTTCTCTCGGTATGTTCAGTCGTAAATTTTATAACAACAGGCACCCCCTTGAGAGGGCCTGCCAGCAGCATCTGAGCCGAGGACATTGACGAGCCCAAAGCCTGGGATTCTGGACCGTTCTCCACCCGGTCCTGTGTTTCTTTCCTGAGCACAGCCTGGCCTCAGGACTCTCACCATGGGGAGGGCGGGTCCACCCTGCTGGCAGGGAGCCTGGCGAGAGGTACTGGACTCTTAGGCCAAACGGGAACCATTTATCTCATGATGTGAGCAGAGACTGGTTTGGTCCTTAGCTGAGGCTGGTGATGACACACTCATGTCAGAGTCACGTGCCAGTATCTGATGACCGCTAGCATTTATTGAGCACTTGCTGGACCCTGGCCCTGTGCCGAGCCCCCAGGCATGATCTCTTCGAAAGGACCTGATCAGCCATGAAGCAGACGTTGTCACCTCCATCTCGGATGGGACAGAGTCCAGGGCATTGTTCGCCTCGACTCGAGGAGCCGGGGATTCTGCGTGGTGTCCTGTTAACGCCATGCTCTCCCCTCCATTCCTCCCCACTCGCCCCTCTACTTACTGCAGTAAATTCGTGATTGCCTGAGGAAAGAGTTTGTGGACTACTTGCTGGTTCTCTGTTGAAGTACTAAATTTTTTAAATTCATTTTGGTGGCACTGGGTCTTTGTGGCCGCTCACAGCCTTTCTCTAGTTGGCAGCGAGCAGGGGCTACTCTCTGGCCCTGGTGCAGGGGCTTCTCATTGCACCCACTGGTTGCAGCGCTGGGGCCCTACTTGCTCCGTGGCATGTGGACCAGGGCTCGAATCTCTGTTCCTCGATTGGTAGGCAGATTCTTAACCACTGGACCAGCAGGAAGTCCGGAAGTACTAAATGTAAAGGGGGCCCCCTGGATCCGAGATAAGCACAGTGTGAAGGAGGGCGGGTTCCAGTTAAGACCCGTGTTCTCTCTGCACCAGGTTTTCTTGCTTCTGTCCACAGTTACCCCTTGAGGACCTCCTCTTCTGCTCACAGATGTCCAGGCCAGGCCTCACTTTTGCTCACTGGCCACCTTGTTCCTCCCAGCCAGAGGGAGAGGAACAGAGACACTTTCCTTGGAAGCCTACCCCTGCCGCCCATGGCAGGACAGAGGACAGGCATTTCAAAGCCTCTGTGACCCAAATGTGAGTCCGACAGAGCAGAGAATCCAGGTGGGGTTCAGGCAGGCCCCAGGTGGGAGCAGAGCTGACTCATCACAGCTTTAGAGGCATTAGAAATAGTTCATCCATAGTAAGTGCTGGTAAGTGGGCACTTTGTGATACCTGCCACAGGTAGGGTTTGGGGGGAGTCCCAGGGAGCCCACGTTGGGCTACCCGCGTGCCCCTCTTCTCTGTAGAGTTTGAATGGGGCAGGACCTTCATGCAGGGCACGGAGCAGAGCACAGTGGCATTGCCTTGAGAGAGCAAAGTTCGAGTGGAAACAGGGCTAGTCCTCCTGGAATGAGCCAGGGCAGAGCCTCTCAGGCCCCCTTGCAGACCTTTTTAGAGTGCATCTCATTCAGTTTTAACTGTGGACCTACAAGGTAATTTTCATACGCTCAACTCAGGATAAGAAGAAACTAAAAGTCCAGGCGGTGGGGACCCTGCTGGGCAATGCGTCTCAACTTGTAAGTTTCCTGCATGAAAACCCTAGCCTTGGCTCAGACGCCTGCAGACCCTTCGCGTGCATGGGTGTGTGTGCGTGCGTGCGTGTGCATGCACACGCTCACACCTTCCTCATTATCAACTGTGGCGGAACACATTTGCCAAGTGATGTTTAATAGATTCACCCAGGTTATTGTACAAAAATAGATGCCCTTTCCCTTGGCCAGATGAAGCCGAGTCAACTTGGAGCTTCCTGGCATTTACTGGCTGAGGCCGAGTTTTGTACTTGGTGGAACAGCCTGCTTAGGTTCCTGGGGTTGCTGGTGTAGGAGCGGTGGTGATTTTAATCAGCCCAGTCATTTCTGTGTCTTGTTGTATACTCCTGGAAGTTCTTAGAGGAATCCTGCCAGGAAAATTTCCCCTGGCGAACCCACGGGGCACGGCTCCCCGTTGAACTGTCATCAAGTATCTGCGGAAACAAAGTGTTTTTGAATTTTTAGCCTTTCTGTGGCTCCAGCCTTTTTAAGTACTTCTTTTCCATCTTCAAGTAACAATGGGCACTCACTTTAAAGATTCTGACAGTCTTCCAAGCTTTTTAATGTTCTTAATCTGCTAAAGGAGCTGTCACTGTTCACTTGGGCAGACTGCAGGCTCTTCCAAATTTTTGGCTTGAAATTCCATGGAAGGTCACCTCCTCTGTGAGGCCTTCTACACAGGTGGGGTTGTCTGTTCCCTATTTAATTAATTTTACTGTGAAGTGTCTCAAGGAGAGAGTCCGTACCCCACACTGAGATCGGGTCGATTTAACATGTCACCTTTGTCGTCAGGCCTTCGTTGAAAAGAATGTTACTGACACACGTGTGCACACACACACTTGTCTGTTGTTGTTCAGCGGCTCAGGCATGTCCGACTCTTCTGCAGCTCCATGAACTGTAGCCTGTCAGGCTCCTCTGTCCATGGGATTTCCCAGGCAAGAATACTGGAGTGGGTTGCCATTTCCTCCTCCAGGAAGTCTTCCTGACCAAGGGATTGGGAGATCCACATCCCCTGCACTGGCAGGCAGATTCTTTACCACTGAGCCACCTGGGAAGCTTTTAAACATATATATATATATATATATATATATAAAACATGTATTATATATTATAAGTAATTTTGTTTGTTTGTTTTAGTTAAATGTTTGATTTCCCACTGTGTTCCAGACCTGGAGGAATTTGGAGATGAATGATGTGTAATCAAGGCATTAAAATACTTTGGAGGCTTGATGATGTGCAGAGTATGTCGCAGCCTGGCAGTCTGACGTGAAGGTGTTACAGGAGATGTCCAGGCGATGGGATTCGAAGGGTGGATGAGAGTTTGTGAGGCAGGTTCTCGCTGCCTCCAGAGGATGTTTCCTTGGCTGTAATAGATACTTAGTCAAGGAAACTGTCATTAGAGGCGTGCGACCATTGAGAGCCCATGACTGTCCGTCCCTTCCTAGCACGTCAGAGACTGGATGTCTCTGCTCTCCCCGCCCACTCCCTTGAATTGGGAAGTTTGGGGCATAAGGCAGTGTGGGGCATGGTGGGAGTGAATTACGTCCTGCCTTTGGGTACATGCTAACCCTGACCATAGCAACCACCACGTTCCTGTTCTTGACTCCGCACTAATGGACAAGCAGAAGCTGGCCGGTATCAGGGTTTGGACCCTTCCTTACATTAGAAGGAGCACAGGAATGTGATGTTCCTTCTTTCTTTCTTTTTCTTTTAATTAAGAAGTTATTTATTTATGTGGCCGTGTTGGGCCTCAGTGGCACCATGTAGAATTGTTAGTTGTAGCACATGGGAACTAGTTCCCTGATCAGGGATTGAACCTGGCCCCCCCTGTATTGGGAACATGGAGTCTTAGCCGTTTGACCACCAGGGAAGTCTCAGGAGTATGGTTTCTTTTGAATGGTTTGAAAAGTATAGAGTGCAGCTGGAAACAGGTTACAGTAATTTCATACATTTTTAAAAAAACATCAATCAACCGTTTGAATCCTGCTTGATTGTAAGGTGAGCCTGGAAATGGTCAGGGTCGGCTGCAGCAGTTCTTTCTCACGGAACTTGAGAAGGACTGCCCGAAAACATGAACACTCCTGGTGCCTGGCGCCTCTGATGTTGCGATTGTTTCTGTGCTTCATGGGAACGGCACAGAGAAGACAGCCCTGCGCCCAGGTGTTTGCCTTTTCTATCAGCCCTGGGAGTTGTAACTTCGGCGGCCACCCCCTCTTAATGCTCTCAGTGTGCAGGAAGTGGTTCAGATAATGTGGACGGTCCCATATATTTCCTCTTCGTTCCACGTATAGTAAAATAGATGTGAGTGCTGTTTAATGCATCACCTCGTTTCATATTGCATTTGCCAAGAAAGTGCAGTTTTATTGAACATTAGGATTGAATTCTTAACTGAGTAATCAATTTCGGTAGTAAGTTAAAATGCCTTCTATTAATGACAACTGCAACCGTTAATCAGTTACAGTGGATTAACAGTTGTCAGCACTTATGCTAATGGCACTTGTAAACCATGGGATTCTGGTTTGCACTTTATAATTCCATATTTCTCAACCTGCTGGTAAGATGGTTTGCTTGAAGGTATTGATTGTTTTGTCCCTTTGCTTGCTACTTGGAGATGTAAAGAAGTTAAATGACATTTTCGCGGCGATGACACAAGATCACCTTCTGGTTTTGCACACTTGGCTTCGCGTCAAAATAGATGGAAAGAGATCATTTGTTCTGGTGCTCTACTGTTTAATTTGATCTGGTGTGTGACTAAAGCAAGACAAATAGTATTTTTAATGAAACCATTTAATAACCTCTGGTAGCTTAGAATCGAAGGCATTGGAACAATGCAATTAAAGGATGAAAACAACAAAGAAAGAAATCTCTGCCTCAGCTCCACTGACCCATTTCATTTTTGCTTTCAAGGTTTCATCGCCTTAAATGGTTTTGAACCAATGAAGCTGGATTCTCTTAAAAAAGACGGACAGCTCATCGTGTGAACTATAGAGTTTGTGGACAAATTTATGTTGGTGAGTTATTATAAAATGGCTCCAGGTAAAAGTTCAGGTTTTTCAAAAATCCCCTTTGGAATGTGTTTTCAATTTGTTGATGACTATGGATCTCCGACAGCCTCGGGATATTTCATTGGGACGTTTAATAGCGGGATCATATTGATTGTCTTTCAATTAATTGCATCTGGTATTTTCATTTATCAAAAGCAAAATACATGTAATTAACTCTGAAGCAATACGGTTCAGTGTAAAGTGATGTTGCTGCTGTCGCTGCTGCTATAGAGATAAGTCAACGGAAATTACACTAGGAAACTCGAGTCAGGATGGAGCCGTGTTAGGGCTTCTCGACATATTAATTACAAAGAATAAAAATGAATTAGGGAAATAGTCCCATGCCATGCCGAGTGGCTCGAGCAAAATGGCAGATGGACGGCTTTAGGAAGAAAACAGCTTGCTGATGCTGGTGCATCTTTAATGAGCTAAGAGTCTGAGAGTTAGAGACCTCCAGGATGTCCTTTTAAAATTTTTTGCCACAGCCCCACAGGCCTTCGGGATCTTAGTTACCCGAAAGAGAAAGTGTTACTCAGTCGTGTTTGACTCTTTGGGCCCCCGTGGACTGTAGCCCGCCAGGCTCTTCTGTCCACGGAATTCTCCAGGCAAGAATACTGGAGTGGGTAGCCATTCCCTTCTGCAAGGCATCTTCCAGACTCAGGGACTGAACCCGTGTCTCCTACATTGCAAGCAGATGCTTTACCGTTACCTAGCCAGGGATTAAACCCGTGCCCCCCCAGTGGAAGTGAAGAGTCTTAACCGTTGGACCACCACGGGAGTCCCTCAAGGATGTCCTGAACACAGAAGGATTTCTCTCTGGTGGAAGGGATTAGGGATGTGGGTGTGTTTTGAGGAGACCCTTCAGTTGCCGGCCCTCACATGGAGTGTGGTTGAGAAAATATTGATGGATAGACTTCAGTTCCCTTCCCACCACCAGAGCAAGGACTTGGAGTGGGTGGGGTGAGGGGGCTCCTGAGTTAATTTCAACGTGCCTTTACCCATTTCCCATAAAACCTTTACAGAGTCTCAGAGTGCCAACTTCTCAGAAATGATTGATTTTCATCCTGCTAGGGGAAAAAAAAAATTTGCTCCTTGAGCTGACAGTGTGATTTTAAAGCCAGGAAAAAAAAAAGTGAGCAAAGTTTCTTGGTGTTCTTTCTGTCTAGGCCCTGGGTTTACTCCCTGCAGTATTGGGGAGGACAGACCATCTCTTAGCTGTGGGTCAGAGGCTCACAAAGAATTTGTGCATCAGCGTCCGTGCCTGGGACTCCTAAGCAGGTCCCTGTACGTGGCTCTAGAGTAAATGTTAGTAATAACACAGAAATACATGCTGCCTTTAACATGTTAGCCCTAGGCGGCCTGGCTTTGGTGGGTGGTCCTGCCTGGGCGTGAGAAGCTGACTGACCCTCAGTCTCAAGCCAGCCAAGGGGGTGTGGCCCAGGAGGGGTCTCCCTGTATAGTCTCCTCCCATCTCCTGTGGAGGAGAGTCTCTTGTGGGCCCTGGGGCTGCTCCCCCGGACCTGGGCCTGCAGGACCTGCTCCCCGGCAGGTCCCTCCTAAAGGCCTTTATTTGTGAAATGGGTAGTTCTACTGCAGTGGTCCCGTGAGCCCCCACCTTGTATTGCGTTGGCCAGAACGTTTGTTTCGATTTTTTTCCGTAACATCTTATGGAAAAATCCAAACGCACTTTTTGACCAACCCCATAGACGTCCAGAAACCTTTGCTAAGAGTCGTCTGAAAAGGCTGCCCAGCCGAAGGTGGCAGCAGAGTGTGCAGGTCACGGAGGGTGACTTAACAGAGAGGGCTCCGTAATCTTTGAACAAGTCTCTGTTTTGAGGGGACGAGAAGCTAGAAATAGTCGGTGGCCCTCCTTTGGGACAGTGGGACATGGGCGTGTCTGTCTTAGTCATGGAGGCCTCGCAACCATACACGCTCAGTCTCACCTTTGAAAGCCAGCATCTCTTTCTTTTCTTTCTGCCGCTTATCTTCTGAAAGAAGCCTTTGTTTTAAAGACCTCAGTGCTGTGATCTGCCCCGGGTTCCTGGGCAGGGACGTCGTTACACACATTCTTTGTGGACCTGGGAAAGTTCCAAGACAGGGCTCTGGGGCTGAAGATGTGTTCAACGGCTCACAGTGATGGAAATCCTTTAGGCTCCCAAGCACATCCAGTTCCACGTCCAAGCACTGGCAGTGCCCGACCCAAACATCAAAAAAATGGTGAAGTAACAGCGTTTTCATTTGACTGAACCTAATAATTGTACCACTGCAGGATCCTGTTGATCTGTGATCTCTATCTCAGAGAGAGGAACGTTCAGTTCAGTCGCTCAGTCGTGTCCGACTCTTTGAGACCCCATGAGCCATAGCACGCCAGGCCTCCCTGTCCATCACCATCTCCCGGAGTTAGCTGGGAAAGATTGATTGCAGGAGGAGAAGGGGATGACAGAGGATGGTTGGATGGCATCACTGACTCAATGGACATGAGTTTGTGTAAACTCTGGGAGTTGGTGATGGACAGGGAGGCCTGGCATGCTGTGGTTCATGGGGTCACAAAGAGTTGAAAACGACTGAGCGACTTAACTGAATGAAGAGACTATCCGTTAAAATGTAAAAATCTATTTTTATAAATAATAAGTAAATTTATTAATACTTTAATTGTTAAATGACTGACAATGGACTATACCATTATCATTTACAGGAAACATATTTAAGTTTTAATGGTCATCTTTAAGACTTTGCATGATTGTGTGCTCAGACGAGTCTCTCTGCCAGGATTCTTTGTCCATGGGATTTCACAGGCAGGAATACTTGAGTGGGTTGCTATTTCTTTCTCCAACGGATCTTCCTGACCCAGAGATCCAACTAGTGCAGGAGGATTCTTTACTGCTGAGATACTGGGGAAACCCTTAAGAGTTTAGGGCTGGCATTTAGCATTAAGTCAGTGGGAAATTATCTGAGAATTGCAAAGTCCTGGCACCCCTCAAATAGCAACCTGTAGCAAGGTGTCTGCTGTACATTTCAGGAAATTCCTACATAATCAACAATTTGTTGATAAAATCTATAACTTAAGTTTTTATTTAAAACATGTAAAACATAAAAGTATTAGTTTGCTTCATGATTTTAGGGCCTGTTTTCACCATCCTGAATATATATAACTAGGTAATAAGGGAACTGTGAATGTTACTCATGGAAGCCTGTTATGGCTGATTTTGGCTTAAAGTTACATGTGATTATGTTTGCGCTTAGTTGCTCAGTCATGTCTAAGTCTTTGAGACCCCAGAGGCTATAACCCTCCAGGCTCCTCTATGCATCAGACTGCCCAGGCAAGAATACTGGAGTGGGTTTCCATTACCCACTCCAGGGGATTTTCCCATTCCAAACATCTCCTGCATTGGCAGGTGGACTCTTTGCCACTGTGCCACCAGATACAAGTATAAAACATAGCTACAGGCTTTTATTTACTGCACAAACTCTAGTTTCTTACAGAAAGAAGTTTTATTTGCCTGACTGACATTTTAGTCATGATTCTATATCCTGTTTGAGGGAAATAAGAGATGGAGGGGACTAAATTAAATAGGAAACAGAGATATTGTCATCATTAAAAGTACAAATTAGAAGTATAAATATATATATATACGTTTATAATATATATATATATAAATTGATGATGGCTGCTAGCAAACTTTCTGTTAGTTTATTTGCAGAATTCTAATGCATAATGTTAGTTCCAGAAACCACAGTTCAGAAATTCTCATTACTGGTTTATACTACGAACTCTCAGCTATGAAAATAAACAGTTTACTCAACATAATTAAGGAATTCATCATTTGCATCAACCTATTTACTATCACTTCTTATTGATCCAGCTTTTATTTTGATTTTATGTATCTGTCCTCACATGCTTCAGCAATATAGATGACAAATATGAGTTGAAGAAAAATTAATATGAAGTTTGAAATAAAATTTCCACAATAAAGTTAGAATATATTTCTTAAGGGGAATAGCTGGAACTGGAATACAGATAGTCTGACTTGAAAGCAAGTGCTCTTAACTACTAAGAAAAAAGAAAAACCAGGATAAACCAGGAAAAATTTCAGTATATGAAATTGATTTTACATGTTTTACCCTCTAATAATTTTAGTATGTAGCTCATCACCTTGCTATCCTTTAAACATACACAGATTTATACATAATCCTTCTGGTATTTGTGAAAGTAGTAATAGCAATGGAAATAATAATCATAATTAAAGTAACAAATAAGAGCAGAAAAAAAATAACTTGAATAACATGTTAACATTTTAAAAATGTTTTCAAGTTTAATAGTCACACAGTAGTATCCAGAGGTTGACTCTATGAGTATACAGATGTGCATATCAGGAAATCAGATTAGCGGATCAGGAAATCAGATTTGCAGATCAGGAAATCAGATTTGCAGATCAGGAAATCAGGCAGAATAAGGCCTTGCATTTTGCTGCACAGTATTGTGAAACCAGCTTTCTAACCCAGATGGTGTGAGCTTCTAATTTGTATTTTTAATGATGGTGATATCTCTGTTTCCTATTTAATTTAGTCCCCTCCATCTCTTATTTCCCTCAAACAGGATATAGAATCATGACTAAAATGTCAGTCAGGCAAATAAAACTTCTTTCTGTAAGAAACTAGAGTTTGTGCAGTAAATAAAAGCCTGTAGCTATGTTTTATACTTGTATCTGGTGGCACAGTGGCAAAGAATCCACCTGCCAATGCAGGAGATGTTTGGAATGGGAAAATCCCCTGGAGTGGGTAATGGAAACCCACTCCAGTATTCTTGCCTGGGCAGTCTGATGCATAGAGGAGCCTGGAGGGTTATAGCCTCTGGGGTCTCAAAGACTTAGACATGACTGAGCAACTAAGCGCAAACATAATCACATGTAACTTTAAGCCAAAATCAGCCATAACAGGCTTCCATGAGTAACATTCACAGTTCCCTTATTACCTAGTTATATATATTCAGGATGGTGAAAACAGGCCCTAAAATCATGAAGCAAACTAATACTTTTATGTTTTACATGTTTTAAATAAAAACTTAAGTTATAGATTTTATCAACAAATTTGTTGATTATGTAGGAATTTCCTGAAATGTACAGCAGACACCTTGCTACAGGTTGCTATTTGAGGGGTGCCAGGACTTTCCAATTCTCAGATAATTTCCCACTGACTTAATGCTAAATGCCAGCCCTAAACTCTTAAGGGTTTCCCCAGTATCTCAGCAGTAAAGAATCCTCCTGCACTAGTTGGATCTCTGGGTCAGGAAGATCCGTTGGAGAAAGAAATAGCAACCCACTCAAGTATTCCTGCCTGTGAAATCCCATGGACAAAGAATCCTGGCAGAGAGACTCGTCTGAGCACACAATCATGCAAAGTCTTAAAGATGACCATTAAAACTTAAATATGTTTCCTGTAAATGATAATGGTATAGTCCATTGTCAGTCATTTAACAATTAAAGTATTAATAAATTTACTTATTATTTATAAAAATAGATTTTTACATTTTAATGGATAGTCTCTTCATTCAGTTAAGTCGCTCAGTCGTTTTCAACTCTTTGTGACCCCATGAACCACAGCATGCCAGGCCTCCCTGTCCATCACCAACTCCCAGAGTTTACACAAACTCATGTCCATTGAGTCAGTGATGCCGTCCAACCATCCTCTGTCATCCCCTTCTCCTCCTGCAATCAATCTTTCCCAGCGTCAGGGTCTTTTAAATGAGTCAGCTCTTTGCATCAGGTGGCCAAAGTAATGGCATTTCAGCTTCAACATCAGTCCTTCCAAGGAACACCCAGGACTGATCTCCTCCAGGATGGACTGTTTGGATCTCCTTGCAGTCCAAGGGACTCTCAAGAGTCTTCTCCAGCACCACTGTTCAAAAGCAATAATTCTTCAGCGTTCAGCTTTCTTCACAGTCCAACTCTCACATCCATACATGACTACTGGAAAAACCATAACCTTGACTAGATGGACCTTTGTTGACAAACTACTGTCTCTGCTTTTTAATATGCTCTCTAGGTTGGTCATAACTTTTCTTCCAAGGAGTAAGCATCTTTTAATTTCATGACTGCAATCACCATCTGCAGTGATTTTTGGAGCCCCCCCCAAAAAAAGTCAGCCACTGTTTCCAGTGTTTCCCATCTATTTGCCATGAAGTGATGGGACCAGATGCCATGATCTTAGTTTTCTGAATGTTGAGCTTTAAGCCAACTTTTTCACTCTCCTCTTTCACTTTCATCGAGAGGCTCATTAGTTCCTCTTCACTTTCTGTCATAAAAGTGGTTCATCTGCATATCTCAGGTTATTAATATTTCTCCCAGCAATCTTGATTCCAGCTTGTGCTTCTTCCAGTCCAGTGTTTCTCATGATGTACTCTGCATAGAAGTTAAATAAGCAGGGTGACAATATACAGCCTTGACATACTCCTTTTCCTATTTGGAACCAGTCTGTTGTTCCATGTCCAGTTCTAACTGTTGCTTCCTGACCTGCATACAGATTTCTCAAGAGGCAGGTCAGGTGGCATAGTCAACAAAGCAAAAATAGATGTGTTTCTGGAACTCACTTGCTTTTTGTATGTTCCTTTGCCTTCTCTAACACCAGCTTGAACATCAGGAAGTTCACGGCTCACGTATCGTTGAAGCCTGGCTTGGATAATTTTGGGTGCATATATAATTGTTATGTCTTCTTCTTGGATTGATCCTTTGATCATTATGTAGTATCCTTCCTTGTCTCTTTTCACAGCTATTTAATCTGATATGAGTATTNGATTATGATCCACACAGTCAAAGGCTTTGGCATAGTCAATAAAGCAGAAATAGATGTTTTTCTGGAACTCTCTTGCTTTTTCCATGATCCCGTGGATGTTGGCAATTTGATCTCTGGTTCCTCTGCCTTTTCTAAAACCAGCTTGGACATCACCAAATGCTGTATTTGAAAGGAAATATCTAGAGTATAGATGTTGTCTTTTTTCCTTTGCAATTTTCAATCTTTCAAAGTGACAATGTGCTCACAGAAGTATCTTCCCTCAAGCATCCATCCTTGTCAAACAGTATGAGAGGTATTAAACATGAAACACAGAACCTGAGCTCATCAACAAAAAGGGAAAAATCACGTCTAGGGGTTCCCTCTCCATTGCTAGGACCCTGTGTGTTAACAGGCGCTTTGAAGGTGTAAATGCGGCACTGAGAATCCGGAATGCACTGGCCTAGCATGCGTGGCACGTTTGCTGTTTAGCACCAGAAAATCTCTAAAGATCAATCAATACCAGTGCAAATCAAGCAGAATACTCTCCACATCCACCCTGACTCAAAGGTGCACGCATTTCATTTCTTGTATTTTCAGTTATCATATTAAATGATTGCTTTAGCACTAAATCCTTCCTGGAGTAAAGGTTCAGTTCAGTTCAGTTCAGTCGCTCAGTCGTGTCCGACTCTGCAACCCCATGAATCGCAGCACGCCAGGCCTCCCTGTTCATCACCATCTCCCGGAGTTCACTCAGACTCACGTCCATCGAGTCCGTGATGCCATCCAGCCATCTCATCCTTGGTTGTCCCCTTAGCTTGGGTTAAATGGTTCTGGGAAACACTAAATTGACAAAAGTCTTTCCTTTGCATCTGTTTTCCATTATACCACGACCTAACTACATAGACCTTGATGGCTTCTCTAGAAATTCTTTTTATACTTGAAGTGTTTTATTTTGAATTGTGATTTTTATCACAAAAGTGTCATGTGCTTAAGCAAATGAGCAAAATATTGGTTGGTCAAAAAGTTCATTTGGGATTTTTTTGTAACATCTTATGGAAAAACCCAAATGAACTTCTTTGCCAATGCAATGTAAGTGAAGATGCTCTCTTTGCCGTCCCTCCCAATGGCCCCGTTGCTGGAGACGGGAGCTGGAGATGGCTTTCTTTCCTTACCAAGTCCCGATGTATGAATTGGTGGCTCTCCAAGAAGGCCATGCCTTCACAAACATCATAGCACATTTCTAAGAGCTGGGAGGGTTCAAGTCTTTTTCCATGACTCTTCAGGTAACTCAATAAGCAGCCATTGGTTATATATTCAGTCACTATGTATATAGGGTATCTGTTTGAACACACTCCGTAGAATTTCACCAGCTTGGGATGGTTGAGTTTCCTGGAAGCAACAGATATTCAAAGTTCAATACTGAATTTCCATACTCCATTTTCCAGATGTCCTGAAAAAGAATCACTGTCAGATTTTTGTTTGTTTTAATTTCTGCCCTTATACTGGAACAGAAGAGAGGGGTAAGTTTAGGATCTGATTCTGGGAGCATTAGCCTTTGGAGGCAGAAAAATGCTGCCTCCTATTGGACGCTGACAACCTCAGCATCCATTAAGCTGCTTTGGGTTCTTGTTCAGTTTTCCTGCAGAGAATCAGGGAAGCGGTGGTCTGTCTATTACCTCAGAAATCCTGCTTAGTCTTGTAGCATCTTGAGAACTTCTATGGCTGATTTGGAGGAAGCTATATCCTAAGAGCAGTCACTTCCATTTTAAAGCATCTAACTGATGTCTAAACATTTCATTAAAAAAATAGAATATGAAGGTAAAATGAAAACAGTTGTCATATTAGAGAAGTGAGATTAGTTGTGATTTTCCTTTCTTTTAAAAAAGCTTCATTTTGAGTTATTATTATGTCATTTTTTGTTAATAGATTTAGAAAATAGTAACTACATGACATGGGCTTCCCAGGTGATTCAGTGGTAAAGAGATCCACCTGCCAAGCAGGAAACATGGGTTCCATCCCTGGGTCAGGAAGATCCCCTGGAGGAGGGCATGGCAACCCACTCCAGTTTTCTTGCCTGGAGAATTCCATGGACAGAGGAGTCTGCTGAGCTACAGTCCATGGGGTCATAAAAGAGTCGAACATGACTTAGCAGCTAAACAACCAGAACCACATGACATAGCACTTCTAGTAGGTCCCCACAGCTGTTATGATGTTCATCATCCCTGGAGGAGGGCATGGCAACCCACTCCAGTTTTCTTGCCTGGAGAATTCCATGGACAGAGGAGTCTGCTGAGCTACAGTCCATGGGGTCATAAAAGAGTCGAACATGACTTAGCAGCTAAACAACCAGAACCACATGACATAGCACTTCTAGTAGGTCCCCACAGCTGTTATGATGTTCATCATTACTCCTTATGTAACTGACCTACTTTTGTCAATTAACAAGATGATTCTTTTTTTCTTTTCCATTATGGTTTATTACAGGATATAGAATATAGTTCCCTGTGCTATACAGTAGGACCTTGTTGTTTATCCATTCTGTATATAATAATTTGCATCTGCATTTGCATTTTGCACCCCAAACTCCCACTCCATCCCTCCCACTTCCCCTCCCCCAACCCTGCCCGGCAGCCACAAGTCTGTTCTGTATGTCTGTGAGTCTGTTTCTTTTTCACAGATAAGTTCATTTGAGTCACATTTTAGATTCCTCATATAAGTGATATATAATATTTGTCTTTTTGTGTCTTCACTTAATATGCTAATATCTAGGTCTATCCATATTGCTGCAAATGACATTTTTCATTTTTATGGCTAATATTCCATTATATATTCTATGATATGTGGACTCTTGATTCAGGCCTTACAGATGTTAGGGACAGTCCTGTTAGCATGAATGTCCTCTCATGATGAGGGCTAAACAACAGTTCCTCAAAAGAAACTTACGTCATGGTCTGGGCCTCCTGGAAGAATTCATCTTCTGACATGGAGCCCTCCTTGATCATCTTAACAGCCACATCATACTGCCCCTTCCACTTGCCCAGATGGACCACTCCAAACTGGCCACTTCCCAGCTCCTTCAACAGGGTAATCTCTTCACGTTTCAGTTCCCAGATTCCTAATAAAGCAAGACAGGCACTCTTTAGGATAAGAATAGAAGGGTTTGAGGCTAACAGCTTCTCAAGTGACTTCCTCTCCAGTGAGACTTTAATACTGACGACATGAAGAACAGCAAGCCTTTTTTAAAAAGTTGCTCACTTAAAAAGAAAACTGTTAGTTCTGTGATCTTATGACCTATTAAACCACATGACAATGCCACCAGAACAGTATTGTTCCTGAAGTAGCTTCAATTAGTGACAAAGATTAGAGTTAAAAAACCTTTACCAACCAGAGGTATGTTGGAAAGACTTGATGTGTTTAGTGCTCTTAGCTTGGTGAAATAACATTACATTTTCTTATAAAACAAGCTAAACTCTGATCTGGGAGGGTGTCATTATTGTAAATTTACTGGGAAAAAAAAAGGAAGACAGGAAGCAGATCCCTGTTCAGATAGTGCTAGGGAGGGCCTCAGCTCTAATATATTCATTAATTTTCTTGAACAAACTAAAATCTTTTCTATCCTCCCAACCTAATTTTGTAATCTCCCTAGCATACCAAAAAGATGGATCCACTGCCTGTCCTTTCTTATTCTGGGAGTCTGTGCCTGATCATGGGGCTAGTTTGCAACCTTGTGTACTTATGATAATGACACTCTCCCAGATAGAGTTTAATTTGCTTTATAAGAAAATGATATTTTACCAAGCTAAGGGTACTAAGCACACTAAGGATTCTTTATCGCTGAGCCTCCAGATATATAATATATAAAAATGTATGTCAGTGTATGTATCAGTTCAGTTCAGTTCAGTCACTCAGTTGTGTCCGACTCTTTGTGACCCCNCCATGATCCAGTGGATGTTGGCAATTTGATCTCTGGTTCCTCTGCCTTTTCTAAAACTAGCTTGAACATTAAAACATGGGGTAAAATGCATCCAATGTCAGAATGCGATGGCAACACACTTCTGATAACAGACTTTTCCTGGGCACCTAGCATGCTCAGACATTCCGCCTCATATGATGGTTCTCAGAACATATGTGTTTTTAGCGTAATTTGGGGGAGCAGGTTTTTGGCAGCGCTCTGAAAAAGCTCAAGAAGCTCAGTGTGACCCTGGAGTTGGCCCTAATTGGAGCATGGCCACCATGCCTGGAGGATGACGCCTCGTGGCGTCCGCGACCTCACCCATGGCAACTGTGGCCCTGTTGGCCTGGCTCCTCCCCAGCACTGGGCACCCTGCCAGTGGATTAACCTTTGCCCCTGACCACCTCCAGGTATACTCGTAGGGTGGGGTTCGTCCCTGTCCCAGGAACATGTGTTCGTTCTGGGCTCTTCTCTCCTCGGCTCATTCCTGCGCCCAGCACACTGTACCCACTTTTCAGGTGGCTATCTGCTCAGCCCCACCTGTAGCCCCTGTGGGGCAGCGTCTTGAATTGCAGCCTGAGAAAGGGACCCCATGTCAATTTCAACCTGATAGCTTACCTGTTGAGGTCTCCTTCTTGGCACATCTTTTTTAGTGTGGGGAGTGGAGAAGGGAATAGATGAAAAACACCGTTCATGGGAAGTCCGTCATGGAACGGCAGCCCCGCCCGGTGCTAGAGCCCTGTGTAGGTCTTTCTCGTCTTGGCATATTTGTGCGTGTCCTCATTTAAGGGCATTAAGATTTCTCTTAATATTTCTAGACTTGATACTCTGGCTTTTGTGGATTTTTCTTTTCCTAACTTCAAACCAGACATTTCCACTTTCTTGCCAAAGAGGCTCCTCTTGTCGCCCGTAATGAACAAGGACGTGCTGTGTTAAGATCTGTTGCACTTGATCCTGCTTTTCCCATCCAGCCTGTAGTTGTTGCTTGCTCCGGTGAAAACCCCACATGCCCCCAGTTTGCAGATTTCTGCGACCAGCATTAGTTCTCCCGTGGTTCGGATGGGTCCATTGTTTCTTCTTGTGCCATTTTGTCATTAAGCATTAATATTTATAGCGGTGCCAGGTAACCTTGTAATTTCAACAGAAGTGTCGGGGAAAGAAAGAAGTGCTTGTTGTCAAATGTCTACAACTAAGTGGAAACACAAATCACCGCCCTTAGCTTTGATTCTGAAAAGTGATGGTGGGTAGCGGTGGCTGTGGTTTGGCAGACACGGCGGGGTATCCGGCTGCCTGCACCCAGAGAAGCGCGTGCGCTGCTTTATTTTGACAGATTGTGATAATGCTGTAGAAGCTTGACCGGCCTCACAAAACCCCAGGGAAAGGTGATCTGAGGTTCTCCAGGCGCCAGTGACTCAGAGGGAAGGGCCTCGCGAAGTCTGCCTTGGGGACCAGGCCATTCTGACCTGAGTGTGGCTTCAGTGGGCCAGGGGCCTTCAGTCATGTCGTCTCCAGTCTTTAGGGTCTCTGCCCTGTTTCTGCCAACACAGCTTCCTTCTCCCCTGACAGAAGGGGAAAGGACTGCCCTACCGCAGAAGCAAATGCCTGCCCCCTGCAGCCGCCCTGACTGCTGCTTCCCCTGGGTACTGGAGGGACCCAGCTCTGCTCACGCTGGTCCTCGATTGTGGCCTCCAGGATCCCCTGGAGCTCTCGTTTGCATAAGGGGCGTGTGATCCTCCTCCAACTTTTAGGCTAGAGGCACGGCTGCCAACATCGGAAACCACAAACCAGAGCAAGATTCGCTGGGCCTTTCATCCCCGGGGACTCTCTAGATGAGAAACGGCCAGGAGGCACGATCCGGGTGGCGGGGATGATGCTGATGGAGCTGCAGCTCGCTCTCCGTGGAGAGAGGGGAGGGCCCTGCTGGAGCTCTGGGTTCCTGGCTCTTGTCTGTGTTTCTTCCTGAGCCGCGGCTCCAAGCTCCTGCAGGGGCCCTTCTCTGGAATATGCTGGCTCAGCCCTTATCCTTTCCTCCTAGAATTTCCAGATTCCCACAAGGCTTCTTGTGCAGCCCCAGGGAGATAGCCAGCCAGTCCCCTTACTGTCTGTGTCCTGCTCACATGGGGTCAAGTCCCCAGGCCCCTCGTTCTAGTAGGTCATTTTTCTGCTCTGCTGGTGCTGTTCCCTGCCTCCCACCCCTCCAGACTGATGGCTGGTTCTAATCCAAGTCTCTTCCCCAGCCAGGGAGGCACGGAACTCTGGCATCCATGTGTTTGGAATATAGGCAGTCTGCCTCGTGGACTTTCTGGGGTTCCTGGCTGGGGAGGGACTCTACTGAGCTGTTCTCCTGCTGGGCAGGGGGCCGGCCTGGCTGGGAGAAACTGTTTCTTGCAGCCCTCTGTCCTGGGAGGGACACGAGTTGGGTCATCACCAAGCGTGCCATTCAGTGTTAGGCAGGGACAGGCTAGATATTGGCACTCTCTTCCCAAGATCCTATGACCTTGGCTGAGATTCTTGTTTTATTAGTGTGTAATAGTAGTATTATTAAGTGATGCTGAGATCGTATGCCAGCACGTGGGGCCCACGAGTAGACCTGGGGCTCAGACTCCGACGGTGTAACCCCAGATTCAGGGTTCCCTAAGTCCCTGCTGAAACACTTGAGTCCTGTGACTTGCTCCCTCCCGGCGTACAGGATCCCTCTGAGGCAATGACGGTCATGATTGCTCCTGGGGTCTGCGGCTCTCTGGGAAGTTCATGTTCTCTTGTGCGTGATGGAGTCTTTCCCTGCCCCAGGCACTTGGTCCCCGGGATGCGGGGGCTGACCGCGGCCTGGCTGCCTGTCCCCGGGGGTGTGATTGTATGCTGGGAAAACCCCTCTGAGGCCAGCGTGATGGGGACCTGGACAAGCCCGCACACGAGGATTCCTACCCCTGGCCTCCCTGATAGACAGGAGCAGCCGCCCCCAGGTTCTGGGGCCATCAGAGGCCTGTGTCACGGGTCTGATCCTTATCACTTCCCTGGGACTGGGAGCCAGGTGGGTGTGGGAGGGAAGAGTGGATGCCCGCTGATGGACATACTTGTTGACTGTAAGTTTCAGGTTGAGTGTGTACATGTCATTGTGCGAGTGGGTGGGGAAATGGACTTTCTTGTATAAAATTGTTTGGGTCTCAGGCAAGCATTTTGGGTTGTGATTAATTGGAGTGGAAGAGGTTATTTCTTTGTGTAAATATTTTTGTTGAGCATTTATATGTTGCCACTGCTGCTGTAAGTATTTCTAGAATGCATTGGACCAGTTAAATGTCTTTTTAAAAATACTGTCTTAGTTTTAGACCCTTTTGGTGGTCATTCCATCTAGATATTTGTGGAGGAACACACTGTACCTCCCCAGGTTCAAGTGTACATCTGGCCCTGCTTTCAACTTCTCAGCTGTAAATGCTAAGGAAATGCTCCACAGCCCAAGAATCAGTCCACGTGATACGGAATGATCCAGGACCCTTCGGAGTCTTCATTTACTTTCTGGGTCCTGAGTTGCCGTGTATTTTCTAAAGTAAGGCTTTAGGAAGTGGCTGGACTTCAGTCGGCCGAGATGGAAGTGGCTTCCCCCTTCTCTCCCGTCTATCTTAAACATGTGGTGGAACACTTTCGCTTTATTGATGGTTGATTCTTTTATTTTTTGGCAAACTTGGCAACTCCCACCTGGCCCCAAGCTGTTAAAAATAAGTCTTCCTGGTTAACTGAAGGCATTTGCAATTCATTCTTCCAAGGAGCAATTAAGATAATTCCCTTAGACACTGTACCAGTTAAAGATAAATAGGAGGTTTTAAAAGAAAATGCCTTGTAATCCATCGGTTTGTGTGTGCGGGCAGATGGGTAATACTTGAGAATGTCCGCCGTGAGTGGACTCCTATGAAAGGGGGTAAAATGCAACATGTTTCTGTACTTCTCTGAAGCAGCAGCCCGAACAGTGACATTTATACATATTTTATAACGTAGTTTCTTTCAGCAGAGGGCTCAAACAAATCAATTTCCCAGCAGTCCTCTGGCTAAAGGCAACAGCAACAACCTGTGGGGTAAGTTACAGAAGCTGTTAAAATTAATTATATTTGTCAAAAAGATAGACTGTTAAGGAAAAAATGTGAAGATGCGGGGTAAGGAACAGACCATGGGTGGGAAGCAGTTCCGAGCCTCTGATCTAGGTATTTAATTTCCGTCTCTTCGTGTGTCTACCGATCGGCTCCCGTGGCTCCCACCCGGGACCCGCCTTCCAGCCTTTCTGCAGGCTGACGGATGGATCAGATGTCCTCGTGAGCGTCCTGAGACTCGCTTAGGGCAGCCTTGATTTGTCGGGCAGCATTGTGCTGTCCTTTAATATAGGAGATTTGCAGCAAATGAGTCTTGGTGCAAAGATGTCTGGTTCCTGTGTCTTGTAACTCAGCACCTGGTCTGTGGCTGCCTCCTCTTTTCCGGTTCAGCGTATCCATTGTTGAACTCGAAGGAAACCTTTGTTGGCCAGAGCAGGGTGTAACCTGCAACTCCTTGGAAAATTCAGCTGAAGCAGTACAGGGCAGCGCTTGGTTCGTGGGGTCCCGAGGGAGGCTGCTGTTGGCCGCATGGGGCTTTCATTCCAGGTACTGGAGCCTCAGGACAGGCCTTGCTCTGCAGGTTTCCCGGGTGCCCCTTGGTTCCTCAAGTCATGACCACCTGCGTCCCAGCCCCTCTGCATACTGCAGACAGGTGTCCACAACTCAGAAGTGGACATGTGGGAAGAAGCACCATGGGAAAGGTGGGTTCCGCATCCCGCGAGGTATTAACTCAAGTTACCCTTGGCTCCATCTGCATCTCTTGATCGATACTGATAGCCTTTCTGGATACCCATTGCTGCCCCAGCTCATGTGGGTCCTCACTCGTCTTTCCGGGGTACTGGCGAGTTCCCCAGTCATTGTTAACGCAGAAACCCAGGACTTGAGTCTGAGACTCAGGACTCATCAGGCGAGAGGAGACAAAGGTTTTGTAAAGAAACTCAGATTCAGAAGTGGTGCTCTGTTATCATAGAACCTTCCAGGGTGATTTCTGCAAGCTTTCCGAAGCAGAGGCCACATCCGATGATGCCCTCATGATCTCTTTGATTTTCTGTACATGGTCCACATGTTACAGATGCCACAGGACTACCTTCTTTTTCTTTTTTTTTTTTAAGCTATTTATTTATTTGGGTGTACCAGGTCTTAACTTGTGGCATGCAGGATTGACTTCCCTGATCAGGGCTTGAACTCATGGCCCCTGCAATTGGGAGCATGGAGTCTTAGCCCCTGGACCACCAGGGATGTCCCAGGACTGCTTTTTGAAAAATGAATCCCGGGCTGTGGAGAGACCAGGGAGGTGCAGAGTGGCTGACCCCATGTTGGAGTCTGCCCGTCCCAGCATCTGTCCGAAAGGAAGGGTTGACTCTGCGTCATCTGGGAGTGTTTTCCGCTGACAGAAGGCAAACCAGCATGTGCTGCACTACCTGTTTGGAGGAGGTGTATGTGTGCTCTAAAATGATAAATCTGTGTTCCTGAACTTTCCGCAGCAGGAGAGCATTTCTGTGCCTCCCCTGCGTGCAGGTGGGCATGCGTAGGGCAGGGAGTTTGAATTCTGCGAGTCTGGGGGACCCAGCTGTACTGTCTCATCTGGGCGTTGTGCTTGTGGTGGCTTCGTGGGCAGGAGAGGGTTGTGATTCAGCCGGCTTGATTGCATCTGAGCTGGGATTACGAGGACCCGGACGTTGCCCCAGGTCCCTTGGGGCCGAAGGACAGATGGTGCGCATATCAGATTCCTTCATGGACACAGTGTGGCGGCCTGCCCTGCCCTGCCCGCCTTTGGAGATCTGGAAGCTGGGATTCTGTGCATGCAGATCTTGTTTGTTAAAAACCCGAACTTTGAGAATCCAGTGCTCCTGACTTTTCATAATTCAGTCAGGCTCACTGCCACTTCCTAATTACAGTGGAAGGGGACCTCCAAACTGTGATGCAGGGTTGAACTTCCTCGCAAAAGAGGGTCCTTGTTGACTGGTACTCGGGTCCCCACGGCCAGTGGCAGTGCTGTGGAGGCCTGTTTCAGGCTGAAGAGACTTCCGCTGGCGTGTCTAAACGAGGCAGAGGGATGTGGCCTTAGGCTTGGCCAGAAAGCTGCCCAGCTCTTTAGTCTGGGACTACGCAAGCAGGGAACCGCCCTCACAGCCTTGGCACCTCCTCCTTGTGTTTCCATGGGGAAGGTTAGGATCTCAGTGGCCAAAGCCTTGGTGATGTTGGGGGGCAGGGTCCTGAAGGCAGAGCCAGGAGGCGCTTGCAGGGTACCCTGGACCACCTCCAGTGACGTCAGCCTTGGGCAAACTAAACCCCTCTTTGCTTAGTGCCACAGGCTCGCTCTCTGCTGAATGCGGGTGAGTCAGCACTAAACCAGAGTCACGGCGGTTCAGTGAAGCGTCGTCGAGGAGGGCTTAGCCGGTACCTGCTGCATCGTGAGGGTTTCGTAGAGAATGGCTGCCGCCGTCATCACTGCTGTCGTCGTCATTAGCAGTATCCGCAGATGAGATGGCCGCTCAGCTTGGGGGGGAGCCCCAGTGGCCTGCCCACGGCTGGAAGGGCCCAGGGCCCAGGGCCCCCCTCAGAGGAAACGCCCGTGCTCCGGGCCAGCACTGAGATGCTCACGGCAGCTCTGTCTGGCTTTCCTCCTGGGATGCTGAAGCGGCATGCACCCCCCGTTTCCCACCAGCCTAGTAATGAAGCTTTCTTCGGCAAGGGATGGAGAAGGTGTAGGGTTCCCCGAGGCGTTCCCCACATGTTGCATGTTGAGTTTGAGCTTTTATTTTCACGAGGATGAGCTGATTGCAGCTATAGCAGAGGTGAGGTGCTGGCGGCCGGCATCTGCGCCGAGCTGCGCCTGGCTACCTGCCTAATGATACGCGTCCTGGGAGCGGTCCCCCTCTCTGCTGTCAGAGGCTCGGTCTCTGCAGTTTGCCTGAACACTGAGTGTGACCAGCAGGGCCGAGGCCGACTCAGCCCCTGGTCTCTCCCCAGCAGTGACCGGGTCAGCCGTGGAGAGGGACCAGCACACGGGCTTTATCCTGAGAGGCAAGCCGGGAGAGGCTGGTTAGCACGGCCACTTCACATGAAAGGCTGTTAGATTCAGGTCACCGGGTTTGGACTCCTGCATTTTATGGCAACGTCTAAAAATGCAGATTTGTAACAACCAACGTTAATGAATTCAGACTGTTTGAATTTCACACTGAATAATGGCTGGAATTATCAGAGCCGGGGGCTTATGAGATCCTTGGATCGGTGTAATCTTTTCTCAAGATTCAGTTGATAGCATGATGTAATATCACATTACTTTTATTAACAGTTCTGGCCATAAAAGAAACATACCTATTAGGACAGGAGAATTTAGTAAAAATAGTAGTAATAATGAGACCATTTGGAATGTGTTATCTATTCGGTAAATTTCAAGATGCCACATCTCATTTAAAATGCAATGTTGTGCCCGTAGATATTGAAGGTAATACCTCTGTACCCTAGGGCTTCCTTTTTTTACATTAAAAATACTCTATTTAAATGCAGATTTGATTTGCAATCTAGCAAGAGAAGCATAGGAAGAAGGACAACTGTGCATCTATTGAATCAATTCTGGTTTCAGCAGTTCTCTCTGCCTTTTTCGCCCTTAACCTTCTACCCCAAAGGGTCATCTGTAAACACACAACTTTAGGAAAGCGCATAAAGTTTCCAAGGATAATAGTGATGTAATATCTTTGTCTTCCTTAGAATTTTCCTCCACACACATCCCACCACCCCAAGCTGAAGAAACACAAAAGGCCCCCAGATTTCACCAGAGGGCAGAAGCTTGAACTGAGTCACAAGAAATGAACACACATCCAAGAACTCTGGTTAACCTAATTTCTTTCTAGACTGTATTGCTTATCTGTGTACGTGCATGTGTTTTTTATTCCCCCCTGAGTTCTGTCCTTCCATGGCTTTTTTTTCCACGTGCATTTAAAGCTCGTTACCTGGAAAACTAATAGAACAGCCATATTGCCGGGTGCAAATGTCAGGAAGAGACAAGGGCTTCCCTTCCCGAGTACAGAAGCAACGCGCTTGATGTTGAGCTTCAGTTACCAAAGAAATGGATTTATAGCTTTTGACATTCTACTCTTAGAATTAATTAGGTGGCTAATCATTATAAATACCATTTTCTTTTGCTGTTGTCTCCATTTAACAGAGCATCTCCTGCTATACGCATATGTCAGTTTCAAACTGAGAGCTGTGTTTTGGCTTTTATGCTCTGTCAAGGGAAAATGAAAGTAAATTCTTTATAATATGCTAATTGATCTATTTGGGAGTTTTCAGATATAGACAACATCTGTGCTTGCCAGTAACACAGTTAATAGCTTCCGATCTTCCACATAAGACGAGGTTTTCACTGTATGCGACCTCGCTGAGACATACTGTGTCGTCCCCAGGGCTTGGCCCTATGGAATTTGGGGCCTGAGACCATGGGAGTGGTCCCTAAACTTTGTGGCACGGAAGACAATTTTTCCATGGACCAGGAAGGTGGGGGTGGGCGGGGGTGGTAGTGGTTTTGGCACGGTTCAAGCATGTTACGTTTATTTTGTACTTTTTTTTTTTCCTAATTATTTATTTTGGGCTGTGTGGGGTTTTCGTAGCTTTGCTCAGGGTTTCTCTAGTTGCAGAGAGCAGGGGCTAGCCCTGGTTATGCTGTTCGGGCTTCGCATCGCGGTGACTTCTCTGCTTGCAGGGCGCGGGCTCTCCACGCGTGGGCTCAGCCATTGTGGTTACGCCGCAGAATGTGGGCTCTTCCAGGACCGGGGTTCGAACCCAAGTCCCCTGCATTGGCAGGTGGGGATTCTTAGGACGTCCCGCGTTGTGCTCTTTTCATTTCTAATCTAATGCTGCCACCGATCTGACAGAAAGTATTGGTCTGTGGCCCGGAGGCTGGGGACCCCCTGATAAGGAGGACGGCCAGCTCTAGTCTTGTGTCCCGACCCCTCACCCCAGCCTAGACCTGACTGGCTGGAGGGATGGGTTCGGAGCAAGTGACCTTGGGCTTGGGCAGCCCTCAGAACCTTTCTGTCCTCCTTGGAGATGCCACCTCCTCTGGTCACAGAGTACCCTTGTATTTTCCCTTGGGCAATAGTTTTGCCAACTCAAGAACGTGTTTTTTTCTTCCAAACCCATAGCTAGGAAGTGTCCTGCCTTTTCCCACTAGGTGTGAGGAGCTGCACTCTGTAAATGCTGCCTCCTGGAAAAGGAGAGTTTCTCCAGCAGTTGGTGGCAGATGCTCCAGGTTGGGTTGGGGAGGCATCCCTCCAGTGTGCCTGGGCACTGGGGCTTGTGTTGCAGGCCTGCCCTGGCCATGGAGCACAGAGTTGAAAGGGCACTTGTGTTTGGAGGCTTGAAGTGGTTCAGCACTGGCTCGCAAAAGGAGGCAGGTTGAGTCCAGGGTTCCGAGAAAGCCTGTCCCTCCTGGGCGCTCAACTGCATTCGGTCTCCTCCATGTGGCTGGTCCTGTGAAGGTGGGGAACAGGGAATCTTTATTCTTATTATCTTAGGGGCTTCCCTGAGAGCTCAGCTGGTAAAGAACCTGCCTGCAATGCGGGAGACCTGGGTTCGATCCCTGGGTTGGGAAGATCCCCTGGAGGAGGGAAAGGCTACCCGCTTCAATGGAGAATTCCATGGGGTCACAGAGAGTCGGACATGACTGAACAACTTTCACTTTCCCTGTAGTGGATGATGGGGNCTGCAATGCGGGAGACCTGGGTTCGATCCCTGGGTTGGGAAGATCCCCTGGAGGAGGGAAAGGCTACCCGCTTCAATGGAGAATTCCATGGGGTCACAGAGAGTCGGACATGACTGAACAACTTTCACTTTCCCTGTAGTGGATGATGGGGGTGAGTTGCCTGCTCTTGGCTCCTGGCAGGAGCAGAGGTGGGGTTTGAACTTAGGTCTGGGTTGTACCTGCATACACAGCCTGTTATGCCCCGTCGTCATCTCCCAGAAGCCTTTGGACACCGGGTATAAAAGGCTTGATGTTGACGTTGAGTGTCCCTGGCCAGCTGATCTGATTGTCCTCTCCCTGCAGGCTCCCAAGTTTGTTTGCAGACAACCTCTGATTGGGGGCTTCTTGACCGAAATACTCCCAGACAGCGGCTCTTGTTGCATTCTGTTTGGGATCCAGAGCTCCGAGGACCCAACCTGGCTGGGGTGGCCCCAGATCAGGACAAGCCCCTCGGACTTTGCAGTAGTCAAGCCCCCGGGCTGGACCAGTTCAGGGAGGGAGGCACTAACCTCAGAGGGTCTGTCCCTCCTGTTTATCTCTCTGTTTAACAGAAGCAGCCGCCACGCTGGCACTGTGAGGCTGTAACTGGGGTGGGGGCCAGGCAGGGGAGAAGGATGAAGAGCAGGTCTGCTCGCCCGCCCCCTCCCTGGAAGGCCCTCTCACCCCTAGGCCCTGGTCTTCCTGCGAGCTGCTGACCGCAGAGACTCCAGCCAAGTGGTGTATTGATGGCCGGCCATGTGCTGGGCACTGCTCAGCGCAGTGTATCCTCCTGGGAGCCCTGATGGCTCAGCCACCTGTGATGGTGTGTAGGTGTTGTCATTCCCAGCACAGGTAGAGAAGTGGGCTGTGCCATCTGAGGATTTCTGTCCAAGACCCTGCAGCCCGTGCTATGGGCTGAACACTTCCTACTTCACACCTGCGCAGGGACCGGCGGCTGAGAAGTTGTAGTGCATAGTAGGGCCTTCAAGAGGGTGGTTTGTGACTTTACTGTTGGCCTTTTTTTCAAAAAATAGTTATTTGGCTGCACTGGGTCTTAGTGCAACTCACGGAACCTTCGATCCTTGTTGCAGCTTGCAAGGTGTTTTAGATGCGACGTGCAGCATCTTTAGTTGCGGCGTGTGGGATGTAGGGCCCCGAGCAGGGATTGAACCCGGGCTCCCTGCACTGGCAGTGCAGAGTCTTAGCCCCCGGACCACCAGGGAAATCCCTCTTTTCTCTCCTTTGACCTAGATCCTTTGGCAAAATCACTGCAGAGGGGTTGTCCTTGAGACTGCTGAGTTACCAGCTGCTAAGTCGCTTCAGTCGTGTCCGACTCTGTTCGACCCCATAGACGGCAGCCCACCAGGCTCCGCCGTCCCTGGCATTCTCCAGGCAAGAACATTGGAGTGGGTTGCTATTTCCTTCTCCAATGCATTAAAGTGAAAAGTGAAAGTGAAGTCGCTCAGTCGTGTCCAGTTCTTTGCAACCCCATGGACTGTAGCCTACCAGGCTCCTTCGTCCATGGGATTTTCCAGGCAAGAGTACTGGAGTGAGGTGCCATTGCCTTCTCCGGAGTTACCAGCACCCGTGACCTATTCATCTCTGGCTGACCTTGTCCCTTCAGGTGCACTTAGATGTACATACAGCTGCACACATTCAGATACACGCGCACACTCACATGCACACAGATGTGAACACACTCCTACATGCACACGTGGGGGTGTGGCCCTCTTGGGGCGCACCCCGTGATGGAGGGGCTTCTCAGGCCCACCCCCGGGTGCTCGCCTTGGCTGACTCTTGGGTCCAGCTCGAACGCGTACACGCTCTCTGCTTCCATGGTGGTGAGCAGAGGTCTTAGACAAAGTCATCCATCTACGCTGTAGGCTGAAATGTTTATAGAAATGGAGTTGGGGATAATTAGACAGTGGTGCTTCTTTCTCCATCCTCCCCAGCTTGACGCGTAGGGGCAGTTTCACCTGAAACTAGTAAATGTTATAATGGATTCAAAAGAGGAAGCCGCGTGGCCTGGGCTGGCACGTTAGCTTTACCAGTGTGGCCACCGGAGCCTCTCATTGTGTATGGATCAGATGATTTTATTATGCCAACATTAATATTGGGCGCACACACGTAATCTAGAGTCAGCAGGTTCATACACTACTATCTCATTAAATTTTCAGGCAAAAGCTGCAAAAATTAATTGGAGGCGTGTAATAGTTTAGAGTGTGAGCCAGCTTATGGTAATATAAATTATATGAAGAGAAGACAGTTTTATATACTGAGAGGGGGGAAAACCGGTTTACTTTAATGAGAAGAGATAGAAATGTAGAGCTATTTTTTCATTACAGATGCACTCGAAAGTGTTTGGACTTAGTTGATGAATAGAGTTAATTCTTTGCTACAGTTCCAATAATTCATGTTGCACAGTTTAATGACTTCTAGATAAAAACAGGATTGAAATGTTAATTCCTCTGAAGAAATTGGGGCACCCTTGTATATCAGGCTTTCCCCCCTATTAAACCGCTAGTTAATTTCACTAAACAAGTCTCCTGGAGATATTTCATGCTACATAGACTTTTGTATTTCCTACCTGAGTTAGCTTACTTTCTTTTTTTTTAAAACCGTTACGTGCTTGATCGTCTTAAATGAGAGAATTTGTTGGGCAGAGCTGTGTCTACATGATTGGACCCAGTGGAGATTTGTGAACATAACTTTCTGTATTTCGGTGACTGATAGCTTTGCTTTGCTTTGCTTTTGGTTTGACTGTGGTTTTGGCTGGGTAGGTCTATTGTCCCTGTTTTTGAGCTGGAAAATAAGAAATCTTGATCAGACCGTATTCGATTCCTGAGGCTTTGTCTCAAATTTTTCACCATCACCATGTTTTTTTGCGTTTTTGCTTTCTTTTTCACTTCTCATAATGCGGGGGCTTTTTATTCCCATGGAGCTGATTCAAAACTGAAGTCAGTGTCTGCTCTTATTCTAACTTACTCTCAGAAACAGCTGAGTAGGAAGTATTAACTGTAGTAACAAAAACTTGGGCTTCCCAAGTGGCTCAGTGGTAAAAAGAATCCGCCTGCAATGCAGGAGACGTGGGTTTCATCCCTGAGTTGGGAAGATCCCCTGGAGAAGGGAATGGCAATCCACTCCAGTGTTCTTGCCTGGGAGATCCCATGGACAGAGGCCATGGGGTCTCAGAAAAGAGTTTGATATGACGTAGCGACTAAACGAGAAACAGTTGAGTAAGGGTGGTGCTGTGTGATTAAGGAATATTCAAATCTTCCTGTTCAGTCCCAGATTTTTTGCCTTTTTTTTTTTTTTTTTTTGAATGTGGTTATTGTTGTTTTGCTTTGGGTTTTGACTTGTTTGTTTTACACTGAGGACAGAAAACAAACTGAGTGTTTAAAAAGGGAGGGTAAAGATGACTCCGCCCCGGTTCTCCGTTTTCCTCGTTTTCCTGGTTTGCCATCCATGGTGGATGCCATGTTCAAAGAGCTTCCTAGAAAGGACTCCGTTAGGGCTGAGGGAGTGAAGACCTGCGAAGACTGATTTTTTGCGGGGAGGGAGGGCCTTGCCACGAAGCACTTGGGATCTGAGTTCCTCAACCAGGGATCAAATCCGCAGCTCCTGCATCCTTGCACTGGGAGTGCAGAGTTTTAACCACGAAAGCATCAAGGAAGTCCCAAGGCTGACTTTCAGGTCCTAGGAGGACACAGGGACGGACCACTGCCTTCCACTCCACCCCCAACTCAGTTAGTGACCACTGGGCCAGATGTGGTTTTGTCCTGGGAGTGGTCTTATGGATTCTGTTTATTGGGTTTGAGGTTCTTACCTGTTGAACCCCTCCATCCCTCTCTTTACCTTTGTTGGTTTAGGGACCTTCTAACATTTAGGGGTTTGGTCTGTTTTCCTGAGATGAGTTGGTAGCTATGTGTCCAGCTTTGGCTTCCGGAGCATTCAGTGGCTCGGGTGGGAAATGTGGAACGTAACTTGGAGCCCGTTGAGAGACTTGCCCTGGGCGTCTGCTTTCATCTCCCGATCAGCAAATGTGCCCTTTGCACTCCCAGCTTCTGCTTCCAGTGCCCGCAGCTGTGGGCTGGATATGGTCATAACGTCTCCCAAGATGTCACATCAGTGACGTCGCTTCTGTCCCACGTCGGTGGAAAGTTAACTTGTGAACCGTCGATCCCGGCCATTTCTTAGCGTTCCAGTTCCTTTGAAGCTTCAATTTAGGATTCTTTTCAGGGCGTTTCTCAGCTTGGGGGGCTCTTGACATTTGGGACCCCTACTGAGTCCCTATTGGGGAGCTGTCCTGTGAGTCCTGGTCCCACCCACCAAGTGCCAGGCTCACCCTTCCTGCCTGCTTTCTGGCAGCTGGTGTCCTTCACATCACCCGAGGTGCCCTACTGAGATCACTTTCTTCCCAGACTGATGTCTCCTCCGTGCCTGTTGGGAAACCACCTTCTAGCCGGTTCTGCGTCTCTGGGAACACACGCCCTGCGCACCTGTGTTGGCTGCTTGCTCGCTGGTCCCGGTGGAGGACGAGGCCTCCTCCCGGCTCTGAGATGCGGTCCTCCTCCTGCTCACCCCGCAGACTCGACTCGGTGGTTCCCGGCAGTACAGTACCTTGTCATAGTGACCTGTCAGGATGGGCCCCCCGGTCCTTGGACGCTGGGCCTCGGCATCCCTCAGTCTGAACTGGAGGAGCCTTCTCAGCGCCAGGCATGACTTACTGCCTGCTTTTCCCTGTTTCTTTAACTTTTAATTGAAACCGTTTAGTTACCACCCCTGCTGCTGGGAATCTGGGGACAATTAGGGAAGTCCCGTCTGTCCTTTGAACCGCGTCCTATTGCCTTTTCTGCGCTGTCTCCAGAAGACGGCGGGTTTGGACAGCCCTGTCTCTGCTTCCCCCTGGATGATGGTGGTTATCTCAGTTGAATGAGTTACGGCAACTCTTTAATTTAGTTATTTTGCCCGGCGTGGGTTTGGAGATGATTTAGTGGAGTCGGATGCCTGTTTTCCAGTGCAGAGCAGTGTCACCACCGAGGCGGTTGCGGGGGGTGTTTCCAGTTGTCACTTAACAGAGGAGCACCTTCCCTGCCCACTTCTCCCCCTGCCGCCTGGCACGAGCCCCTGTTTACCATTTCAAAACAAAGATTGGAAATGGCAGATGCCATGGGCTTTGCCAGTCTTTCCCTGAGGCGAGGAATTATCTGTCCAGTAATATTAGGTCAGTGAATTCCTACCCAGCTGTGTGTCTGAAAGGAGGGGAGGGGGAGGGGCGGCCTGGGTGCTGGTCGGGAAGGCCGTTTATAAATCTATAAATGGGCGAAACCGTCCCCTCTCCTGCTTTGCTATTTGACTGGGAATTAAACAAAGCGTCATGAGTGGAAGGTGTGTCGGACAATCACTTTAACCAGTTTGCTTTCTAATGTGGAAAATCTGCCTAAAATAGGACCTACTGCCGTGATTGTCCGCAGACAAACAGGCTGGGTCAGATGCTTGGACCGGAGCAGCACGTGGGGTGACAGCGTGCCTATTTTGGCGAGAACTCGGTGACCGAGCCGGTCTTCTGTTTTCCCCGGGGGCCCCAGGGTGCCCGTGGATCTGGCTCCAGGTCACAGGACACAGTGAAGCTGTGTTCCTGGAGAGGGTTGCCGTGCCCGCCTCCAGGGGACCTTCCCAGCCCAGGGCTTGGACCCAGGTCTCCTGCGTTGGTGTGCTGTGCTTAGCCTCTCACTTGTGTCTGACTCTTTGTGAGCCCGTGGACTGTAGCCCACCAGGCTCCTCTGTCCAAGGGATTCTCCAGGCAGGAATACTGGAGAGAGTTGCCATGCCCTCCTCCAGGGGAACTTCCCAACCCAGGGATGGAACCCAGGTCTCCTGCATTGCGGGCGGATTCATTACCATCTGAGCCTCTGGTGTGGGGTAGCCTATCGCTTCTCCAGGGGATCTTCCCGACCCAGGAATGGAACTGCGTCTCCTGCGTTGCAGCTGGTAAAGAATACCAGCTGAGCTCTCAGGGAAACCCTTGTTTCTGAAGGGTGTTTTTAACCGGGTACTAGGAGTGTCAAATGCTTACTGAGAAAGCAGGCCTGGGGGTGATAGCTCTGACTTGCAAGTTTTTCCAGGAAAAGGCAGGAGCCGGGACACCAAGGCAGGACAGAACCCAGGCAGCTCGGGGCCCAGAATCCCTGGCTTCCAGGTCCACGCAGTGTCACCCAGCTCCGGGCACTGCTCATGCGCCGCCCAGCGGCCCCAGCTGGGTTGTGGGCCGCCTTTAAGCTCCAGGAGCCCCGGTGCCTCTGCGGAAGGTGGGCTGTGTCCCTGGAGGGAGGAAGGTTAGTAAGACTTTCTCAGAGATTGTGAGTACGAGGGATGAGTCAGACTCTTCAGATGTGGAAACCAGTGTCGCCTCCAGAAATGGCCATGTGTGCCCTTTGACCTCCTGATTCTCCCTTCCCCACCCATTGCCAGGAAAGCTTTCATACACTAAGATGGCGTTATTTGATGGCAAAAAGACAGATGCCTCAAGCACCCGACACTGGGAAAATAGCTTGTTCGTTTTAAAATGATGCTTTCACAGTTTGAAATAACATAAGTAGAAGGCTTGTCTTAAAGTGGAAAGATCCAATATTGAATGTACATTTATGAATAAAGCCAGAGAAATACTCGGGGGGGTGGTCTGATGATGAATATTATATAGTGCTTATCTCTAGCTGGTAGGATTTGGGTGTTTTTTTCCCCCACTCTCTTCTGATTCCAGTCAGTGTTCTCTAATGAATATATGTTGTCTTTTGTGGGTTGTTTTTTTTTTAATAGGGAAAAAATTTGCTGGTCGTCTTGATGTTTCCAGAAGGGTCATATGCTTAATGAAGAGGGACAAAATGCACTACAAGATTTATAAAAGCCAAGTCAGTCATTCCAACTCAAGATTAAAGCGTCAGGGTTTTTTTCTCCTTGCTTTTCCTGAAATTATGTATAAAGGGTGTATAAACACAAGGGTTTCTGTTGACCCAGCCATCCCTGTGATTGTCTTTGGTCCCGTGAGTGGACACAGGACTCTCTGTGTCGGTGGGTCTGTGTACTTGCTTTGTCTTTAGGTTTCTGCAACATCACCCACCCCTGCTGTCTTTGTCTTTCTTGGTCGAGCCGTGTGTGCTGGTATCCAGCTGCCCTTTGGTCGCGGTGTGACTTTGGGAAATAGTTCGTGCTCTCTCGTGCCTCAGTTTCCCCCTTAAAAACAGGGGCAGAGCTCAGAGTGCTCGACGCGCCAGTATTTGTCCTGGAGCTTGCTCACAGAGCCACTCTCATCTTCCCGGTGTTGGTTTGTTTTGATTTTTATTGGCGTATAGTTGATTTGCAGTGTTGTTTCCCAGTGTTTTTAACAACCTGCATTAGTTCACATTCTCCCCATATTTGTAATCATACACATGTAACACTTTACAGGCACAGAACTCAGTTCATCATATGCGTCCTTTGCACTTAACGGCCCTAATATAGCAGCCAAACTCTACCCCTCTCCTCAGAGCCTTTTACAGATTCTGTGTTTAAAGGAAAACCCCTTTGAGGTTACTCTTGTTCCTTCCCCTCCCCGCCACAAGCAGACGTTATCTGTCTGGAGCAAGCATGTTTGGGTCATGGTCATCGAGGACTGTGGCATTGGAGCTGCCTCTTGGAACCAGGAAAAATTCAGGGGTGGACCCGGCCGGAAAAGTGTTTCCAGGGACAAAAAATGAGTGCTGACTTATGGGGGTGACGGGGCAGGGGTTTGTGCAGACAGAACCAGCAGAGGCTAAGGTGGGAATCCTCCCAGTTGAGCCCATCCAGGATGGGACAGGTCCTGAGACCTGTGTGCTGCGTGATGGGCTTTCGGTGGACAAAATTAAAGCTGTCGCTCAGGAACCCCAGGTTGACTCGGCCACCTGGAGTCAGGCTTTCCCTGCGCAGGCTGTTTCTTCTCTAGTTCACCTCTGTGTTCAGCTTTTTGAAGAAGAACTTCACTGATGCCATCAGGTAATTTTTTTGCCCCAATTTAAATTGTTTTTTGCATCAACCTACTCCCATGTCAGAAACCTCTTTAGTTGTGTTTGCTTTGTCACAAGAGTGTTGAAAAGGAAAACAATTTTTGTTCTCTCGTCTAAAAGCTGTTGCCAAGAGCAAATATCTAAAAGTTAAAAAGAGAATGTTTTGCATCATGTTATCAGGCTCAGGAATATCCTGTGCAGGGCTCGGCTTCTTTGGGGGACATACATGAGAAATATGCTTTGTGAGAACACTTACTCATATTCTGTTGCATGTTTGGGGGAAGAAATTACAATCCGGCATGTGGGTCTCCAATACTAATTTTACATCTCAGAAACCAAATTGAGGAGTCCTGGCTAGAGGGAAAGGCACATCTGATAGGCTACAAAATTTAAATGGTTCTGTTTGATATTTTATCTTGTCTTGATTGATTTGCTCAGTAGAATTCATCATTGAATCATGATGGCTGGGCAGAGCTGAGACTTGATATTTATCTCCCTTCCAATTTGATCTCCTTAAGGTAGATTTGCACAATGGTGAGAAGCAGAATTATGGGCAATGTGATGTTATGTGCTCCTTCTTTTCATGTGTATTTTAATTTTGGTGGGGAGCATACCACACAGCTTGCCTGGTGGCTCAGACAGTAAAGCATCTGCCTACAGTGCAGGAGACCCAGGTTCAATTCCTGGGTCAGGAAGATCCTCTGGAGAAGGAAATTGAAACCCACTCCAGTACTCTTGCCTAGAAAATCCCATGGACAGAGGAGCGTGGTAGGCTACAGTCTATGGAGTCACAGAGAGTCCGGATATGACTGAGCAACTTCACTTCACTTTATAACACGCAGCTTATGTGAACTTAATATCCCATAGCAGGGATTAACCTGTGCCCCCTGCAATGGATGCAGCCCCTGGCATGTATTTTAAGGAAAATCAACACTCTTACATACCTTAGGCAGAACTGTTGTTTTCCAACAATTAGGAACAGTAAGTAATTCCCAGGAAAGAGACATCCTCACATGCCTTTGAGTCATAGCGCGTAGTCCAGAAGATAATGGCGCCAGAGGAAATGCAGAGGTCATCAAGGGTGTAGGCTTTTCCGCTGTGTCCACTGACGAACGGTGCTGCCGCTCCAGCCCTGCTTCGGTTCTTTGGCCATGATTGAGTGACAGACGCTATCAAATGAATGTCTTGAATGAGCATGCGCTCAGTTGTGTCTCTTTGACTGTAAGTGTGCCAGCTCCTCTGTCCATGGGATTACCCTGTCTTCTGTGGTGAAGAAAGAATGGAATGCTTGGAGGTGGGGATGGGTGAGGGTATGCTGGCAGATCAGGGAGCAGCTAGTAGCCAAACAAATGTATGATAAATAGGCCTCCCTAGCCTATGGGTACAGAGGGGACCTTGTAGGTCACCCCACTCTATTCAACCACTTAGACTCGGGAGAGTGTGTATTTCATTTCTGTAGGTTCTTACAGTGAACTTAGCTGCAGGCTTCCAAATGAGCTGAACAGACAGACATATAGACTACAGCGGTGCTGCCGAGGTTCTAGGGTCCTCTTTTCCTGGGGTGTCTAAGGTGACAGCCTGAGCGAGATTGACTAGGTGAGAAGGCACCAGAGGATTTGTCAATACTCGTTGATTGCAAATCACAGAAACTCAACTTGAACTAGCTTAGGATGGGAGGGAGGGCTTCCCTGGTGGCACTAGTGGTAAAGAACCCACCTGCCTAATGCAGGAGATGCAAGAGACATGGGTTTGATCCCTGGGTCAGGAAGATCCCCTGGAGGAGGGCGTGGCAACCCACTCCAGTATTCTTGCCTAGAGAATCCACTGGCGACCAACCCTGGTATCCCTGTGTTGTCCCCTCCCCTGGCCCAGTTCCTTCCCTGTAACGAGAAAACCCATGCCCCTTGCTAGCTGCCTGCTCCGTTGACCTCGGTTTCTTCATTACTCACTGCCTGCTGCCCATTCTGGGAGCAGCCTGAGGGATCCTGTGGTACATATTTGACCCCTGGGAGGTGCCCGTGACATTTGTCTGTGCCAGGAATGCATGTGACCTTTAGACCCAGCAGGCAGAAGGAGGGGGGAGCAGAAGGAGAGTGTGGGGTGTGCCCCAGCGGCCCGCAGCCTGGGGTGCTGGGGTCAGATTCCAGGGCTGGGTGCGGCCGCACCTCCACCCCTGCAGAGCTCACAGAAGCAAGCTGAACCTAGGGACTGGGCTCTGGAGCAGGAGTGTTACCTCGTGAAGGGAGGAGGCCACCAGCCCCAGAGGGCAGAGCTGGGCGGGGAGGCGGGAAGTCGATCTTTTACACCCAAGGAATGTTTCTTTTTTGGCCTCGCCCTTCGGATCGTTCCCTGGTGGCTCAGATGTTAAGGGATCTGCCTGTAACGTGGGAGACCTCGGTTCAGTCCCTGGGTCGGGAAGATCTCCTGGAGAAGGAAATGGCAGCCCACTCCAGGATTCTTGCCTGGAGAATCCTGTGGACAGAGGAGCCTGGCGGGCTACAGCCTATGGGGTTGCAAAGAGTCGGACACGACTGAGTTACTTGACTTCACTTTCGGATCCTTAGTTGCCCAACCAGGGATTGAACCCAGGGCCCTTGGCAGAGTTCTAACCAGTGGACCACCAGGGAAGTCCCTAAACCTAAGGAATTCTTAAGATTAACACATTGTCCAGTCATGCGTCAGAACCCCGTGTCTGGTGGACTGCCTGACAGGCCACCTGTTCAAGCCTGCAGGGTCACTGCATGTCAGGAGCGTCTGCCTCCCAAAGATGTCCTAGAGTCAACACATGGGAGAAGCCCACACCCTTCTAGATGGTGGGGGAGCGGGAGGTTCTTGCTTGTCAGCCAACAGAAAAGCTCCAAGAGAGAACAGATGCAAAGAGATGCAAGGTGTAGGGTGATGGGTCAGTAGCTTTGCAGAGCTGGGAGGCTGGGCTCCTTTAGCAGACAGACCTCACCTTCTAGGGGCCGGCAGGATGTGCTCTGGTGTGGATGAATGGATGGTCCATCCCCAGGGCTTGATTTCCTTTGACCAGCTGACCCTCACAGATGCTTCTGTCCATAGCAAGAAAGGGGCCCAAGCCACCTCTTTTCAGGATGGAGGTGGAGGCTGGTTAGCCTGTGCTCCCTACAGACTCAACCACACATCCGTTCAACAATCACGTGTGTCAGTTCACACTTAAAACATCGTGTGCATGTACGTGCCAAAGGCTGTCCTAGGATTTGTGTGTACCGCCGACAAGCTGTCACGGAGCCTATGTTCTAGAGGATGATAAGCCCCTGCTGATGGTCTTCCTGCGAGGTGTGTAAGTGCCAGACTGGGAATTCAGTCTGACTTGGGCGGAGTACCCACTTCGGCAGGGGTATTGAGAGTAGGCCTCCCAGGACAGAGCTGAGGTTGGGGTGGTGGGGGTCTGGGCGAAGGACTCTGCACGGGGCATGCAGGACAGCAGCCAGTGTGGCTGGGGCTGCACAAGAGGGCACGCAGTGGGAGGCCTGGCCGTCAGAGTCCTGCTCTTGACCGTCAAGGCAGGGGAGGCTGTGGCTTCAAGGACAGTGTGATATGGTCAGATTTGCGTTTTGAAAAAAGCGCTACCCCCTTAAGCCAAAAAAACTGAGACCCCTCGGTGGAAAATGGTTTTGAAAGAGGCCAGAATAGAGACCATTTAAGTGGGCCTGTAAGATCGTGGTCCATCTATTCAGATTACTCATACTTTAGCCGAGAATGTCTGAGTTAACTTGGAGGTGGTGAGTTTGAAATCAGTCGGAGTATATTTCCCTAAAGTTTCCTGCTGGATGGTAGCATGGCCCCAGAATAACTTTTGAGGTGTTTTTTTTTTTTGCCCTTATCTCAAATGTAAAGCTCACACCTCTGCCTGGAGTCTGAGATGGAGTTGTTTCTGATCCATGGGATTCTTGGGCTTCCCTGGTGGCTCAGATGGTAAAGAATCCGCCTGCAATGCAAGAGACCCAAGGTTGATCTTGGGTGGGTCGGGAAGATCCCCTGAAGAAGGGAATGGCAATCCACTCCAGTGCTCTTGCCTAGAGAATTCCATGGACAGAGGAGCCTGGGGGGCTACAGTCCATGGAGTGGCAGAGTCAGATGCAGTGGAGTCACACATACACACACGGGTCTTTAACAGCAGAATCCCCCACTTGAACACTTTCTGAAACTGCCAGTGCACCCTGGGTAGCCACCCTGTCATATGTCCTCAGAGCTTGCTTTCATTGTCATTAAAAAGCATCAACCGGGCGTGTCAGAAAGAGCCGAGATCCTGCTGTAGGGACTTGATCTTCACCATCTTTTCTCAGCTGCTTCAATTGCTGTCAGGGCCTGCCTGTAGGAATCTTAGACAAGGGGGTTTTCTCTGATATAACTATTCTGCTAGTAAAAATCTTGGCACCTTTTCTCCACTGGATTCCCTCTTAGCCGCTAAAATAAAACTTTATCCTGGAGCTGGGCAGCCGTTTACACCCTGCCTCCTGTTTGCTCTGGACGTCTTGGTGTCCCGACTCAGGTGATGGGTGGGCACAGTGGGTAGAGGGCGACTTCTGTCCTCGTGGCCAGGAGTCCTGGTTGCCAGGGCAGCTGCAGGTCGGGTCGCCTTGGGGTTTTGCCCCCGGAGCTGTTGCTAAGGAGAGGGCTTTGTTTGCACGGAGCCTAGGGGGATGTTCAAGGGCAAGTGCACTTTGGTGAAGATTTGCAGATTGGGTGTCGGAGGCAGTGCCTTCTGGGCTCATGTGTCAAGCACCCAGTGTCAGGTGGAGAAGCTGGCGTGTTTAGGGGCAGCAGTGGGGCAGTGTTTCGGGATCACGGGAGCCTGGGCGGAAAGGAGGCCCTGGTGGTCAGCAAGTCCAGGCTGAAGGTAACAGGGAGCGGGAGGCGTGTGGCCTTGCTTCCTGGGTTGGGCGGTCACGACCTGCCCTATGATCAGAAGGCCCACCCTCTCTGCCAAAGAACCCAGGATGGAAGGAGAGAGGCTTGTGGGCACTTCTGAGAATCCCGGTGGCCTGAGAAATCCTGCCAGACTGGGACCACCAGCAAGGGCTGCCAAGACAATAGGCTGGGGTGGGTACCCCTCCTGGTGGTGCCCTCCCTACCTGGAGGGCCGGGGTGTGGGGCAGGGCAGGGTGTGTGGCAAGTAGGGCTGCAGGAACGCACCTGCAGGCCAAGCTCTTATTCCTTAGCTGCCTTTCCCTGCCCAGCTGCCCTAGGCTCCTGCTAGAAGGACCCTGGGCTGGCCTCCCCTGCCATGGCCCCCTGTGCTGTGGACCAGGGCAGAGTCACAGGCCAGCTGGATCCCCACCGCGAAGGAGCCGCCGGGGCATCCTGGCTCCTCGCTCAGTACCAGTTTGGACTGTGAACTTGGAGGGTGTGGTCCTCCTCTCTCCCGGCCACGGCCATCTTCCTCACCTTCTGCACCTGAAGAAGCTGAGTCTCCCAGCAGTTCGTCCCTTGAGGGTGGGGGCTCATGTGAGGTCATGGGACAGGTGTCTGGTGCTCCGTGGATAGGTCTCTGCGATGGGAGAGGTCATGCCTGGGATAGGTCTCTGTCCTGTCGCGTGTATCTAGAGATTCTTTCTGAGCCAGAGTCAGGTCAAGAGCTCTTCCCACGTGACCTGGCTGTGTTCACTCCGTTTGGGGCACTCTGTGGGGCTGTGTACTAGCCAGCCCTGGCAGTCTCACACCCAGCCACGTCTTTGGGGTCTGACTTTGTCAGCGGTGGCTTTAGCTGAGCCCTGTCCCTGTCCTCCTGGGTCACATCCTCAGAGGGTGGTGGGGGCGGCCACCCGGGGAGATGGTCTCTGCCCCTGGGTCCCAGGCAGGCCCCGCTCCCTGTGGTTCAGAGGCAGGAACACATCAGTCTTGTGTTCTGGGCCCCTGGAAGCCCTCTCCTGGAGAAAGCACTTCCAGAACTGAATTTTCCAGCAGCAAGAACGTGAAGACTGGAAGGTAGCGTCGAAGCCGGCTGGCCGGAGGAGCGCGAGCGTGGCCGTGTGCCCCGGCCCGACTGAGCCGCAGGGGAGGAGGGGCAGTCACCTGACAGCGCTAGCTGAGGCCGGCGGGGTACGCAGTTTTTGATTGATGGGTGAATGACTGACTGACTGATTGATTTGAAGGATTGATTGAATGATGGGAAAAGTCAAGAGGACTTACAGAAAAACAGTTTTTTTGTGGAAGCTCCTGACAGTCTTCTGCTTTCTCCAGAGAGACTGCGCGGTCAGGCTGTTTCCGTGGGGAGCACGTCTGTCTGAACGGTGAGGAACACGGGGTTTTGAAGAGGCGGCCTTGCCCCGGGGCCCCTGAACGGCTGCCACGGTCAGCCCCCCGGCTCTGGCGGGGAGCCCGGGCAGGCCTGGCCCCTGGGCCACCAGAAAGGCCGTGAAGACCCCACTCCTGCCGTGGGCCTCGGCCTTGCCACCGGGCTGCTGCCTAAGTCATCCCTGTCCGGTGGAGTTTGAGAACAGGGAGGGGTGTGTGAACTCTTGGTCCTTCTCACGCCAGGGGCCTCGGGCTGAAGCCACAGCCGGAAGTGCTTGTGGGTCCAGAGACCGCCTGAGGGGCCGAGCAGGCCTGGGGTTGAGGTGTTTCCGCCCCAGCGCAGATAGGACAGGCAGGGAAGGGTCGGAAAGCCCTCTCTCTGCTTGGTCTCTCCCGCCTTTCTAGGGCTCTGCGGTTTGTTTGAGGCCAGGGAACCCCAGACTGCGATGGCAGAGTGGGGAGGCCTCACCGGCCCTTGTCTCCGCGCCCCCCTCCTAACCCAGCGCGGGGCAGGGGGAGAGCGGGACCCCAGGGTCCCCCTTGGTCCCTCTGTCTGTCACCTAGAGCTCCGTACTTTGTTGGTTTTTTTTAGATCATTTTGCCTTCGGAAGTACCAGAATCACATTGCAGTGGTTTGCGTCCTGCGTTGGAAAGCCGGTCAGCCTTCCCCGCGTAGTTCATTTGTGTCTGGTGTGCTGGGTCTTCGCTGCGGTGCGGGCTTTTCTCTGGCTCCTGTGGGCGGGGCTCACTCTCTGGTTGCTTCTCAGCGTGACTCATTTCCCTTACATATATATAATAAGATAACGTGCTTTATTTGTATATATATAAAGCCTCAGGTTCTTATTTCACCTAATGGATTCTGATCGTCATTCATTGTGATGTTCAGATCGCTTCAGATTTGGCCAGTGGGTGTCCAGCTGGCTACAGTATTGTCTCGTATTTTTGAAATGTCTCTTGATTTCTTGGAGCATTTCCATTCTTTCTGACTCCACCTCCTTTTCTCCCCCATGTCATCCTACACATGATTTTGTGTTTCTTTCTCCTACATACCGTGTGTGGGTATGAACTGGGTGGGGTTAGGGAGGCAGTATTGAGTATTTCTAGTCTGTGAGTAGGACACGTGTGTGATTGCACACTCGGAACATAGAAGTGTGCTTCTGTGCCCGTGAGTTCAGAAGCTACTGCCTCCGGCTTCCCTAGGGCCGGCAGAGTCTCTTTATCTGTCGACCTTTGGGGTCCAGCTTGAGACCCAAGTCTGGCCCTCCCAGATGGACCATGGCTAGGGTTCCCTCCGTTCAGTAAATAATTTACGACCGCAGCTGCCGTAGGCATGGATTTCTGTTTTGGACCACTTGTTTATTTCTTCCGTGCATCTGGAGACCTTTGTGGCGTTGGGGCTTGGAGTTCATTTGAGCAGGGCTCCCTGGGAGATCGTGTTTCTGACGACAGTCAGTACGGCACAGCTGGCAGCCCCGTGGTGTTAGGGGTGTTCTCCACTCAACAGTGCTCATTCCCTGTCCTTCCGGAATGGTCAGGGGCCAGTGAGTGACCAGAGGCGAGGAGGAGGCTGTCCCCGGACAAGCCAGCCTGTCGCCTCCCCACACCTGCCCGGACCCAGGTGTGCTGCTGGCCGCTGGTCCTTGGTAAGAAAGGGAGGCAGGTGCCAGAGGTAGGTGACTTGATTGAGAGTGTAGACTTGTGTTTGTTTACCCCCGAAGCCAAGGAGCCTTAAGGAGTGTATTTCTCTTTAGAAGTTTTGACTGCTGTTCCCTTAAGTAGAGTTATATGGACGCTTGATTTATCTGCTCCAAAAAATATGGGCCCCTCAGAGAAGTTAAGCAGAGGATAAAATGCCTTCATGGTAGTTAAATTTACACTCGGTTAAAATGATTTGTGCGCTTTGCAGTAAGCCGTGATATTAAATGCATAAATATACAGCACAGTTAACTCGGAAGAACATTTTATTTGACAGGATCACTCAGATGCTCAGGTACACCATTGAAACCTTTTAGCACAGTTACTGGGATTTTAAACTTCTGCCTAAAATATTCAAAATCAAAGGGAAAGAATGTAAGTCAGTACTTCTCCGAAGAGCACTTAATAGTGGAAGTGGGTTTTGTCACGGGAGAAAGGCTGTGGTTTCTAAAATCAGTCTCCCTGGCTTCATCGGAGAAAATGCCCTGTAAATAAACTCACCGTTGAAATAGTTGCCCCTCCTTATTTTGGAACTGATTCTATTCAGATGAACACCCGTTATAGGTATTTCGGTCCTCTTCTGTCAGTGAGAACGTTGCCCTCTGGGAACGGGCGCCTTGGTTCACGCTGGGACGCTGCTGGAGAGTTAATAATTAATGCATGCGAGAGTGTGGCCCACCCTTCTGTTTGGAGCCAGGGCTTGCTTTAATTTTCTGTGTATAATAGGCTGTTTCAAAACGGTCTTTCCTCATTGTTTCTTCATATCTTATTGAAACCAGTCCACTGTTGTGGGAGGAGAGCGTGGAGGATGTGGCGTCCACGAGACTGAAGGGTGGGGCCCCCTCCCCCCAAAGTTTGGATCAATTAAGGCTCCCTGAGGGGTGCTTGGCACTGTGGGGGACGCTGGCTGATGTCAGAGTCAGCAGACACCGTGGAAGGCGCTGCTTCTCCAGTCTTACCCCTGCAGGGGACTGGGGGCCTCAACAAGCCAGGAGCCCCGCTTGCAGCTTCTGGACTCAGGGTGGAGGGTGGGGAAAATTGACCCACCTAGGGATGGAGGTTGGGATGCTCTTTCCCCCAGTTTTCTGGTTGGCCTGGAAGATATTCCCTGGCCATGATCCACAGGAGGAAGACAGAATTCAAGAAGGAACAGTATAGGGACTTCCCCAGTGGGCTGGTGGTGGTTGGCTGATGGTGGTTTAGTTGCTAAGTCGTATCCGACTCTGTGCGGCCCATGGAGTAGCCCACCAGGCTCCTCTGTCCATGGGATTTCCCAGGCAAGAGTACTGGAGTGGGTTGCCATTTCCTTCTCCAGGGGATCTCTCCACCCCAGGGATCGAACCCTGGTCTCCTGCACTGCAGGCAGGCTCTTTACCAGCTGTCCGGTGTGAACCCTGGTCTCCTGCACTTCAGGATACCNTCCTCTGTCCATGGGATTTCCCAGGCAAGAGTACTGGAGTGGGTTGCCATTTCCTTCTCCAGGGGATCTCTCCACCCCAGGGATCGAACCCTGGTCTCCTGCACTGCAGGCAGGCTCTTTACCAGCTGTCCGGTGTGAACCCTGGTCTCCTGCACTTCAGGATACCAGGCTCTTTACCAGCTGTCCGGTGTGAACCCTGGTATCCTGCACTTCAGGATACCAGGTTCTTTACCAGCTGTCCGGTGGTAGCGTAGTGTTAGAGTCTCAGCCATGTCTGACTCTGTGTGACCCCACGGACTGTAGCCTGCCAGGCGCCTCTGTCCATGAGATTCTCCAGGCAAGAGTCCTCAAGTGGATTGCCATGACCTTCTCCAGGGGATCTTCCTGACCTGGGGGCCGAACCTGAGTCTCCTGCATTGCAGGCAGATTTTTTACTGTCTGAGCTATAGGGAAGCATAGTGGTAAGACTCCACATTTCCACTGCAGGGGGTGTGAATTTAATCCCTAGTTAGGGAACTGAGATTCCGTACGCCTCGGGATGAGCCAAAAAAGAAAAAAAAAGAGACGTTATCACCGGTGTGGGTCAAAGTGAACTGTTGGGCCTGCTCCCTGGTATATTTTTAAAAAATGCTCCTGGGCCCCCGGCATGGACTGGCTGCAGCTCCAGAGTTGCCTCCAATAAAGTGGACTCGCCCCACCTGCCTCCTGCCCAGCCTTCACCTTTACAGTCCAGCCTGCCTGTACCCCCATGTCTCCTTAATACTTTCCCCATAGCCTTGGAATTGATCCTGGTGGAGCTTATGAAGACCTGTCCAAGGCACTTTGGATTAAAACAGCTATAGAAATTGAAGACTCGTGGATGGGCTGTTTTGTGACTGTTGTTAAGTCACTAAGTCATGTCCGACTCCTTGCGAACCCGTGGACTGCAGCACTCCAAACTCCTCCATCCTCCCCTATTCCCCAGAGTTTGCTCAAACTGATGTCCATCGAGTCGGCGATGCCATCCCCCCATCTCATCGTCTGCCTCTAGAATGTCTAATTCTTAGTATCGGGTGTCCTTGTGGACCACAACAGGTTCAGCTGCAAGTCATTTATATGTTTGATAATAAGACCTTACTTCCAGTTTGCTAGGGACAAAAAGTACTCCCCTCTTGTGACACCGGGCGCTGTCCTTGCCCCAGGAAATGAGCCCTGGGCGTTGCCTTGGTGCTTGATTTCAGCGCACAGGGGTGGCCTCCCGCGAGAGGGGCTCTGTTTTGGTTCTTACAGGCAATGTGATGATGAGGTCAGAGTAGGTTTCCTCCACCGCCTCCCCCAACATTACATCCAGGGATGTCTGGATTCAGACTCGGCCCTTGCAACCCAAGGTAACCAAACGTTGAAGTCACAGAATTCACAGGAGAGACTCCAGGTGGTGGCCCCGTTTAGACAGGCTGTTGCAGAGGTGACCTGAGGCTGATGCAGTGTTCAAAGTGATGCTGAGCCTGTGGAATGCAGTTGCCTTGGACACAGCTATTTCAGGAGTGATTTCTGCAGCTCACCTGGGTTCCCTTTCTTCCAGGGAGGCTCCTGCTTGCCCGCCCCAGAGAGCCCTTTTCATAAGAAATCCCAAGCACAGAACTTTCCCACCATGTGCCATCGGGCCACAGCTTTATTCTTTGATCCCTTCAGAAAATTAGGGATACCTGTCAGGGCTTCTCCAGCGGCTCGGTGGTAAAGGGTCCACCTGCCAGTGCAGGAGACACGGGTTCCATCCGTGATCTGGGAAGATCCCACATGCCACAGAGCAACTAAGATTGTGTGCTCCAGAGCCCAGTGAAGTTCAGTCGCGCAGTCGTGTCCGACTCTTGGTGACCCCCATGAACTGCAGCACACCAGGCATCCCTGTCCGTCACCAACTTATGTCCATCGAGTCGGCGATGCCATCCAACCCTCTGATCCTCTGGCCATAGCTCCTGGAGCCCAGGTGCCCCAGAGCCTGTGCTCCACAACAAGGGAAGGCCACAAGGAGAGGCCCCCACACTGCAGCGAGAGAGAAGTCCACACAGCAGTGAAGACCGAGGCACAACCGCGAGTAAAGGGAAAAGAAGGAAAACAGTAGCTGTCAGCGTTGGCCGCCAGCCCTTGTGGAGGAGGCAAGGCGCTCTGTTCTCTGCAGCCAGGGAGCTTGGAGGCCACGGCAGGCTGGTCTTCCTTCCTGGGCCCCAGTGCTGCCCTGTCGTTCTGATCACACCCATCAAGGGAGCATTTCCTCCCCCACGAGTGTCCCTTCGCCCGCAGGTGCCTTCATGTCCCCGCGGACGCCAGAATCAAACTCCGCCGTTTCTCCGCTCATGCCGTGTCCTCCCTCTCGTTCCACCTGTCTCGAAAATGTGGCTTTTCTTTATGTACGTAAACCTACATTCACAGCTTCACACAATCGATAGCTTGTTGTCCCCTTACAATAGCTACATTTTGGTGGTAGCAGCGCCTGACACCCATTTGATTTTTATTTAACTTGTAAAACCTTTGGGGGAGAGTGCCTCTGAAAACATAAAAGCTTTCATGGAGGGCAAGAGCCTTAATTTTGTTGTTTGCAAAGTGGAGGCATGATGCAGCTGGTCTCCGAGCTGACCTGTTGGTTCACTCCAGGAAGTAAAAGTTTGGATGACATCACTGCAGGGTTATTTCTTGTTATTGTAATTAATGGAGCAGCAGGAAGTAGCGAGACAGATGATTCTTGGCAGAAGTGATCCTTTAAAGGGGGAAGGATGAGAAGAGGGTCTGGGAAGGAAGAAACCTTTCTGGATGTTCAATCTCTCATGGGAAGAAATCTGGAAATGAGCAGACAGTCCTGAGAAATGAGCTGCCTCTGGCCAGCAGAGATGTCAGATTCTTAACCCCTGCTACAACTCAATTTCTCTTCCTTCTGTTGTCTCAAAGCCGTGCTGACCTGGCTGGCATTTGGTTTTGTGAGGCTTGTTTGTGCTTAAATGTGCCTTTTACGTGCAGTCGTTGTCGGGAGGGCTCGTAAAAATGAGCTGGTGCTTCGCACAAGGTTCTTACCTCTCAGATCCCTGTTTCCCTTGGTGAGGACTGGAGAGAGCTGAAGGATGGACTTGGGCAGCATTGTGACGGCAATCATGGGCAGGGCGGAAGTTTCCAGACCTGGAAGAGAGGTTAACTCTTCCTCCTTAAGTTGCCCATGGTGTGTGAGCTGAGCAGGGCGGGATAGCTCTGGTGAGGGAGCTGTGGAGTTGGGGCTGGACCCCGTGAGTCCTACCTGTACCACCCTCCCGGGAACAACACGGGACTCTGGTCCCCTGAGTGGAAGCCACACGGCTGAGTCCTCGACGCCCTGGCTCAGGATCACCCTTGGGACTGGGGCAGTGGGACGCGGCCCAGAAGTAGGTGCTCCCTCTGGTGCTGGGACGCGGCATCCAGGTTGTGGGAATTTGGAACTTAAGAAAGAAGGCAGCTTTCATTGCGGGGAGGAAAGGAAAGCCTAGGGTAAGTGAAGGGACTCAGCTGCTTGTTCATCTTTAAATTTTTCATGAAGACAGACTGTGCAAAGAGTGGACAAACCACAGCAAATACACTGTTTAACCCCGACCTAGGGCAAGTCCCCCAGAAGTCTCTTTTGAAGACCACCCCCCACACCCCACCCCAAGCCACGTCTCCCTCTCCCCAAAGTTACTCTTCCAACTTACGTTAGCTTTTGTACTTCCCGTGTTTGTGCATTGCGTCTGTGAGACTGATCTGTGTTTCATAGAGGCAGGAGTTTGTTTTACCCACTGCTCTGTAATACCCCATTGTATGAACAGACGTCAGTGACTTATACGTTTTACTGCTGCTGGGCATTTGGGGCTTTATATAGCCTTGGGCTGTCCTGGGTGTGGGAGGCCTCCCTGGTTTAGGCAGTTCACCTGGTCAGCCTTCTCTGCCTCTGTGAACTTGTAGCCCATGAGGAGGATCTGCCCCTGGGTGATGGGGACTTAAGCGGTTAGTATATAGAAAGGGCCAGGGCAACGGGGAGGCACAGAAGAAACCACGGGAGAGCTAGCATGAACGAGCGCTGTGTTTCAGCGCACCCCTGGGCCACCCTGACGCCAGTGCCCAAAAGGCAGCGCTCGCCATGAACTTGCCAGCAAGACCCCGCGTCATCCCCTGGCCAGCCAGCCGTTCGGACCGCCTCCTCTCCCCGGGCTCTTCCATTGCCTTCCTCCCTGTAGTCACTGTTTTCCTAGTGAAAACACTGCTGCTTTCTGATGGGTGTGTTTGCTGGCAGTTACTTTGGCTCATGACTGCTAACAGCCTAAGAACGTTTCCCTCCCTATTATTTATCCTGAGCAGGATCTGAGTTATACAGGATATTGTCCCGTGAAATTGTGTGCAGGTGCTTTAAGCTTGTTCTTTTAGTGATTCTGGCTGTATTCCTCTCATTCAGAATTGCAAAGTGACCCATAGGCTTAAAGTCACAACGTGCAAGGCTTGGATGGAACCTTTTGGAGGCCACCGGGTCACCCTCTTTGTTTTTCAGATGAGAACATTGAAGCCTGAAATGTGACTTATTTCCAGGGAGAGAAAAGGATCTGAACCCTTAGGTGGCTTTAGACTGCTTGCTCGCTGAATCTTTTCATTAAGATTCTCAGGGAGGTATTGGTAGGGGAATTTTGGGGAGAACAGTTACCTTCCAAGTTTCCTTTTAGGGGAGTGAGGAGTGGAAAGGGGCAATCCACTGTGAACTGGGGGCTCATTCTCCCAGCTGGACAGCCTGTCCTCAAGACCACACCTGAAAATCCGGCCCCAGCTCCTCCCCATAGTCACCATGGTAGCGAGTGATACAGGGTGACCGCCCCCCCCCCCCCCCCCCCCCCCCCCCC
>SJYX01021635.1:164230-205912 GCA_006410675.1 Oreotragus oreotragus
ACACACACACACACATATCACTCCCCTTCTTCAGTGGAGGCTGAACGGATATTACCTTGAGTCTTAATTCTCAGGAGGATTTTTCTGCTGGGGCAGCCCACTGAGCCAGGGGGCACCGCTTCTAACTTGACGCGCCCACCCACCCTTTCTCTGGACCCCCACTTAGTTCACAGCTCGGAGACCCACGGATTCAAAATCCGGGAGCTGGGTGCCCAGGGGCACAAATGTGGCATCCTTTTGCTGGCTCCAGGTTTCGCCTGAGCAGCTCCCCTGGCCGGAACCTCCCAGCCCCCAGGGGCTTCCACTGGCAGCCCCGTGGCACTGGCTCCTTGTATTTCTGCTGAAGTTGTTTACAGCCAGATGTGAGTTGACTTACATGATGACTCTCCCTTGGTTATGCCCACAGAGGAAGGTGGAAACCAGACTGCCTCACAGTGAGCCAGCCATCCCAGGGGGAAGGCCCTGCGGGGTCGTGAGCTCAGCAGAGCCCCAGGGTTGCAGGATTTCCATCTGGGCTCTCAGGATGGCTTGGCCTTCTTGGAAGGATCAGACGCCAGGGTCAGGGAACATTCCAGATAATATAGCTCATGGCAAGGAGAGCGGCTGTTCTTGGGCATTTTGTTTGTGTTCTCCCGAGACCTGATTTCCCCTCCCAGCCGCCGAACCCAGGAGATTCCTGGTGTTCTCTGAAGCCGCCTCCTGATTGATCCGCAGTTTATGTAGCGAGCGGCGTCCGGCCCGTGACACGGGATGACTCGGTGTGTTTCTGGTGGTGAACACTGCATCACCGCTCACAGAGCTCGCGTCCTCCGAGCGCCTCGCGTTGCACATGAAGCAGCTGTGGTTACCTGTGGGGGTGTTTGAAGATCATCATTAGAGTGTGTTCGCTGCTCAGTAGTAAAACCAGTGAGGAAGGGAAGGTTGTGAAACTAAACCCCGAAATATGCAAAACTTGGCCAAGAAAGGAGAAAAGAACAAAACCAGCTTTGAGCCAAGTGACCAAACCAGAAAGTTTTCATTCTTTCTTCTTCCTGTGACCTTGACCACAAACCCAGGCTGTATCTCCGCCCTCACCACCCTCCTTCCCACCCCCCACCCCCCGCANCCCCGTGGACTGTAGCCCACCAGGCTCCTCTGTCCATGGGATTTCCCAGGCAAGAGTACTGCAGTGGGCTGCCATGCCCTTCTCCAGAGGATCTTCCTGACCCAGGGATCGAACTCGGGTCTTCTGCGTTGCAGGCAGATTCTTCCCACTAGTGCCGCCTGGGAAGCCCCAGTGTTGGTCTTCACCTAACTGTCTGGTGCAGCGGATATGCTATTTATAGATTTATTGTCCTGGCTAAAAATAAAAAGGCAGTCGGCAATGATTTACTTCTATGAATTTTTAATTCCGGAGTTCCTTCAGGTAGAAAGAATTGAAATATGAGGATGGGTTCTAAAAGTCAGAGGGCCGAGGTTCCAGGGTGTCAGAGGGCAGCACCCCTGGAGGGGGTGGGGAGTGATTCTGGTGCCAGTGAGCTTCGTGAGTCCCCAGCCCAGGCCTGTGCTAGGAAAATCTTGTCCTTCCAGGTACCCTCTGGCGTTGATGATCTGTGTGACACAGCTGCAGGGGGTGAGGGGACCTGGGTCTGCTTAATGCCTTTGTTTACTTTCAAAGTTTGCCCTTTGAGAAATGAATTTGCAAAACTTTCATTCCCAGTAAAGCTGTCACTGATACAAAACACAGCAATAACTTAGGTGATGCAGTTAAACCACTATTGAGTTTGTGCCATCCAGGAGTTGATAAATCGTAGAGCTTCATTTGGTAGGAATCAGCAATTTTATGTGGCAATTAATTTTTTACTACTGGCGGGGAGCCAAGGGCCTAGATCTTTTACCCCAGTTTTTGTGTGTATTGAGAAGAACTTAACGGGGTCGCCAGCGTGAGAAAGGATTCCAGTTGAGGACTGCCCAGGGAGTGGCTGTGCTGGGCCCCTTCTGCTTCTTGCAGGTTCCTTGTGTGGCTGGAGTCAGGCCTGTGGCAAATGGCCACTCCTCCTCGCGGTGTGATGGGCCTACACAAAGCTTACGGAGGAGAAGGTCATATGAATTTCCTAGATAGGATGTTTCGGCCCACTAGAGCGATCTCCCACCCTCGTTCCGTGTCAAAAATGTGCTTGGAGTAGCACGCGATCAGCTTTCCAGACCTCTTCCCGCGGAGGAGGATGGTGGGTCATCTGCTCACTTGGGTCAACCCAGGTTGTCTGTTGAGCACAGTCTGTTGTGAAAGTCCCAGTGCAGCTGATGCGATGCGTGGTGCTCAGCATTGCAGCGGGCGGCGTCCTCTCCAGGGTGCTGGCCTGCTCCCTGGAGCCCAGCTGGCTGCCCACCTGCCGCCCTTGGGGCCACCAGGAAAATGCAGGGTGCTCCGTCCAACACGTCACTTGGAACAGGCTCCCCTGTGTGCTAAGGATTCGCTTCACCCTCCAGTCCCCACAGTTGCTCTGCAAAGTGGATGACGCTGTCCCCATTTTACAGATGGCAGTGAAGGTGTTAGTTGCTCAGTCTTGTCCGACTCTTTGCGACTCCACAGACCTGCAGTCCTCCAGGCTCCTCTGTTCCGTGCAGTTCTCCAGGCAAGAATACTGGAGTGGGTAGCTATTCCCTTCTCCAGGGGATCTTCCCGACCCAGGGATCGAATCCTCGTCTCCCCTACTGCAGGCGGATTCTTTACCGTCGGAGCCACCAGGGAAAGCCCTTGCATGTTACAGACAGAGGATCTCATATATACAAAAGCAGAGAAAACTTGTACCAGACATCCACATTGTCCATGAAGGGCCAGTCCCATTTCCTGTGCAGGCCACGTTAAAGCAGAGCCTTGCCATTATTTCCTGGCATCAATAAACGGGTTCAGTTTACATTCCTAAATGATAAGGACCCTTCATTTAAAAATGTAGTGACGATAGCATTAGGGCACCTAAAGGAAACTGAAGTTTGTGACCTTGATGTATCACTTCCAGTTCAGGGCCAGCTTCTCTCTGCTTATCCATAGCTGGGGGGTGTAGACGTGGGCCTCAGCGGCACACCCCTCCCCCTCCCACCACCACTCCATCTGGCCTTTTGAAAATACTAACGGACGCCCAGGAGCTTTGTCTCTGCCTCAGAGGCCAGTGTGGGGACTGCACTGCTACAACATTAGGGAGTGGGGACCCTGATGCTAATAACCTACTTCCTGAGACTGCCGCAAACACCGAGGACAGTGCTCGGACTGGATGCTGGTCCCGCTGCAGCTCTGCTCCCAGCGGAGCTGCTCACGTGGCCATGGCCCGAGGGGCTGGGACCAGCTTCAGCGTGCATCGGGCCCCAGAGTGCCAGCCTCGGTGCCGTTGGCCCTGGTTGGAGAGTGTCCAGTCCCACCGCTCTGCTTCTCTGGACCCTTTTCTCCTCTCTCACACCCCGATCACTGTGGGGCTGAGTCCCAGGCTGCCTTGATAAAGGACTGGGGTCTGTCTTCTCCAGCAGAGAGCAAAAGAGTTGGGTTTTGGTTTTACACGTTGGCTGTGCCGCGGAGCAGGTTGCTAGCAGGAAAGGGAACATTTTCCGAGCTCCTGGGGAGAGGGGCGGTGCATACCAGAAGCAGACACCACCCCCAGGGAACATGTGGGTGTCCCGCACCCCCATGTCCAGAGCAAGAGCCTTTTTCCCTGATCCGAGTGTCTGCTTAGACAGTTCCACCAGAGGGGGCCGTTCCACTGGAAGTCCCGGCAGGAAATATTTTTACCCAGCTTGGCTGTCCTAGGAGACAAAAATAAGATGTTTGCTTTAGCAATTTACTTAGTCCTGAAAACATTCCTAAACAATGCCAAGGCCTCAGTTGAAAATAGTATGCTCAGCTTATTGGGATGGTCCCAGGAAGGATGTTTTGAGTGAAAATAAAGTGGATCATACCAGGGCTGTTTCCCTCCGCAGGAATCCCATGAGAGTTCAGAATTACGAGGGTCTCGGGCAAACTGGGGCCAGTAGGGGCTGGCGGTGGGCTGTCCTGGGGCACACCTCTGGGGCAGGCTGGAAGGTTCTAGAGCAGGGGAAAAGCATCTACAGGTCTGAGACCGAACGTCCCTCCCTGCCTTCACTTTTTAGTGCCCCTGCCCCATTGCTCAAGGGGGTCTCCTGACTGGGCTGTGCCCCTTAGGTTGGGGGCGGGGGGCGTCTGGCTGACATCCACCAACAGCCCGTCCTTAACTGTGAGAAACTCTTTTATCCGTCTGAAACCTCTCCTGGCTTCCTCGCCCTCCTTGGTCACGGCTCTGCCTACACAGGACACACACGATCTTCTGCATGACTGCTCAGCACATAATTGCAGGCAGAGATCATGGCTCCAGAACTTTCTCTTTTCCTTAAGCATGACCACTTCTTTCCAAGGTGGCGTTTCAAGCAGGTTACTTGCTCAGAACCAGTATTGGAGGTGGGCTATGACACATGCGTGACACACACACACACACACGGATTGTAGAAGATCACAGGAAGCAGAGGTGAGTAAGAAAATTGCATTTCCATTTAAAGGCCACTTGTGTGTTTTTCTTCTTTTTTTCTTTCTTTAAAAAAAAAAAAGTGCTTGAACTCAAATAATTTCGAGTAGTTTGTTTGTGACCTTTGTCTCGGGGAAGGCAGCAGACTGCGGGCCTCGTGCGGGCTCCCTCTGTAACCGTGTGCGGCCGGAGCGGCTCGATCGTGCACTCGCTTTCCTTTGTGGATCCCCTTGGCAGTGTTGCGGTGGAGAATAAAAATAGCTCACGAGGCCCTGAAATAAAGGCTGCGTGGAATGCTTGTGCGCGTGCTGTGACATATGTTCAAATTCTCCATACTGTTCACTCCTCCAGAGAGTGGCTTGGAGACGTGGTTCGCAGCGGCCACCCTCCGGCAACTGTCTGGTTCTGGGGGAGAGACCTCCCTGCCTGTGGCCCCGGGGGAGGAAGGACCTGAGGGTTTCCGTCCAGGCAGGGGACTGTGTTCAGCAGGGTGACAGGCCTCACCTGTGAGGCCTGGGTGAACTGCTTAGGACCCGAACCCCATCTCATCCTAAGTGTCTCCCCCCAGAGAGCAGCTCAGTCAGACCTTATGCGGGCTCATCCTTTCCCCAGTGATCCCAGAGGCCGGTAGATTCTCTAAGCCCTGGAAGTGTGTCTCAAGTCGGTAGGCAGGACATCCTGAGAGGAGGGCCCCTCCCTTGCAAGGTTCCCTCCAGCCTCAGTGCCCTGGGGGATGGTTGGCTGGCACAGCATATTGACCTCAAGCTGTAGCCCTTCTTAGGGTCCAGGAATCTGTGAATCAGGCAAGTCTTGGCCCCAAACGAAATTCTGTCTGTATCACGTTGCTCGAGGTTGTGTATTCCGTTTCCCCCCATTTTCCGCTACAGTTGGCCACATACGGTTCTTGTTCAGGTCGCTAAGTCACGTCCAGCTCTCGGGACCCCACGGACTGCAGCGCACCCGGCTCCCCTGCCCTGCACTGTCTCCCGGAGCTCGCTCCAGCTATGTCCGTTGAGCCGGTGATGCCAGCCAGCCACCTGATCCTCTGCCTTCCCCTTCTCCTTTGCCTTCAGTCTTTCCCAGCATCAAGGTCTTTTCCAATGAGTTAGCTCTTCAAATCAGGTAACCAAAGTATTGGGGTGTTAGCATCAGTCCTTCCAATGGATACTCTGGGCTGATTTCCTTTTAGGATTGGCTGGTTTGATCTTACTGTCCAAAGGACTCTCAAGAGTCTTCCAGCACCACAGTTTGAAAGTATCAGTTCTTTGGAGCTCATCTTTCTTTATGGTCCAGCTCTTACATACATACATGCCTACTGGAAAAACTATAATTTTCTCTATATGGACCATTGTCGGCAGAGTGATGTCTCTGCTTTTTCATACGCTGTCTAGTTTGTCATAGTTTTCCTTCCAAGGAACAAGCTTAGGGACTAAATTTTAAGTTCTCATTTCTTACATGAGATTGCATGACTATTAACTCTTCACAGAGCTGCAGGTGATTTTCTTCTCCATAAACCAGCAAAACCCACCGGAATTCTGAAACAGCTAGCATTTTCTACTTAAGTCTGGACTTCAGAAAAATTCTCCTTTAGGTTACCAACTGTGTAGAAAAGTTACGTCATGCAACATACTAGACCGTTTTTTTATAATTAGAACACAGAAACCTGCTTCTGCCTTTCCTGTTGGTAAAGAGACATTTTGCAGGTCCTAGAGCATCAGTGTGCCCTGGGAAGTGGAGCTTGGTGGTGGTGAGGTGTCTCAGAATCTGGCTGGCTCGGTTCTGTGATCTTTCAGCACACGTGGTCTGGTTTCACTTTTTAACAAATGTTCGGCGATGATACGCGCTCACCCCGAGCCACGTGGCCACCGTCCTCCTGGTGCTCGGTGGCTAGTGAAGAAAAGGCGGAAATTCGTGGGGACGGACTGGAGCTGGCAGTGGCAGAGTTAGCTTTACCTGTCAACTGAAGAACTTTCAGTCCCTTTCTTTGAAACCTTTTTTGTGCCTGTCCTCTTGAAAGTGAATGTCTTTGGGAAGATTGGAAACTGAATTCCTGTCTCCTCTCCTGCCTGGTAGGAGGGAGAAGGAGGCTCAGTCTTCCGGACGTGGATGGAGCTGGGTACAGTCTCTGCAGGCTGTCTACTCGAGAGTCCGGGCTTCTGTATAGCCCAGCTCTGCTAACTGTCTACAAAGGATAAACAGAACACTAATTCCAGAAGGCCTCCTCGTTTTACGTGACTCCAGTGAGATGCCTGAAAGGGCTCCGGTTCATGAAAAGCCCCAGGCCTGGTTCCTGCAGTGGCAGGGCGGGGGCCCGGCTCCTCCCAAGACCCTGCTCTGAGCTTGTAGACAGGAAGCAGGCCACCCAGCCCTGTGTCTTGAATCAGAGCAACAAAGGCCAGGCCAGCCTGTCACCCGAGGGAACAGGGAAGGGTCCCGAGGAGGCTTAGGGGGTACACTCAAACTGGACAGATCAGGCCAAGAGGCTTTGGAGGCTGGGTTTTGTCAGCAGATGATTTTGGCCCTAGTTTAAGCCATGTTATTTCCCAAGATTTCCTGTTTTTCCAAAACCCCTTGTTTTGGTTTTCGCAGTGATGGATTATTGAAATATTTGCTGTTCGACTGACCGCTGTTGTTTTCCAACCAAAAAGTAAAACTGGGGATTTTGTTAAGAACCTCATTCCCTTTAAAGATGACTGCTCCTTCAGGAATATTTTGGCCTCTCTGGCTGATCAGCCAGCGGGTGAACAAAGACCTAATTGCCAGTCAGGGTCCTGGACGGATTTCTTAGCTAAGGGGCTGGCCTCTTGTGTAGCAGGGGGCGGGGTTGGTCCAAGGACAATTGAAAGGGGCTTTTTGTTCCTCTGGGCTAAGTTAAGCCATGTGTCTCTCTTTCTAGGAGTGTAGGTCTGGCCAATCAGAGCCGCATCAGTCCCACTCACTTCCTGCCGACCTTTCGACACCGACAGATGTTTTTTCTTACAAGTGTCATTAGGCCTCTCTACTCGCTGACCTCATCAAATTGTATTGGGGCCGTTTTCATAAGTTGTGTTGCTAAAAATTCATTTAACCCTTGCTGAGTTCCCCTCTGAGAATAAAAGCACTACCTCTTATTTCAGCCGGTCTCTCTACTGTCCCCAGACCTAGTCGGGAGGGAGCTGAGCCCACCCTGGGTCCCGTAGAGCTGGGCAGACCCGCCGTGGAGAGCTACGGCTTCCACCTTGAGGTGTAATGTAGGGCCTTTTCCTGGCGTCCAGTGGTTAAGGCTTTGCCTTCCAATGCAGGGGGTGTGGTGGGTTCCATCCCTCATCAGGGGGCTAAGACCCACGTGCCTCATGGGGACAAAACATAAAACAGATGAACCTGTTTTTGCAGGGCAGCAGTGGAGACACAGATATAGCAACAGACCTGGGGACCCAGTGCGGGAAGGAGATGGTGGGGTGAATTGAGAGTAGCATGGAAACATATCCGACGTCCTATGTAGCATTAGATAGGCAGTGGGAATCTGCTGTATGACGGCTCCCTGACAGCCTAGGGGGTGGGATGGGCTGGCAAGTGGAAGGGAGGTTTAAGAAGAGACATTCGAGTGTATACCTATGGCTGATTCATGTTGATGTATGGCAAAGTATTTATTTTAAAAAGAAGTATTGTAAAATTCAGTAAAGACTTTATAAATGGTTCACATTAAAAAAAAAAAAAAAAAAACCTTGAAAAAGAGAGGTATATGAAGACTAATAACCCAAGATTGCAGTGAAGGACCCAACCACCTCACTATGAGGGAACCTTCTAGGATCTGGCAGCTTTGCACGTGGGTCTGGGTGTGATCACAGCTCATCAAGCCCTTGGGGCACAGGGATGACCAGGAGGCAGGTCCCCAGTAGGGGCGCCTCACCTGTGGGACCCAGACAAGCCCTTCCCTGTGGTGGGGCTGGGAGGGATCAAGCTGGGGTCCCAGGCCCATGGAAGTTTCTGGAACTGACGCCCCTCCTGCGGGAGAACAGCCCACCACCATCTGACCAGAGGCTGCATCTGTTCTGGAGGCTGGAGGGTGCTGCTGCTGTTTCGGCCTTTACACGATAGCTTGGAGACCAGCAGATCCTGAGAAGAGGGTGTTTCGAGCCGGCGTGGGGCCCCGGTTTGTGACTTTATCTGAGGGGATTCAGGCTTCCTCTGGGCTCACTCTTCTGGAAGTGCCTGGGATCGGGGTTACACCTCTGCCCTGTGACAGCTGGGGACTTGCCCAAAGCCTCCCCCAGGGCCCGTGTGGTAACCGAAGTGGGCGAAGGGGTGGGGCATGCCGTGTGCCGCTAGACGCCGTCGCTGTTGAATTCAGTGCCGCAGAATGTATTTTCGGGCTATCTGTGTGCTGGAGTTAACCCTCCGCAAGCGCTTGGAGCCAAGCCTGCAGCACAGTAAATCCTCCCTGAGTGGTCACTGTGGTTAAACTAACAGCTGTGGGTGCAGACTGTACTGTGGGAGGCCTCCCTATCGCACGGTCCCACTCCCCCGAGGAGCCCTTCTGGGGCTGGATGCCTTCTGTCTGGACGTGGTCTAATGTGTTTACAAACCAGCTTTGCTCTTTCGCTGATCTTGCTCTTGGCTTCCTTCTCTCTATGGCTGCTCCCTCCCTCGGGGTCTGGGAGCAAGCTCTCCCACGGCAGGGCGGCATGTTAGATAGAGTTTACGACTGCGGCAGTGGCTAACTGAAGCTGGGGTGACCGGGGAGTTACGGGGGGTGAACACAAATACGAGCTAGCGGTTCAGTCTCTCTCTGAGGGCCGAAGAACGTTCCAGAAATGCCATGGTTCCAAGAAATCACCAAGGACCACGTGAGCATATGTGGACAACGGTGTGTTACACTCCGGGCCCCTCCCCTCCGCCCTTTCTCTTGCGGGAATCTCAGAAACGCTCTGCTGATTGACTTTCATGTCACCTGCCTCCTTTTTGCTCTCAGCTTAAATAGAAGTTGCAGTTCAAGGACTTCTTCTAAGAATAAGAAAGCACAAGGGCCTGTTTATCCAGTGCATTCCCATGCAGAGGGGTGGCCTCCCAGGCTGAATTCTTAATGTGGGGCCCCATCCTGAGAAGATCTTTTTAATGTCCCAGATTTATGGGTGTGTGTGCATCAGAGGGGAGACCCCAGGGCACCCAAGTTAACTCTGTGCACGCTGAGCGCAGCCCTGGAATTTATGGGCACACCTGGGTGAAAACACCGCAAGCCGCCCCATTCTTCAGGCCTGTGGGCATCGCTGGTGTGCACAGAATGGAGCTCACCTAGGGTTTACATAGCCGGATATATCACAGACACCCCTCACGTCAGTGTGGGCAGCCGGGGATTCACAGCAGGCAGCCAACCTCTTGTTAGCATTCTCTGTCCTGTAGGTAATAGAAACTTGGCGCCGTTGCAGTACAGATATATTACCTCTCTTGTCTTTCTGTTGAACGACCGTACTGGTGAGTTTAACAGATGTGGTTCAGTTCGCTTCAGTCGCTCAGTCATGTCCAACTCTTTGCGACCCCATGGACCGCAGCACGCCAGGCCTCCCTGTCCATCACCAACTCCTGGGGCTTGCTCAAACTCCTGTCCATCGAGTTGGTGACGCCATCCAACCAGATAGCGTTATATTAGTTGTGTATGGCCCTGAGACAGACCGCCCCAAAACTTACTGAGTCTTAAAACAGCAAAACCTTCGCTTGGCATCTTCTCAGTTCAGGAATCCAACGCAGCACAGCTGGGTGCCCTGACTGCGGGCTCTCACAATGATTGCCAGCAGCGTGTCTGCCCGATTGCCACCTTATCTGAAGGCTCAACTTGGGGAGGCCTTTTGGGTGCTTGTTAGTGGGCTTTGGTTCCTCACTGGCCACCTTGGGCCTTTGGGCAGCTCCGTAAAGCAGCTCAGAACTTGGCAGCCGGATTCCCGGGAGGGAGAGAAAGGCTGGGGCTGGTGGGGAGAGAGGGAGAAGACGCCCAAGATGGCAGGGTCTCAACAGTGCATCCCACCCACCTGCCCGGTTGCTGTGATCAAGTCTGTTCTTTAGCAGCAGAGATTAGACAGGAGGTGGGGTCACTGGGGGTTGTGTGTGTTTGTTGTTCTGGTCTCCATAGCAAAGATGGAGTCTGTCCCGAGCAGAGAAGAGGGAAGGTCATCAGCCTCTTAAGAAGGGTCTGAAAATCCTCCACGGTCCCCGACAGCTCACACCCCTTGCTCACTGTTCCCTGGGCACCTCTGTGCCAGCAGCAGGGGGCTGTGCAGAGCGGCCACATCCCTGGGGTTCTGGGTCCAGGCAGCCCCTGCAGGAGCAGGGTCAATCACACCGACCTATCCCCGCCACCTTCTCGGGAGTCCTGGGCAGCAGCTCGTCCTGTGCTGGCTCTTGGCTCCTCGTGTTGCTGGGCATGAAGGCGGCCCCCGCCAGCGCCTGCCGATTGTGTCCTGGGGTGTGTGTATGTTCATAGAGTCAGGGATGACTTCCGTTCAGTTTCCCAGGAAGTTTGGAAGCATGGAGATGTACGAGCTGCCCTCATGGCATGTTAATGGAGGCAATTTGAGCCTTAGTGTTCACCCTAAGCCCGGGATCCCTGGCTCCAAAGCAGAAACAACGTCTCATCACTGTGTACAGAATGCAGATCCCTCACGGAACCTGGCCCCAGACCCTGGTGTTCAAGGCACAGCCCAGTCATCTGCTTGCTAGCACCTCAAGGGGCCATGCAGACCCTGGGCAGATTCCTGCCGTCTTGGAAATAAGGTCTGCCTGTGCCTGACCGAGGAGAAAGGACGGGGCGGTGGTGTGGGACACCCTTCCCCCGCCCCTGGCACCCGGGTGGGCACGTCTCCCTGCAGCAGAGGACACAGAACCAGGGTGTTCAGAAGAGATTGGATTTGGGGAGCAGAACGCAGTTGAAAGCAAAGTAAGGTTGGCCCCATTTTTGTGTCTCCCTTGGAAACGCCGGTGTGTCTTCCAGGAAGCTGGTCTCAAGGGCTGTGGGAGTTTGTCCTGGGCCCACAGCCCCTCGGTCCCGCAGCCAGACCCCGCTGCCCGGCAGAACAGCCCCTGGGGCACAGCCACAGGCATGTCAGTATCGCTTGTACGTTCGAACTCGGGGCTGGACGTGGTTCGCCGTGGCACTCTGCAGTGAGGCCAGGGCCTGTAGAGGCCGCCTCTTAACTACAGCTGGGCTTCCCACCAACTCGGTCCTGCGCTTCCTCGGCATCATTGATGCAAGGTTGCAGAGAGGTTTCGGGGGCAGTCACCCCAGTATCACCCCGAGGCGTGGTTTGCTAGGGGTACCGTGACAAAGCACTACTGCCGGGCCATTTAAGCAGCAGAAACGTATTGTCACACTGTTCTGCAGGCAGAGACCTGAGAGCAAGGTGTCAGGCTTGGCTTCTTCTGAGGACTGCGGTGTTGTTGATCAGTCACTAAATTGTGTCTGATTCTTTGTGACCCCATCGACTGCAGCACGCCAAGCTCCTGTGTCCTTCACCATCTCCCTGAGCTTGCTCAAGCTCATGTCCATTGCGTCAGTGATACCACCCAACCATCTCATCCTCTGTCGGCCCCTTCTCCTCCTGCCTTATCTTTTCCAGCATCAGGGTCTTTTCCAATCGAGTCGGCTCTTCGCATCAGGTGGCCGAAGTATTGGAGCTTCAATTTCAACGTCAGCCCTTGCAGTGAATATTCAGAGTACCCCGTATGGGCCGGTAAGGAGGCTCTATTGCAGGTTTCTTTTCTTGGTTTGTAAATGGCCGTCTTCATCCTGTGCCTCGTGTGGTCTTCTGTCCGTATCTCTGTGTCCGAGTTTCCCCTTCTAGAAGGATCCCCGCTCGCCTTCGATTGTTGCTGTTCGGTGACTAGGTCACGTCTGACTCTTGGCGACCCCCTCGCCAGGCTTCCCTGTCCTTCACCGTCTCCCGAAGTTTGCTCAGACTCTTGTCCACTGATCAGGTGTTGCTGTCCCTCACCTCGGATTAGGTGATGCCGCCCTCTGGTTAGGGCCTTAGTTTAACTTGATTATAAAGACTGTCTCCAAATAAAAAGCCACTGAGGTCTTGAGGCTTAGGACTTCAACATAAATGGTGATAAGCGCATAGTTCAGTCCACGACAGGGTGTTGTGGCTGTGGGCAGGTGGTAGAAACTGTGTTAAGCCTTTGGGGGTCCATACACTCAGCCCACAGCTGAGCAGTCTGGGCTTATCAGGCAGGAGGCCCAGTGCTGCCGGGAGGGGATACTCAGGAGCCTGCCTTCCCCCAGAAGATCATCTTCTCATCCCCATGGGTTGTCTGGTCCCGATGTCCAGCCCCTTGGAGCCCCCTTCCCCTGTCCTTGGGGTGGTGGGGACCCCAACGTGCAGAGCATCCACATACATTAACCCAGCAGACTTCTAAATGGCCATCACCTTGTCAAGACTTCTTTGGTAGGATTTGATGTGAAATGAGGATCCTTGGGTGTTAAGCACATGGTCAGCCATAATTGTATAAACAGGCGCCTCTTCTCACACACACCCCATCCTGCCCCACCAGCCCAGTGTTCACCCTGTCTGCGAAGAACCGAACTGATCATGACAAGGATTCACACCTAGAAAATTCCTGGGGAGGGTGGAGCCTTGCGGCCACCTCCTCTCCCCAGTCCCAGCAACCGCTCAACACCACTCAACACCAGGTGACATTTCAGCCACAGCCCAGAAGATGCGGAGCTTCACCCCGTGCAGAAATGGAATCGTTCACCCTCACAGCCGTGGAAGCCAGCCAGGAGTGCGGAGCGGGGAAAGAAATTTCAAGAAGACTGGTTAAGAATACCCTGAAATGAACAGCAAAACAAAAGCAGCCAGTTAGCAACTCCTTTTTTCTTAATTTGATTGGCAAAGATGGATTCATGTGACACATGAGTGTCACCCGCTTCCCCCCACCCCCAACCTCTCCCCCTTGTGTCATGGACACGAACAAAGCTGGCCTCCCCTGCAACCCTTCCCACCCCTGGGGGCCATTACACTCCCCGTCCTCCACCTTAAAACCACATGAAGCAAAATGAACAGCCCCAAGCTATTCTATTTCATGTTGTTAAATAGTTACATAGAAGATGAAGATTTTCCTTTCCATGACTCAGGTTGAAAAGATAAGGTCTGGGAAGAACCTCTTTTCTAACAAAAAGACTCTCTGGGATTCGTCGTGTCTGATTCCCTGCTACCATTTCTAGAAAACGCTTGCTTCAGAACACAGTATCATGTGGGGGCTTTCCTGCACCTCCTCAGCTGCAGCCCGCTGCCTTTCCTTGTAGAGCAACGTGACGATGGGGTTTGGATATTTGTAAAGATCCAGACGCAGAGTATCTGCCATGATACAGGGTTCTTACTCTGATCCCAAGGCCTGAGTTGGCCTTCCTGCGTGTCTGCCTTTGTGCAAGCCCTCCTAAAGGATGGGCTGGCCCCAGGCCCGTGGAGCGCTTCTGCCCTGGCCGTACCCTTGAATGATGACCTGGGACGGGATGAGCTGAGCTGCGTGGGAGTCAAGCCTGGGTCCCCAGAAGTGCTCTCCCAACCTGCGCGCCTCAGTCTGGGCTGCGAGTGTGTGGATCAGGGCTGTTCAGAAGCCTTGCTTGGCTTTGGTTCTTGACTGGTGACCCTGTGATCCATCGGCACCAAACTTGGGAAGGTGGGTCCCTATTCCTTCACTTTTGGAGTAAGCTCTGCTGTTTGTTTTTGAGATAATCTTTACAGACACTTGGTTTTTTAACGCGGACAAAGAACACCAGCCAGCCATCCTTCACATGGATGATAACTTCATCTCTACTGGACCGGCTTGAAGCCCGCCCCCTCCTGTGAGCCTGACCTGGGCCTCACCTGCTGGCCTCTTTCAGCCTTTCCTCTGACATGAGGTAGCCCACGTGCCTCACTTTTGTCCACCCTCAGGTGGGCTGTACAGAGTACTCTGCTCCATGAGGTCAGAGCAGATCCCACTTAAAGTGGTTTTGGAACAAGCTAGGGACTGGGTTGTGTCAGAGGCAGGGCGAGAAGAAGGGCAGAGAGGCTCATGCAGGGGGCTTCCTGGAGCAGACAGAAGCCCCCAGGGTCTCTGTGTGTGTAGTCCTTCCAAAGGTATCACTTGCCAAGTCGGGCCAAGATTAAGCCGTGTTGTCCAGTGGCATCTGTTGCTATGGCAACATTGGCTTTGAAGCGGTGGTGAGAAAGGATGCTGGTCCTACAGAGGTGTGGGGAGTGGGTGGGGTGTGTGTCCCCCTGCTTCAGCACTGATGGACGACCCCAGCCCCTCCTTTGCTTCTCCAGCAGGAACCATTTGGGTGCCCTGCACGTACAGAGAAGGGAGCTGATTTACTGCATCAGTATGTCAGCTTTTTTAGAACGTGGTGATCAGCCTGGCAGGTAGAAGCCAGCATCCATAAAGGTTGCCCCCTTCGGATTCAGGGGCCCAGAGTGAAGGCCCCCACCTCCCAGCCTCTAGCCAGACTCAGTTCCTGAATAAGGTTGGAAAAATCCCCGCTTTTCCACCTTCTTTCCAAATTACTGTCTACTAAAAAAGTCACATGTCCTGAAGTCATCCCTGTTTCACAACAAAGGAATCTGGGGGTTGAGGACAGCGGAGCAGCCTCCAGCTAAGCGGGTGTGTGGGGTGCCCCAGGAGCTGTGGTTTGTAATGGAAACCCTGATGCCCTTTGCCCGGGCCCACCTCAATCCTCTCCTCTCCTTGTAAATTGTGTCTCTGGTTTGTCTTCATCTTTCACCGCGTGGCTCCTTCCTCACTGACGTGTAGATGTCTTTACACGGGAAGCTCAGATAGAATGGAAAGTCACGCTTCGGGGTGGTCCATGGCCGTCCTTGAGCCCCCAGCTCTGTTACCCACCTCTCCAGCTCCTGCAGCTCTAAAAGGGAAACCTTGGCTACCCGCCCAGGAGAGAGCGAGCTGGGGGCGAGGGGAGTGATCCTTGTGCCCTGTTCCTGTCTGCTGGCTGGCCGTGTCTCCTAAAGGCTAAGCACCTGTTGCTCTAAGGGAGGTTGGAGGTCTCCTCTGTCCCTCTGCATCCTGAGGTTGAGGGGACGTGCAGCCCATCATCCTGAAGCCATCTCAGACCTTCCCTTTTGGAGGTATCTGGTCTCACTTTCTCCAGATTCTCGCAGAGTCCAAGTTAGGACTGAAAGGAGCCAAGATGAGTCCCAGCAAAGCAGCTCCGGCCTCTGCCGCCTCGGAAAGGCCCTGCAGGGTGTGCAGTGCCCTCTGCTGGCCGGCGGGCCCCACTGCTGGGCTCCCAGCCTCCTCTGGGTGGGCCTGCTCCAGGAATGACCAGAACAGAAGGTCGGACCTCCTGGTATTTCCATCGGCTTTGAGACCACAGACCTCCTCCCCATGTATGTTGTTTCCAGACTGCATAGTGTCATGAGCACGCGGGCTGGGACCTCACAAGGGCAGCAAAGCAGTTGTGTCCCCGATGGAAGCTGGACGCAGTGAAGCCAGTCTAGGTTCTAGGGCCTCCCAGTGGCAAGAAATCAAGAAGCAGGTGTCTGCAAAATCTCCCATCAAGCTTTTTAAACATTTAAGGTCTCATTGTTGCTATTTGATAACCAACAAATTGATAACCAACAACTTGTGTATGTTAAAAGCAAATACTCGAGTTGCCTTTCAAAGGTTAGATCTTTGCTCCCCACTGGCACCCCAGCTCCCTTCCATAGTCTGTCTCTAAAGTCTAGCACGAGTTGGTCATATGACCTCAGTTAGCTGTCTCCAGGTAGCTCCTGCTTCGGTGGCCCCCTGGGTCCAAGCCCCAGTGGACGTCCGTTATCCATGGTTTTACTCCACACTGGACCACAGCAAGTGCACGTGGGCGCCCAGTCCTTTCGTAGCCTGCAGGCGTCACCTGCAGGCGATCTTAGGGGCACAGAGGGGCCACCCCAAACCCTAACCCTAACCATGGCCAAGGCTCCTCTGCAGGCCTTGCGTGACGTTGCGGCTTCTTCCTCTGTGTGCTTTTCTGGCTCAGATATACACTTGCTTTGATAATTTCTTGCACGTAATATGTGAAAAAGGATCAGTCCTGCAGTCAGGATGGGGCTTCCTCCGTCCACGTAGAAATTGAGGGTGCTTATCGCTTCACTGTGCTTAGCCAGACTCTCAGCAGTCAATCAAAACTGCCAAAGGAGGAAGGGGGTCAGAAAGTTGTAACGGGAATATTCACTTGTGTGTCTTATGTTTCCCCAGTCTCAACACAATGGAAATAAAAGGTGTCATTTGACAGTTCCTAATCTGGGTTTGCCTTTCCTCTTTTAGTTTCATTTTGTTTTTAAAAGAATTCTCTAGTCTTAGAATGAATAAGATTTATTTTGAACATATTTGTCCATTCAGGTGCTTTAAAAATGTGTGAAAATTCTTAACACAGAAGTGTCTCATTTTCTTCACCAACACTTAATTTTCATCATGACACAAATAAAACAACCAATTAGGAAAATCATGAATTGTTTTTGCTCCAGTCCTCTGTTCTTGATGAAAACTTTTTAGCAAGTGAAAATATTTATAATTCTTGAGTTTTATGTTGAACGGCAGAAGATAATCTTTTCTGAATCTAAACCAGGCAAAAGGGTGCACTCAGAAATTATTTGCTGGCCAAGGAGGTCGTCTCAGCGGAAGCGTGGTTTCCACATTGGCAGCCTCAAGCCTCACAGGATGCATTGGCATTCCACCTGCTGAAAGAGTCGCTTTCTGTGTCTCTCTGCTGTCACACGCTTGACAGGGATCGTAGGCTCTTTGTTTTTCTCCTTCAAAGCCCCAGAAAACGGTTTGGTGGAGTTTAGATGGGGGTTGGGGGGCTCATAGACCCACAGTTCCCTAACCTCACATCCAAATTGTAAGAAGTTCTGAAAACTTAAATTCTTGGTAACCCATGACTTAAATTCTTTGTAACCCATTCAGTGGCAGATGTTGACCTGGCCTGAATTGTTGAGGGGATATCCTTGCATATTAATCTAGTTGGGTAAGCACGTTCCTGTGTCCTAGCGTAGAAATGTTACTGCCTGTTTTGGGGGTCCATGATAACACGGCAGAAGCACCAGATTGCCCATTTAAAATCCCATCTGGATTCTGAAACCTGCCTGGCCTCTGGTGTTGGAGAGGGTGGTGGCCCTGTGCTCACAGCTCTGGAGTCATCTGCACTTCTCTCTGGGACACTGGTGTTGCATCAGCCCCAGGGGCTCAAGGGTTGGGCCCGTGGATCAGATGGAGGGCATGTGACCAGAGTGTGACCTCGTCACCCTGGGATTGGGCTGCCCTGCATTCCCTGGGGAAATAGAAACCACCTTGGGCTTCCCCGGTGGCTCAGACCTTAAAGCAGCCACCTGCAATGAGGGACACCCGGTTCAGTGCCCGGGTGGGGAAGATCCCCCGGAGAAGAGCGTGGCAACCCACTCCAGCATCCTTGCTGGAGGATCCCATGGACAGAGGAGCCTGGCGGGGTAGCCACAGTCCAGGGCGTTGCAGAGAGCGGCTGACACTAACTTGCGCAGTGTGGGAGACTCCAGGAACCAGATGCGGCCTCAGTGTGTATTGAAGGGTCTTGCTTGTTACCCCTGGGGTGGGGAGCGGGGTGGAGAGTCAGTGTCGCTGAGCACTGTTCAGTGCTACTAGTGCATACTTTCCCCTCTTTCCTCAAAACCCAAATATGCCCCAAAGCTACTGAGTAATAATCAGGGAGCAGTAGTAGTTTTTGGATGTGGAAAAGATTAACTTCAAGAAACTCATTTCCTGCAACTGATCTTCCCCCAGAGTTCTTTTCTTTCTTAAAGTGCAGTGTTTTGGGGTTTTTTTTTTTTTCATTTATTTATAAAATTTTTATTGGAGTATAGTTAATTTACAATGTTGTATTAGTTTCAGATGTACAGCAAAGTGAATCAGTAGTTCAGTTCAGTCACTCAGTCTTGTCTGACTCTTTGTGACCCCATGAATCGCAGCACGCCAGGCCTCCCTGTCCATCACCAACTCCCGGAGTTCACCCAGACTCACGCCCATCGAGTCAGTGATGCCATTTAGCCATCTCATCCTCGGTCGTCCCCTTCTCCTGCCCCCAATCCCTCCCAGCATCAAAGTCTTTTCCAATGAGTCAACTCTTCTCATGAGGTGGCCAAAGTACTGGAGTTTCAGCTTTTAGCATCAGTCCTTCCAAAGAAATCCCAGGACTGATCTCCTTCAGAATGGACTGGTTGGATCTCCTTGCAGTCCAAGGGACTCTCAAGAATCTTCTCCAACACCACAGTTCAAAACCATCAATTCTTCGGCGCTTGGCCTTCTTCACAGTCCAACTCTCACATCCATACATGACCACAGGAAAAACCATAGCCTTGGCTAGACGGACCTTAGTTGGCAAAGTAATGTCTCTGCTTTTGAATATACTATCTTGGTTGGTCATAACTTTTCATCTAAGGAGTAAGCGTCTTTTAATGTCATGGCTGCAGTCACCATCTGCAGTGATTTTGGAGCCCCCCAAAATAAAGTCTGACACTGTTTCCACTGTTTCCCCATCTCTTTCCCATGAAGTGATGGGACTGGATGCCATGAATCAGTAGTTACATGTATACATATATCCACTCTTTTCTAGATTCTAGCCATAGATTATTTTGTTGAATAAAGTGCAGTTTTAATCATTTTTGTTATTAACTGGGGTGTTGTGTCAACCATTTGACCAAAGGCTATGCCAGTGTTTTCCCCACTGATTCCTCACTGCTGTTAGTTCAGTTCAGTTGCTCAGTTGTGTCCGACTCTGATAACCCACTGACTGCAGCACGCCTGGCCTCCCTGTCCATCAACTCCCAGAGCTTGCTCAAACTCATATCCACCGAGTCGATGATGCCATCCAGCCATCTCCTCCGTTGCCCCCTTCTTCTCCTCCCTTCAATCTTTCCCAGCATTGGGGGCTTTTACAGTGAGTCAGCTCTTGCTCTTGTAGGAAGTTTCTTTTGTTCTATCTGGATTTTAACTGGTCCTTCAGGCATAGTTGACAAAACCCACATCCACCTGTTATGAGGATTCTTGCATGCTAAGTTGCTTCAGTCGTGCCCAACTCTTTGTGATTCTGTGGACTTTAGCCCACTAGGCTCCTCTGTCCATGGGATTCTCCAGGCAAGAATACTGGAGTGGGTTGCCGTGCCCTCCTCCAAGGAATCTTCCCAACCCAGGGATCGAACCTGAGTCACTTACTACTCTTGAATTAGCAGGCAGATTCTTTACCACTAGCACCACCTGGAAAGCCCCAAGGATTCTACCCAGCTTGTCATCTGCTGTTGATGTTTGTTTGGCTTCTAACGATTCTGGAAGAGGTTTTTTCCAAGGTAACCTGAAGCTTTGGCTTTGTTGCATACAACGTGAAGAAGCAGAGGGTTTTTTGGTCATTGGTATTGCCTTTACCTGGATGGTGCCGACTTGCTGGTCATGCACAAAGGGAAGGGAAGGGAAGGGAAGGGAAGTCGCTCAGTCGTGTCCGACTCTTTGCGATCCCATGGACTGTAGCCACCAGGCACCTCCCTCCATGGGATTCTCTAGGCAAGAGTACTGGAGTGGGGTGCCCTATCCTTATCGGCCACAGTAAAGGAGACCTAAGGAGTGGTGTCATTGCTTTAGGGATCCCAGGCTCAGAAAGGCAAGAGACCTCGGGAACCAATGCTGCTGGGGCTGCAGGTGTCTCTTCTACTTGCTCTGTCTTCATTAACATAATGTTTACATAGATTTTCTTAACAGAATGGAAGGCTACCATCACCATTACGGAGAAGGCAACGGCCCCCCACTCCAGTACTCTTGCCTGGAAAATCCCACGGATGGAGGAGCCTGGTGGCTGCAGTCCATGCGGTCGCTAAGAGTCAGGCACGACTGAGCGACTTCACTTTCATGCATTGGAGAAGGAAATGGCAGCCCACTCCAGTGTTCTTGCCTGGAGAATCCCAGGGACAGGGGAGCCTGGTGGGCTGCCATCTCTGGGGTCGCACAGAATCGGGCACGACTGAAGCGACTCAGCAGCAGCAGCACCGCCGTTAACTGCTTTTAGAGGGATTTTCATTTTGAGCGACATCATTGAAGTCATTGTTTATTTTCTGTAAATCCCTTCATCTGCCTGACCTTTAAGAAGACTTGAAACTGAGGGCGACTTGGAAACTTATCTTTGATGTTGAGAATGCCAATCAGTGACGGCTAGGTTTGGGTCATTATAGTGGTTCGGTCCTGACCGGCAGGGCTGCTTGTGGTTTAGTTAATCTGCCCAGATTTTAGTCCCAGAGTGGTGAGTGGGGAACCTTTTCTTTTCCTCAGTCTCAATTTTGGGTGTTTTGCCTTTGTTTGTAAAGTGATGCCTTCCTTTCTTTTCTCCCTTTTGTTAACTCTCAGGTTTGTCTTCGAAGCCTGCGGAGACAAGTCTTCCTTCTAATATCTCCAAGAATCTCCAAGTAGCTTTCTTTTCTTATTCAGTCAATGTGTTTATCTATATTGGGGGGGGTGCACTGTACAGACTCTGGAAACACACTTCCCTGGCAAGAGATCGAACCGCAGCGATAACAGTACAGAGCCCTAACCCGTGGATCTCCAGGGATTCCCCTGAGTAGCTTTCTCACGCAAGCATCTTTCTCTTTCTAAAGCAAGTTGAATTCCCAAACCTTTCAGCGCCTGATCATACCCCTCATCTCAGGCTAAGAGACTTTAGGCAGATCTCTTCCCTTTGGGGGGAATGAGGCAGGGTTTTTTCCTGTAAGACTTGTGAGCAGTGTGCCCCTTCTACTTGTGAAAGGACCTGAGTTTCCTCTTGCCCTTTCGAAAGTCTGCGATTTATCTCCAGCCTCGGCAGGAGGCGGATGTTCCAGTGTGAGGCGGCCCACGTCCAAGTAGGCCTGTCTCTTGCAGAGGAAGTCGTGAGCTGTTCTTAGAGGCCTGCCCTTGGGCTCCAGTTTCCCTGTGTGTTCCCTGTGTGTTCTCGTCTGATCCTCACAGCTTCTTTGCAGCACCATCCCGGTGCAAGCATGGAGCTGGCTCGTTCACAGTCGTTTTGCAAGCGGGTTCTAGAACTCTTTTCCCACCCATACCACCATGGTTCAAAGGTTTATCGTTTCAAAGTGGGACAACGTAATACATCCTCCTTCTGGTTTTTCTTCCCTATGTGGACCTTTATCTATTTGTAGTGAAATATTGACCAGATGGTGACAATTGGTGAGAGTACTAATAACCCCGGTGGCCCAGAGTTTGTGATGTATGCGTGGAGCCTAGACTGACGTACGGTAAAGGCAGGGGTTGGCTTGCATCGCTCGGGGGCCCTGTCGAGGGAGCCCAGGACCGGTGTGCATGGCGGGGTGCTGGCATTCTTGCAGGGGACATCAGCTGGGGACCACTGCCTACAGTCCAGTTCGGAGCAGGGCCTGTCCCTGTCATTAGGAAAAGGGCTGTGCTCACTAAGTCCTCATAAATATCTCGCTCCTTTGGAGGAGATATTTACGAGATGGAAAATGTCATATTGCATACATCCTTGCTTCAAAAGAAATACTGGAGGGAGGGGAGGCCTGGGGGACGGGAGTAGAGGCTACCTGAAGCAGTGGCCACTGCCACGGTGTCTGGCCTCCGCCTGGTGGCCTCATGACTGGATTCTCCATCAGCAGGGCCAGCCTGAGTCACAAGAGGTACCAGACCTGGAGGGAACCCCGTGGAAGGGCTGGTCCCCAACCCCCACCACCACCCCACTCCCCGCCCCAAGCAAGACGCAGAAGTCAGTTGCCCTTTTTTTTTAAAAAAAAATAATAATAACAAATACTAGGACACACACATTTTGTGTAAGCTGATGCCTGATCTTTCCTTTGATTGCATAATTGAGATTCTAGTTATCAATTTTTCAGGAACCCATCTAATTATACAAATTAAAATTCAAAGGAAAGCAAAAAGAATGATTATGCCTCACTCAGGGAATTGGAGGAGGAGGAGGAGGGTGTGAAACCCGTCCTGCCTCGGATGATAATGCTGTCATTTCTCATCTCCACGGCACTTCACANCCATCTAATTATACAAATTAAAATTCAAAGGAAAGCAAAAAGAATGATTATGCCTCACTCAGGGAATTGGAGGAGGAGGAGGAGGGTGTGAAACCCGTCCTGCCTCGGATGATAATGCTGTCATTTCTCATCTCCACGGCACTTCACAAATATTAACTAATTCTCCCACCCCCGGATGCTGCGGCTAAACAGCACGAGAGTGGGACAGGCACAGGCCGCAGACCCCAGCGGTCTGTCTCCGGAGCCGAGGAAGGAAGGGCCATCTCTTGATCAGACCCCGGGACCCAAGCAGATGAAAATTGCCACCTGGCCTCTGAGGGGCTCTCTCCGGCACAAACGCTTGGTCCATAGTTCCTGCTCCTCCATCTGTCTGCCTGTCTGTCTTCTCTCTCAAGTTGGCCAGTAAGGAACCACCTTCCCCACTTTGCATAATTACCTTTCACAAAGCCCAGCAAAAGTGAAGCCACTCTTTTGACTTCATGTATGCGGGACCTTAATTCCTTGACCAGGAATTGAACCCTTCCCCCCTGCATTGGACCACCAGGGGACTCTCGAGGATTTTAGAAATCTGTCTAAACCTTCCCCACTTTGCATAATTACCTTTCACAAAGCCCAGCAAAAGTGAAGCCACTCTTTTGACTTCATGTATGCGGGACCTTAATTCCTTGACCAGGAATTGAACCCTTCCCCCCTGCATTGGACCACCAGGGGACTCTCGAGGATTTTAGAAATCTGTCTACTCCATCTCCGTTGACCCAGGTCTTCCCAGCAATGCCCTGGCTCACCTCAGGGCCACCTTCATCTCCCTTCTTGTCCAACAGGGTCATCCCAGGTTGGGAAAGGATTTAGTATCTCTTGGATGTTGCCTTAATTATTTATGTGATTAGAAGTTGTGCTTTTTTTTTTCCTTGTTCTTATTTTTAAAATCACATAATTATTGCCATAAATCTTCAGGGTGCCTTTTCAGCCTCATTGCTGAGAAATTAGCCATTAACTTCCAGGAAGTCAGCTACCTTTTCATAGTCAGACCTGCATTTTCTGACCTTTGATAAAGTAACTCCCAGCATTCTGCATAATTGATGACCACCCATAAGAATTCTCATTATTAACCCTGGAGCGTCGTGTTTGTCTCCTGCCCCCTCTTCATTTGTTGGATAACTGGGGGTGGGGTGTGTGTGTGTGTTGCAGTTGGTGGTGGTTGGTGGGGTGTGTGTCTGTGGGTGTGTGTGTGTGTGTTGCAGTTGGTGATGGTGTTAGGATAACCACAGCAATGAATCAGAAGCTCTAGGGCTTTGGAGGTTGCAGATGATCACTTATGGCCTCAACTGGCATGTTGGCTGAGCAGGAGATGACGGTCAGGGCCTCCCCAAACAGGCAGCCCTGACTTTTCTCCACAAACTGGGCAGTGGAGTACCTCGGGAGTGGCCCAAATACCCACAGCCCAAACGGGAGACCCCTCCTCCTGGGCCTCACATGCTTGAAACAGCACGGGAGTGGGACAGGCACAGGCCGCAGACCCCAGCGGTGGCCCCCCTGGAAGCCAGCGAGGCTTCAGAAGGTGGAATTGGGCAAGCCTTGGTTAGGTGGGGCATCCATTCCTGCCCCCTCCTTGGGCAGTGGGGGAAGGGTTTGAAAGGTGCTGAGCAGTGGCCAAAGGGCAGTTTTGGAAACCGCCTGGAGGATGGCGGGGAGAGCAGCCCCAGCTGGGTGCCTGCGTCCCTCCAGACGCTGGAGTGGGCTCCCAGGCGGTCCGGGCTGGTCCCTGCCTCTGTCCCGTTGCAGCTTCCAGGGGTTCCAGGGCAGCGCCACTGGCTGTCGCCTGGTTTCTGGCACTGGAGCCGAGGTATCCTGGCCCAGGCTGGTCGGTGACTGGCGCTGGCCGTCAGCAGCAAGAGCTGCAGGTGCGCTGCTGGCCGCTTTCAGGAACCGATGACCTTTTGTCTCGTTCACCCGTTTCCCTCGGAGGCAGGAGACTGCCCCAGGGACAGGGAGCAGACCCCATCTCCAGCCTTGGAGGAGAACCAGTGCCCCAGGGCAGGTCCCCTTGTCGCAAGCGGCAGCCAAGCCTGCATGACCGGTTGCCCTGCCCCCAGGGTGTCCAGAGAGTAAGGCCTCTTTTCTCCTCGTTTCAGGGCGCGTAGCGGCGTAATGCCCGCAGACTCCTGCGAGGGCCCCTAAGTTCTTAGAGGACTGCTTTGCCTTTTGAATCAGAGAGGTGCAAAGTTCGATAAAGAATGGCCCTTGTGGATAAGCACAAAGTCAAGCGACAGCGATTGGACAGAATTTGCGAAGGTAAGAGCCAGCGTGGATGGCGGTTTTTAAACAGAGAACGTGCAGACTGGCCCTGGGCTCCTGGGCCCGGCCTCCTAGCCAGGCTGCTGTCCCATCCCCACTCGCAGTCCCAGGCGCCTCTCTGCGGTGTCCTTGGCGGTCACCTGGCCTGCCCTTCCAGTAGGCTGAAGGGGGCCCCAGGGCAGCGGTGGTGCAAGGAGGGCAGCTGGGGGGGGGCGGTCTGTGGTCCCAGTATCATTTTGCATGTGAAAGATAACCTACTTTCTGAAGTTTCTGGAGTTTCTCCACTTCAAACGGAAACAGTTGCCACCGCAAATACCTAGAGCCCAGGGTAGCCCCTCATGATACATTCATGTCCCTGGTTATCTTTCAAAATGTTCTAGAAGTTGTTCTGGTCATGAAAGGAAATTAAACAGAATTCAAATCTTAACGGAAACAAAGGACAGAACTCTAAAATGTGGGTTAAGGACCATCCTCTCCTCGAGGGAGTAGTGAGAAGTCTAGGGCGTGGGCCTGGGCGAGGCGTGAAGTGCCCCTTGCCGTCCCATGTCCATGCTGCTGGGCTGTGTGTTTCTCAGGGGCCGTGGAGGGCAGCCCCTGGGCAGGGTGGGCTCAGCAGCCTCCAAACGCGCGAGCGCACTAGTTGACCGGCTGACTCGGGCCCGGGAGCATGCCTCCCACAAGCTGTCCACGTGGAATCGCTTGTAGATGTGGCTCAAGCTGGTGGTGTGGAGGCCTGAAAAGTCGTGTTCTGCTCTGAGGCTCTGCCCCACGATGGCTCCCACCTAAAAGAATTGAAGAGCACCCACTGTCTCCCACATCCCTGGGTATAAGGAGGTTTGGGGAATTAGGGATATTTTTAGATATAATTTTTCAAACCTACAGAAAGATGGATCCAGTGCGATGGACATTGATAATTCCCTTCAACTAGATTCACCAGTCGGTAACATTCGTTATCACTTCCTTCCTTGTATGCCACTCCTTTTCCTGTTTGGAACCAGTCTGTTGTTCCATGTCCAGTTCTAACTGTTGCCTCCTGGCCTGCATACAGATTGCTCAAGAGGCATGTCTCCTTAGTCAAAAATAATTCCCTGGCCTTTGACTTTCAGAAACATTGACATCATTGCAGAACCCAAGCCAGTAGGTCTGTACAATGCCTCACCGTCTAGGTTCACGTGATTGTTCGGGGGGATCTTAAAGTTTTATTTCGGTCCTTCGTTTTTGGTACCGAGTTCCCATTCCAGAAAGCTCCGCTGGATCAGCTTTCTAAGGTTGGTTATCAGGAATGTCTGCGGGCTGATTGCACCCCTTCAGCCCCATTGCTTAACTCGAGATACCGCATCGGAGACCAGAATGGGACCAAAGCACCAGTGGCCTTTCCTTTTTGGGAAGTCGGTGGCAGGAGAAAAACCACTGACGTTTCTTTCAAAACCTCTTTCTCAGTCATAGTTCACCAGTCCCCAACCTTCCTTTTTTTATAACAAATTCCAGGATCTGCTTTATTCATGAACAGTGTTCCTGAGACAATTCACTCTTTGATTCTGACTGTTAGTGACCCCCTAGACTGCAGCACGCTAGGAGACAGTTGCAATGGTTTGTTTAATTTTTCACTATCCACTGTCAAGGTAGATGCTTGATGTGAAGTTACCCAGGTGCAATTTTATAATCCATGATCCCACACATTCATTTGGTGTCCCATGAAGTTTAAGAGCTGTTTCAAGATGCTTCGTTGGTGCTCCGTGCATTTACAAGCTGTTGCAGCGCCTTTAAGGGTCAGGGGCTAGGGGTCCCCGTTTCCCGGTGGTGCCGGTGAGGTGCAGGGCAGTCAGTGAGCAGCTCGGGCACCCAGGCCGTCTGCTGTTCTCCATGTGGCCTTGCCCTCCAATCAGCCCCGGGGATTCTGTCATTTTTTTCCTCCTGAGAGCCTCACACATCTCCCTCCCTGCCTTTGGATTCTCACCAGGCTCCGTCCTAGAAACCTGAACTAACCGATCGAGAATGTTCTCCTTGAAGTCCAGCAAGCCCAGCAAAGATTCTCTCCTTTCCACTGCCCCCACCCTACCCCTGAGGACTTCCAGTATCTCTCATTGTTTTATGATTTAAAGCGTGAAGCTGCCCTCCTCTGCCCTGGGCTTGTAGGAACGTTGTTTTCTTACTTGGTCTCTGGGAACACACATTCCTTCCAATTCTTCCCTCCAACCTGCTGCCAACCCCAAGCCTGACAAGCCTTCAGATGGGTCCCTCGCAGCCCTCCACTTTATGCAGTGACCCCCTTTTTCCAGCAAGCCTGACTGGGGGGGAATCACCCCTGCAAACATACTTCTCCGACATTCTCTCTCTTCCTCCCAGAGCCCAGGCCGTTTCTCCCTCAAACCTTTCACACCGGACCTTGGGGTCTCTTCCTCCTGAGCCCCAGTCCCTTTGGGAGCTAGTCTGTCGATCTTGCACCCAGAATCTGCACCTTTGCACCTCAAAGGGATTGTTCCTGCTCGAGATTAAGCAAAGTACAGAGTACAGCTTTGCGCCTCACCACCCAAAGTCTTGGGTTCAGGTCAGTTCAGTCACTCAGTCGTGTCCAGCTCTTTGCGACCCCATGGACTGCAGCACGCCAGGCCTCCGTGTCCATCACCAATTCAGACTCATGTCCATTGAGTCGGTGATGCCATCCAACCATCTCATCCTCTGTCGTCCCCTTCTCCTCCCATCTTGGGGGCTCCATCAAAATCCATTAGAGAATAATAGTCTTTCAAGCTGACTTAAAAGCCAGGTGTTTTGGTTTTTTTTTTTTTCCAAAAAGCTATTCTGTTTTGATATTCGTCATTTATTCTCTGCTCTTTCTCGATGCCTGCTCTGTGCTGTTGTATAACAATTGAGTGGAGCAGAGTCTGTGAACAGGCTTGACCAGACTCTTTCTGGTGTATGGTATAGGTCTGGATTTTCCTTTCTGTTTAGTTTCCTGGCTTAACTGACACATCATGTTTGTGAAATGCACCATTCGGAGTGTTTTAGGACCTAATGGCATCATGGCAGAACTAGTTTGATTTGCCGGAAGTATTTGTTGGCCAGAGAAGAGAGCTTGCCATCCCTTCTTATGGCGGAAGTAACCCAGAAGAGCACTTTCCGAGGCCCTGGGTTTATAGAACTGTAATATACCACCGTGGCTTTGCTGATGACTTTTTGTTAGAACATCTTATTGTGGGTTATGGGACAATAAATCACTAAACACCATCCTTTCCTGTGGCTGCTGAAAATGTAATCTGGAGAAAAGTAGATATTTCATTTTACTTCGTTTTGTTCAAATGTCTTATACATGTGGGAATATGGTCCTGAGGATTATATCAGCTGAGCTAAGTCCCCTTCATTACATAATTCAGGAGAAGACTTCTCCTTTCCTCTACAGGAGAAAAAGAAATGTTAGAGACCTCCTATTAAATATAAACAATCAAATTCAACATTCCTTACCTCTGGGTTAGCTTCCCTGGTGGCTCAATTGGTAAAGAATCTGCCTGCAATGCAGGAGACGCAGGTTCGAACCCTGGGTCGGGAAGATCCCCTGGAGAAGGGAATGGCAACCCACTCCAGTACTGCCTGGAGAACTCCATCAACAGAGGAGCCTGGTGAGCTACAGTCCACAGGGTCACAAAACTTACTAACACTTCTGTTTCACCTCTGTGATGCTCTCATGAAAACAGAGAATAAAAGGCAGTGAGGAAGATGGACGGGTTGCTTGGGTAGATGTGGGGAAGGAGACAAAGGTCATCTGGTGTCCACTGAACACATAGTTCGTTATACATCTTGGAAATCTTTATCTAGATCAGTCTTGTCCCTGAGGAGCACGAGGAAAGACAGAGAGCGAATACCACAGGCATGAAGTGGAGGAAGGCTCTTCCCCTGTGTCATCCCCTCCTTAACTGGACGAGCTTGCTGTTGCGAAAGCACGTCCCCGTGGACCGTTCCCCCAGGGATGCTCGTTCATGATCCCGGAGTGTCCAAGGAGCAGAAATGCAGAGAGCTTCTCGGCCTTCGGGGTGGCAGCAGCGGTGAGGGCGCCTGGGCCAGGTGGGAGCCCCCAGCAGGGAGCACTGGGAGCGTCTCGTGCCAGGCTCAGGCCCTTCGGGGCCCACAGAGTAGAAGGGTTGACCTGTATCTCCCCACAGGAAAAGCCTCATCTGTAGACTCGGGCCAGAGTCATTTTATCTTTCATTTGTGTGCTTTTTGTTTGACATATCTTAAGAAAAGGCATTGTAGAATTACTGTTTTATAAAGCACTTGGAAGCGCCTTATCAAGAAGCCGCGTCAAAACTGGCCATCTATGTTGGTCCACAATCATTTCTAATAAATATCTTTAAATAGCCCCAAAATGTACACCTTAAAAATGGGATTCATAATGTTGCTATACATTGTAATTATATGTTTGGATCAGGCAATTATGTACATTTCCAGTAATTATGTGATTAGTGATAATTACATTAGGTGTGTAAGTATACAATAGTCAACCAGACATGACTTAAAACTCTAGTATAAGTGAATAGGATGAAGCAACATGGTACTGAGGTAAAGGATCAGAAAAGGAAAGTTCCAGCTTCATAGACTTAGTTTCCAAAGGATAAATGTCCACAAGATAAATGGTTCGAAGAGAAGTTTGGAACAGCGGCCCCTCCCCGGGATGCCCGCTGTCACTTGGGGATTGGGTCTATAGAACTGCCCACACTCAGGCCCCTACTTACTGCAGATGAAAACCGGGTTCAACATTGTAATCATGTCTCAGGCGTCGCTCATCTATGAAATGCAGGCTCAGGCTACTCTCTGCATTGGTTGATTTGCCGGTGGACTCTCATCAGGCTTGGCAGACTTTTTTAAACTCCGCACATTTCTAAAAGCAGCGTGTTAAGGCTGCTTCCATTTGGGTCTGGGGTGTGGTGACTGTGGTCAGCGGCCAGGTATGGCTGTTTATCGGCGTCTGGGTATTGTCTTGTGGCCGCTGCTCTGCCTCTCGCCCCCCACGACGGGGCATGCTCCCCTCGAGGTGCCCGAAGGGGCCGCTCCTGTCTCTGGCATTTGGGGTCACGCCTCCTGGGCAGGAGTCGCCACCTGCCTCGCCTTCCCAGCCTGCTTCGCCCTGGGTGTGTTTCATCTTGGTCAGTGGCACCTTTGAGGGAAGACTGTCTGCTCCAGGCCCAGTGAACTCGCAGGAACCAGGGTTCCGACATGTTGGGCCAGGCCTCCTTGTTCAGAGCAGGCCTGAGGACAGTAGGGTCACCTGGCTTCGCAGAGCTGGAGGCCCGCGGACAGGGGAGCATCATGTCCTACACAGCTCAACCTGATCCCCAGTGTCTGGGGCTACCCTGCTACCAGCACCCCAAGATACAGGGCTTTGCTGCCTGCCTCCCACCCTCTGATTCCTTTTACAAATGACACGTGTGGGTGGAGTAAGACTTCCTCCCCCAAAGACACATGGGAGTAAGTCCCAACTGACTTACATTCATTACATCAAACCATTACTTATTTGATGACTGTCCTAGGCATTGGTTGACTCCCTGTCTCTAGAGTGCAAGTGGGCTTTCAGTCTCCCTAGAGGCTTTCTGAGATGCCGGTGCTCCTTCAGGTCTGGGCTGGAACTTGGCTCAGGTGCAGCGGCCTGGAGAGCCTTTTGGATGTGGCCGTGCGCCTGCTCACCACTGGCTCCACGCTGCCTGTGGTCCTTGCACGGGCATCAGAAGGGCTGGAGTATCCACCAGCCTGCCTCCTGGGTTCTGGTTGGAGAGGTGTATGTGCCTGGAGGGGCCTTCCCTGGAGACTACTCGGTGGTAAAGAATCCTCCTGTCAAGCAGGAGAGGCAGGTTTGATCCCTGGGTCAGGAAGATCCCCTGGAGGAGGAGATGGCAACCCACTCGGGTATTGTTCCCTGGATCATCCCGTGGACAGAGGAGCCTGACGGGCTAGGGCCGCAAGAGAGTTGGACATGAGTTAGCGATTAAACGACAACAGCGTGCCTGGAGGGTGCCCCCTTCCTGTTCGTGCCCTGGAACGAGTGAAGCACGTGTGTTGGCAGCCGGTTCTTTCTCGTCTGCAGAAGGTTCTTTATGGTTCTTTACGGCTCTTACCTTACAGCCAGGGCCCGTGCGAGGGCAGCCGGGGCAGCTGGGTTCCTGCCGGCAGGCTCAGATACTGCAAGCGGTCGTCTTCCTCTGCCATCTTCACTCAATGCCCACTGTGCCTGGGTCCTTGCAGGTGAGGGACTGTGCTTGCTTTAGCCTGGACCTGGGCTTGGAGAGCAAAGACTGTTGCCACGAAGTCTTGTTTCTCACAGAGTCCTGCTCTTTGGATTTGTTTTTACGTGTGTGTCCAGCCAGCGAGCACGTGATGGAGGAGGGGCGTGTCAGGAGGGAGAGGGCACCCTCACCTTGATGAGGAAACCAGGGGATGTCTCCGGTTTCCAGGGGATTGCAGATGGATGCAATCGTGGGTAAGGTGTTTTCACCTCGAGAGCTGGCAGATTTCTTTGGACTGGGGACACGTGACAGTGGGGGATTGAGGACGCTTCTTGGAGGTGGGTTATTTGAGCTGGAGCCAGGCAGGTGGAGAGGATTTGGGGATGATCAAGGTGGCGTGAACCTATTCCTGATCAAACCATTGAGGAGACGTAACACAGGAGTGTGTCGGGGAGAGGGTCGCGGTATCAGGATGCATGGGGGATTCAGTGTCCTGAGACACTGCAGTTTTGCAGGAAGAGCTGTTACTGCAGGATTTTATGGAGAGGAAGGAGACAGAGTTCCCTGAGCACCTACCGACCTTGTGTCAGGGATCCAGCCAGGCCTTTCCGCGTAGGTTCTGTCCTGTCCTTTTCTCAGGCCCTGCATCCAAGGTGCGGTCCCAGCTCATATTTCCTGCTTCACCAGCACAGCCAAAACATGCCATAAAAGAGACTCTTTAATCCCATAACCTGTGGGAGTCAAGTGTAACTTTCATAACATGGCTGTCATTAAGCTGTATCATTATCTAGTCAAGAAATCGAGTCAGGAGCCATGCCCAAGGCTCGGTTTTCATTTAAATGGCTAAATCGTAAGTTCTGGGCAACCTGGGACTATTCAGCGGGCAGCTAATTTGGTTGCAAGGCTCCACCTCGGGTCCTGGGTTTTCTCTGGAGAGTTGTGCTGATGACTGAAAGCCTCCCTCTCCAGGTTGGGGGGCAGGCGCCCGGAGCCTGCATCCAGGGACCTCTGGGGCTGCGTCCCTCTTGGGGTGACCGAGACGTCTGGTTGGTTCTGCTCATTTTGTCTCTGTACTTTGTCATTTTGACGAAGGCGGTCTTAAAGCCCTGCCAGACTCTGCTTGCTGTTTTTCTAGTGTACGTGGGGTTTATTTCCCCCTCTCTGATCTAGATTAGCCAAGTAAGTTGCTTTGGTAGGGGATACTGTGGAGACAGAAAAAAAAAAAGAAAACCTTTTTTAAAGACAGAAAACTGTTTTTAAACATATATTCTCAAACACTTGACAGAAACAAGCAACAACCCAACACAGCTTGTACACATTTAAAAGTAGGAAGTGGGATGTCATGGGCCTATTTTTGGCCGTCGCTGCCGGAAATGAGTGTGACCCGCTAACCCCTGCAGTGCCCATGGGAGGCAAGGGGGCAAGGGCAATGCTGTGGCCTCTTTCTGGCCAACAGCAGGCACAGGGAAGCATCTCTGGGGATTTCTGATGTCCTCCTCGGCTTTCAGAGCTGCCTTGGGCTCCTGGTCCCAGGGGCGGGGCGGGGGAGTCACTTAGTTGTGTCCAACTCTTTGCAACCCCATGGACTGTAGCCCGCCAGGCTCCTCTGTCCGTGGGATTTCCCAGACGAGAATACGGGAATGGGTTGCCACTTCCTCCTCCAGGTAAATCCTCCCTACCCAGGAATGGAAACCTGGGTCTCTGGCATTGCAGGTGGGTTCTTGACCATCTGAGCCACCAGGGAAGTCCCAGGAGATGGAAAGCCCCAGCACAGGGAAGAAGGCCAGCCAAAGTGACCAATGCTTCAGAGTCTCCTCCTGAAAAAGGAGTGACCTCCTGAGAAAGGAGTGAGCATCCCTTGACGCCAGTTCGGCAGAAACAGCACAGCTGTCAGGGGACTACTCAACCCAGTGACCCTCATGCAAATCCAGTCTTCAGATTCACAAAGTCCATCATATACCTGATTTTTTTTTTTTTTTNAAAAAAAAAAAAGAAAACCTTTTTTAAAGACAGAAAGCTGTTTTTAAACATATATTCTCAAACACTTGACAGAAACAAGCAACAACCCAACACAGCTTGTACACATTTAAAAGTAGGAAGTGGGATGTCATGGGCCTATTTTTGGCCGTCGCTGCCGGAAATGAGTGTGACCCGCTAACCCCTGCAGTGCCCATGGGAGGCAAGGGGGCAAGGGCAATGCTGTGGCCTCTTTCTGGCCAACAGCAGGCACAGGGAAGCATCTCTGGGGATTTCTGATTTCCTCCTCGGCTTTCAGAGCTGCCTTGGGCTCCTGGTCCCAGGGGCGGGGCGGGGGAGTCACTTAGTTGTGTCCAACTCTTTGCAACCCCATGGACTGTAGCCCGCCAGGCTCCTCTGTCCATGGGATTTCCCAGACGAGAATACGGGAATGGGTTGCCACTTCCTCCTCCAGGTAAATCCTCCCTACCCAGGAATGGAAACCTGGGTCTCTGGCATTGCAGGTGGGTTCTTGACCATCTGAGCCACCAGGGAAGTCCCAGGAGATGGAAAGCCCCAGCACAGGGAAGAAGGCCAGCCAAAGTGACCAATGCTTCAGAGTCTCCTCCTGAAAAAGGAGTGACCTCCTGAGAAAGGAGTGAGCATCCCTTGACGCCAGTTCGGCAGAAACAGCACAGCTGTCAGGGGACTACTCAACCCAGTGACCCTCATGCAAATCCAGTCTTCAGATTCACAAAGTCCATCATATACCTGATTTTTTTTTTTTTTTTTTTTAAGGCATGAAGGGACTTCACTGGTGGCCCAGTAGTTAAGAATCCACCTTGCAATGTACGGGATGTGGTTCGATCCCTGGTCGGGGAACCAAGTAAGACCCCACATGTCGAGGGACACCTAACTTGGTCCCTTTCACTGTGGGCATGCCACACCGAAAGATCCTGCATAATGCAACCAAGACTGACACAGCCAAACAGATAAAGAAACAAATTTAAGAAAAAAAAAAAGAGAGGACTAGACCCAGAGCGGTACTTCTATTTCCCATTCTTTTCAGGCAGTTTCCCAAGTCACTGTGTTGATGAGAGCATAAAATGCTTGTGGGAGACGTATCCGAGGACGGCTGCGTCCTCGCTTGTCATCCCGCTGCTTGTCTGCCTCAGTTTCTTCCTGCTCTTCTGGCACTGTCTAAATCATCTCAGTTTTCAGGTCTCTACAGGTTTCAGCTGATGCCTTAGGTTGCACAGGGAATTGAAGACTTGGCTTTGGGGGGATGTCGCGTATAACGTTGAGGTCCCCATTCAGATGATGCTACAGGGTCAGCTTTATCTTGGTTTGTTTTGTCTGTGAGAGGATTTGGCTTGCCTGTTTCTTCTCACTTCTCAGAAGATGGATGGCTTTTTCCTTCATGCAGTTTTCTGCAGTGAGAGACTCTTTGTAGGATTACAAATGAAGTCTGCGAGACTCAGTAATCTTTCAGAAATTGGTCCCATCTCACTTTATTTAGTTAACATGAGATTTTTTTCAGAAAAATCCTCCCTTTTCTAAAGACTGCAGTGAGTTTTTTTTTTTTTTTTTAATCTGCCAGCGTGTTCAGAAAAGTCCAAGTCCAGTTACAGGTGTTTTTACCTAACACAGGAAAACATCTGTCATAATATTTGACAGGTTGCAGAGCTGAGGCTGCGTGAGTTTGGGTGGCTTCCAAGCAGAATGGGTCAGAAATTGATGGAAGCAAATCTGGGCCTCCTCACTCTGGGGCCTAGCGTGACGCCTCGCTGAAGCTCTCCTGCCCACTGCTGACCTGCTCCTGACGTTACACCTTTGCACCTGATAAACCAGGGCCATGGAGCCCGTGTGGTCCTAGGTCGACCTGCTGAAGTAGAGGACTCGGCCAAAGACCAGCTAATTATTTGTGAGCTGGGTGAGTTGCCGCCGGCTACCCCACTGCAAAAAGATGAGGCACGACTTCCAAAGCTCACTTGTGTGTCTCTGAAAGGAGCGTCTGCACCGCAAGTGGAGTTTTGCAGCATCAACACCACATTCATGTTAAGTTTTTCTTCATGACAGGAAGGGAGGGAAAGCAGACACTGAGGTGGCACAATGCTGATGGGTGCGGTCCATCAGCTAGGCTGGGGTCCTGGCTCTGACGGGCCCACTGCACCTTGTCTCAAGGAGCTTGGAGCAGTCATCTGTTTAGAAATTCCTGTCGGATACTCAAGTGGCTGACTCAAGTGATGTATGTTAGATTTGGGGTTTGGGGAAACCTTAAGAAAATAACAGGATTAGTTTGTTAAAGAGGTTCCCCCTTTGCCGTTTTTAGCAGGGCTGTTCGTTTCCCCAGGTCGACACAAGGAATTCGTGACCTGGCTCCTGTGCATCTTGGTACCCAGCTTCTCCATCCCCACATCTTGGGGATGAGCGAAACACCCAGAGCAAGGCCCGGTATGGACATTGAACACATGTTGAGGCCCTTGTAACGAGGATCCTGGAAGAAAAACAGGATGTCACAGATGCCCTGTTTATGGTGGCCCTGAAGGGTCAGGCAGGGCCATTGCGGCCCTTCCCACCGAGCCAGCCGGTGTTCTCTGACCCGCGATGGGAGAGTGGAGGTGCCAGGGGCAGCAGTGGCAATGGGGCAGAACCCCCGCCGGGAGGCCACAAAGGCCCCTCTTGGCCAAAAGAGCCCAGACTGGGAGGAGGGGGTGGCAGGTTTGGGTGGGCTGGGGTCATCAGGTTAGTGTCCTTTCCGGGGTGAGGATGTGTCCTGTTCAACGCAGCAGGTCAGTTTCCACATAGTCCCTGTCTCCTTGGGGTCCTTCTTACCATGAGACCGCCCCGTCTTTCCCTGCCCTCTCCTTTCCGGAGGGGAGGAAGTTCGAAGAGGAGGCCCGCGGAGGTCGGGCTCGCCTGCCCAGCAGAGCTGGGAAACGACCTGCGGCAGCCAGGCACTGCCGCTGCCCTTCAGTCCGGGGCTCCAACGTTTTCCTGTCCTTTTTGATGCCTCTTCAAAGTGAGCACATCCTGGGGCTGTTGGCGAGATGTGCAAATACTGTCCTGTGTGTGGCCAGGCCTTTGAGCCCATGACAGTGAGTGTGCCAGAAGAGAAATTAGAGAAATTGGCGCCAGCAGGCTGCTCTCATAGATGGAAACCCAGCGTTTTGCAGTGTGGCTTTTTCATTTTTTTTCCCTCACTGTCATGCATCCTAGGAGGTGGAGGGGGTTGGGGGAGGATCAGAGTCGCTTTGCCATCTGCCAGGGCTTTTTCCCAGTTAGCTTGAGGCCTTCTTGGCATTTTGGGGTCAGAGGTGGTGTTTAAGTCACAGCCTGGGGTCCCAGGGCTCTGCCCCCAGGCAGTGCTTTTGGCTCAGTTCCTCTATAGTCAGTCAGGCTTTTCCCAGAGCTTTGGCTTTGGGGGACCAAGCCCTCTTTGGGGAGTCATATTGGTTTCAACAGAGCTTGTCCCAAAGTTTAATACGTACTGATCAGGACGAGGGGGCGCTGCCCTTGTGTTTCCCCGTGCCTCCAGGTTCTGCACAGGGATTTGCACTCTCTTTCCTTCTCACTCTTAAGTTTTCAGTATTTCTCATTAAAAAAAAATTTTTTTAAACTGGTCATTCTCTTTAGAGATTCTAATGGAATCTTCGGTTAAGGGACACGTGGGTGAAAATGAAACATTCTGAAGTTTAATGGCTGCAAATATGTATATTGTCTCATTTTTAAATGTTCTGACTATACACAGCCCTTGTAAGCGCGGGATTCCCAGCTTTCGGTTTCGCTGTGAATTCTGTGTCTTGGAACCTACAGTTGGAGGACCCCGGTCCCATCTGTGGTGGCGCTTCCCAGGGCCCTGTCTATACATTTGAGGAAATGTTTTAATGCTCCTCTGTGGGGCTTTCCTGCATGCAGATAACTGCCGTCCTCTGCATTACTGCACCTAACGTCCCTGGTAGGCTCCATAAAATCTTAATCCATGGGAATATGGGAGATGATCCACGAGATCTGAGCCAGGCCAAGCCTGCTAAAATTAACGCGTCCCTTGCAAACAGATTTAAAGGCAAACACGCCTCAGACGCAGCTTCTCCCTCCCGGCTCTGCTTCATAGCACGGGGTTTAGTTGCTGACCTCTGTTGCCCTCTTACAGTGCTCACTTCGAGGCCACACACAGGGGTGTGTTTCTGTTGCCGTGGCTTTTCCAGGCAGTATGAAAGGGTCTGTGTTGTGTGATAATACGAGAAAGAATCCGTTTGGGCTTGAGCAATGTTAATAACTCGTTTGATTTGTAACCAGAGTCACCTCGGAGCCAGATTTCAACGTGGGCAAAGTGTCGGGCGGCAGGCCTGGCCCATCCCTTGGGCACCTCCTGCTCTGGACTGTGCGTGAGGCTTTCTCTTTCTTATCCCGCCTGCCTGCTCACATTTAATTTGTTCTTAGCCGTGTGCAATGGATTAACATTTCATCAGGGTGGATTAAGATTGCATCGACATTGAAGCAATCATTTTCTATTTTCCTCCTGTCACTTTTAGGCGATCCTGATCTGGGGGGTGGGGGGGGCACCTTCAGGAGAGGGAGGTGGGCTCATCCAAAAAGTGCCCTGGTGAGGACCGGGGGGATAAGTCAGGGCTTCAGTGTGAAAAGAATTCCCAGTCGCAGGTCAGGAGGCCTGGATGGAGCCCGCAGCCAGTTTCATCAGTCCAACGAGATGTCACATGGAACAAAAGCTTTAGGGGTTTTATTTAGCTCCTAATCCGCTGGCTGAGAGAGCAGAGGTCCATGTGAGTGCTCCAGCCAGGAGGGGCGGGGGTGCCCGGCCGGCTGGCTGCAGCCTCCTTTCTGGGACTGAGCCATAAAGAAAAGACCACTGGTGCTACCGATGGAGAATGAGGCAAAGTTACCGTGAGTGTTTCGTCTACTAAGGTTTCGGAGAATTAATAATTCAGGCCATACTTTGAAATTGAAAACCCCCAGTTGGTCCTTCCTGCCGTCTCAGAAGGGTTAGAATACAGCCAGGCCTGGTTCGGATGCATGTAATTGAAGATTTATAAAGAAAGCCTTCCTCTTCTGCCTCTGGCCGCAGTCTTTTTTTTTTTTTCCTTTTCCAATGCCGGTTCCCAGCAGGCATATAAATATTGGTCGATCTCAGAGCTGGGATGCAGCCGGGTGGTACGAGGGCCCCTGGGAGGTCGCCGAGGCTCCCGGGAGGAGAAGCTCTCTGACGGATGGAGGCGGAGAGGGCCCTTGGTACCCTGGGCTGCGGGATGTCGCCATGCCTGGGCCAGCTGAGCCCTGCCTCTACCGGGAGGCCTTCTACAGCACGGCGGCTGGCAGGAAGAGCTCCGTCCCCGACTTCGCCTTTTACGACAGCAGACAGGCGGTGATGTCGGCCCGCGGGCCCCTGCTGCCGGCGGATTACTACAGTGACCCGGCCGGAGCCACCCGGGCACCCGGGGAGCCTCCGCAGCATCGCCACCCGGGAGCCGGCCAGCCGCTGCCCGGTTACGGAGCGCCAAGTGGCAGGATGACTTGGGAGCCAGTGGCAGGCCGGGCCCCTGCCCTGCAGGACACTGGTCACCTGTACCGGGACCCTGGAGGTAAAATGATCCCCCAGGCGCAGCGATCACACAGCAGGGCCCCTTCGCCCGCGCGGTACGTCGGGGAGCCGGCCGACAGCAGGTACGGAGCAGAGGCGCCCGCCTACCCCACCGGGCAGGTCTACAATGATGCGGGCGAGAGGCCGGTGGATTCCGCCGCCTCCAGGCAGACGGCCCCCACGTGCCTGGTTGTGGACCCGGGAGCACCAGCTGCCTCCAGGATCGGCGTGGGGACCGCCCCCGGCGCCCCACCCCCAGGCTACGGGCCGGCCCGGGAAGGCGTCCACCCCAGGATGGCTTACGAGAGGTGCGAAGCCGACCCGTCCGCCTTCCAGGGGCCCGGGGGCAGCAAGAGGAGCGTGATGCCGGAGTTCCTGGCCCTCCTGCGGGCGGAAGGCGTGGCGGAGGCCACGCTGGTAGCCCTGCTTCAGCAAGGCTTCGACTCCCCGGCCGTCCTGGCCACCATGGAGGACGCGGACATCAAGTGCGTGGCGCCCAACCTGGGCCAGGCCCGAGTGCTGAGCCGCCTGGCCAGCGGGTGCCGGACGGAGATGCAGCTGCGCAGGCAGGGCCGGGGGGCGCCCCTGCCCCGCACGCGCTCCAGCAGCTTCAGCCACCGCACCGAGCTCCAAGGCGACTCTGCCGGCCTGGGCGCTGCAGCCCTGCAGCCCCAGCCCCAGGCGGGGCCCCTGCAGGTGGCGTCCCCTCGGGCTGTAGACCCCGCTCACCGCCGCCCCTCCAGCGCGCCGTCCCAGCACCTCCTGGAGACCGCTGCCACCTACTCAGCTCCCGGGGTGGGCGCCCAAGCCGCCCACTTCCCGTCCAACTCCGGATACAGCTCCCCGACCCCTTGCGCCCTGACTGCGCGCCCAAGCCCCGCGTACCCGCTGCAGCCCGGCGTGCCCTTGACTCACCCGGGCCCCAGGACTGCCTACTCAACAGCGTACACGGTGCCCATGGAACTGCTGAAGCGGGAGCGTGGCGCAGCGGTCTCCCCTGTGCCCAGCCCCCACAGCAGCCCCCAGCTCCTGCGGAAGCCCGGTGCACCCCTGGAGCCCCCAGCCCTGCCGCCAGCCAGCCAGAGCCTCCACACGCCTCACTCGCCCTACCAGAAGGTGGCCCGGCGGACAGGGGCCCCCATCATCGTCTCCACCATGCTGGCCCCGGAACCAAGTAATGCACCCCTCCCTGCCTTTTCCTCGCGGGGGACATTGAGGGGCCAGACGGTGGGGGCTGAGGTCTGAGCAATGGACAGTGGGCCCCTCAGGTTCCTGCTGCTGTCATCTCCGGCCAACCTGGAGAGACCAACCCACCCCCGACTCAGACCCACCTATACACCCCTTTCTCCAAACAGGGCACCCCAGCCAGCTGGCCAACACACAGGAGGATTCTCCTGGGTGAAACTGATGTGTGTGGTTCAGGCTGACCCACTAAGAATGGCATTTTTCTCCAGTTGCGCTCAAGCCGATTTGTGGATTTCCCTTTGTGGGGAGGAAGCGCAACTGTTTGTGGGGGGGGCGGAAATCATTCAGAACAGGATGCAGCCCTCAGCTCACGGGCAGTGGCCTGTTCTCCAGCTCATATTCAGTGGCTTTGGAGAATGCTGGGTATTTGTCCAGCGCCTCCCTGTACAGTGGGCAGCGTTCACTTGCCATCAGAAGTGCTTTCCCGTGTGGAAATGCCCCTCTGAAGGTTCTACACAGTATCAGAGGTAGAGTTAATCACTGCCGAGCTGAAAACGGGTGTGCTTCCAGACATGTGTGTTAAACAAAGATGTTGAAATCCCTTAGAACTCCCTGTTTCAAAAACAGACTTAGTCTCGCGTGTTGGAAAACACAGTTGGGGATTCTGCTTGCTTGTAGGGAAGAATGTATTTCTGTGTGGAGGAAAGAGAGAATGGTCCTAGCTTGTTCTCTTCAAACCACGAGCCAAGTAGAATTGAGTGCGTGTGTGTCCCCGGGCACCTGGATAGATTTCCAGGTGGACACCCTCGGCGGAGCCGTGCTTCAGAATTGTCATTTCGGCCCTAGAACCCTTACTGACCATTTAAGCTGTAAATCAACTTTCTTCCTTTCTTTCCCCGTTCCCCTCAACATAGTTTAGAAAACTGCACCTTTTTCCAATGACTTTTTTTTATTTTAATGAATTATTAGCATTATAAGGTGGATATAGTGGGATGAGAATTGTGGTAAAAATCAGAGGGACCTTTTTGAAAATATCTCTTAAATAGTTGTGGATGGGGCCTGGTAGCCTGATGTGTGATAGCCTTGAGATGAGCGTTAGGTTTATCTGTTACGTTGGTGAAGCTGGTGATGGTTAAGCTACTCGCAGACTGAAGTGGGGTTGTTGCTTTATCAGTTGACCTTCACACGTTTCTTTCTTATTTACAGAGAAGCACTGGTTGAATTTCTCTGTTGTCTCTCTATATATACTAGTTTTGTTTCATGTATAGATTTCCTTTTTCAGTCTTATATAAAATTTATTTAATTTTTTAAAATCTGTATGTGGCAGGAGAAAAGTCAGATAATGTTTCCCAGGGCCTGCATCTTCCCCCTCACCGTCAAACATTCTTTCTTTGCAACCAACTAATTTGCATGGCGATGACATTTGTTGCTTCAGTAATTTCATCTGATAATGGCTGGGCTTGCAAAGCGGATCTGAAAACATATTCCTTAATTATGTGTTGCTAAGCAACGGGAGGGTTTGGTCATAATCACAGAAAGATTATCTGCATGCTGAAGTCCTGGAAAGGTTTTGCTGAAGGAGGACCTGTTAAATTGCCTTCTTTTCTTCTTCTTTTCATTTCTGTTTATTTTGCACTGCCTTCTAACAAAAACAGTCGCTGTTATTTGGGGACGGGGCAAGGGGTCTTATTTAAGTTGTTTAGAGTGTGATTGTTAACACACGGTTTTGCAGACCTAGGGATATTGATTTTTGTTTCATTTGCATGGCAGCAAGCCAGTGCCAAGAAGCCTGCAGTCGGAAGTCTGCCAGGAAATAAATTTCTCTGTCAGATGATCTGTCCCATAGCAGTGTTTCCTCTCATTCCTTCTTGCACGTTGAGTGTGTCATCATAGCCCTCCCCCAAAAGCATTGTGTCAGGGAC
>SJYX01021635.1:210100-249541 GCA_006410675.1 Oreotragus oreotragus
TGCTTTGGGTATTTTAATCTTTTTCATCTTTTGTGTGTTTTTCCAAGTGACTTTCCATTTGCAGTTATTACAAAGTACTGGCTATATTCCCCGTGTCGTATAGCACATCCTTGAGTACATATTTTAATTTGTATTTGCTTTTCTCTGTCCGTGAACTACCTGCTTCATCTTGGTTGGCTTTGTTGGTATAAATAACTGGCTCCTGTGGACTGGGCAGTGGAGGGTAGCTAGGTGAGGACAGGCCCCCGGAGCAGCCCACAGCCCCTGTGATGTGGGATTACTGGGGCTACATGTCAGACCCATGTGTGTGCTGGTGCTTGCTGGATCTGCTGCTGTTTACACGCTGACCTGCTGGACTGGGGCACGGGCTGCGGAACCTTCTGGCAGTGGCTGTCACCCAGCGATGCCCCCTCCCCTGTGTCACGTGGCGTTGACCGCAGCCAAGGATTTGCTGTCGCATGAGCCCTCCCTAAGCTGGTGCAGCCGGACGCGTTGCGTAAACAGCAGCTCCGCAGCCATCTTCACGGGTCTGTCCCCCTGAACACAGCCACGCACCTGGGCTGCAGGGGCCGCAGAGCTTCCAGTGTGAGAAGCACAGCCCCAGCCCAGTCTTTTTCTGGCCCCTTTTGGTTTCTGTCCAGGCTTTTTTCTAGATACAGCTCGATCTGTAGTGCATCTGTAATCCCCATCTAGCTCCTGGGGACACTGCCCAGAGGTCCTTCGGGACAGGAGATGGGTGTCTGGGCCCGTTCACATGGGGGCTGTGGGAGAGGCTGGTGGTGTCACAGTGTTGGGTCAGCAGGAACCGATCACTTTTGCTTCACTCCTGCGAACGTCGTAGCAGTGCTTTCCAGCAGGCGTGCATGCGGGCCCCCTGGGTCAGAAGTCCCATTGGATCTGAATGGAGGTTTGTTCTTGTCCAGCCCTTTCACACCTGGTGACTCCTCCCATGTCCCTGCCTTTGTTTGAAGGTCCCTCTGCACAGGAAGATCTGTGCTGGGGAGTGGGGTCCGAATGATTCACTGGTTCTGAGAGTGATGACCCAGAAACCATCAGCCTGGAGAGGGGTGCCATGAGACCCCCAAAGACACCCTCCCACCAAGCCAGCTGATTACACCCACTCCCCAACCTCACAGCAGAGCTGGACCTGAAAGGGTGGGCTCAGCCAGCCCCCCGCATGTCTACATTCAGGGACTGGGTGTGGGGACTGGGCCTGGGAGCTAGCTGGCCCTGCAGAGAGCAAGCAGTGGGATGCTGACCCCTGGGTCTCTCATTGTTAGCACCCTACATCCTAACCCCGGGAGATGTGTGAAGGGAGCAGGCCTCTCTGGGCTGTGGTCCAGGGAGGGTTCCTGAGCCCAGAGCCCTGGCTGAGCAGGGCAGGGCCAGAGCTGGGGGCTGGATCCCTCAGCACTGCTCCATCCCCCGCTGCGTTCCAGGCCTGGGGTCAGGTGTTGGGCACTCACACATGGGTGCAGCCCAGCCTGGGCTTCTGGGGCATTCCCACCACCGCCCACCCAGTTAGTAAATAGAAAGACAGCACAATGCGATAAGGACACTTGGGGAGCCTGCAGCATTTGAAATGCGCTCCTGAAGAGCCTGCACCCCAGCAGGGGGCACTGGGCGCAGCGCTCTGACTCCAGAATGACCGTCAAACTGCGGCCCAGGGAGAGGTCACTGTGCAAACCGGCGTGAGGGTGGCTGTGTGTGTGTCAGTGTTTGTAGCCCTGGGGAGGCTGTTGAGGTCCTGGCTGCCACCTGGGGCTCCCTGGGGCATCTCCAGGCTTCTCTTGCCAGTCGACCTCTACCTCCATGATCAGGAAATCCGAGCCTCAGTTCAGCTGGAAGCGGGTTCATCCAGAGTCCTACTTCTCCCCAGCAGTCACTTCCAAATCAAGCTCTCGGGACGGAACTGTGCACTTTCAAAGTGCTGGCCGGCCATTCCAACCCCTGACGCAAGTCCCAGGTCAGTGAAATCAACAGGCTTTGTTTTGCTTTTGTATTTGGTAGGTGTTTGGGGCTGGCAGAAGGAAAATGGAGAAGGAAAGGGCACCCCACTCCAGTACTCTTACCTGGAAAATCCCATTGCCGGAGGGGCCTGGTGGGCTACAGCCTGTGGGGTCACAAAGAGTCGGACACGACTGAACGGCTTCGCTTTGAGACTTTTGCAGGGGCTGGCCGCTTGCACCTGGGTTGAGAGTCCCAGCTCCCCCTTTGGTTCACTCTTCACCTCACCCAGGGTGCCCCGTCAGCCAGGGCTACCCTGGTCATTGTCATTGTCCTGGGCCACTTCCCAGGCCCGGGGTGGGAGTTTGTCTGACCGTGGGGCATTCGGCTCAGAGACCGGCCTTATCCTGACCTCTCTGTCCCTCAGAAAGGCCCACTCTGACCTCTTGGGTGTGGACTGGGTCCTTCTGTCTACGGAGACCAGCATCTGGGTGAGCTGTAGCCTAGCGGCATCCCAGCTGCTGTCGACACGGGGGCCAGAAGGCGGTGCTGCCAGGCCTGGGTGAGCTGAGCCAAATGGGCCTTTCACAGTGTCTGTGGACACTTCTATCAGTTCATCTCGGTGGCGTTCCACTCCCAGCTCTGTCTGCCCTGACCCCCGCTGCCAGGCGTGTATATCCATTATCATACAGGAGTGTGGTCTGTGGGGACTTGGCCTTTGGGGTTTATTATTATTATGGTTACTGTTATTTATTTTATTTGACTGTGGCGTGTGGGACCTTAAGTTCCCTCACCAGGGATCAAACCCATGCCCCCTCCACTGGGAGCACTGCACCCCCAGGGAAATCCCATGTGGGGATGTGGGTGTGGACTGTCCAATAAACTCCATCCAATAAGGGGTGGGGGGAGTGGGCTCCTGGCTGCTTGGAGGACTCTGAGGTCCTTGTTTAACAGGTTTTCAACCTGGCATGGTAAGGGACACGGAGAACGTGATTAATGAAGTTATTCTTGCTGCGCTTTCCTGCCATTCAGTTTAAAGGAATCGATCCGTGTTCTCGTGGGGGAATGTGGGGCCAGGACTATGGCTGGACACCAGCCATCTCTGCCACCACCAGACCCTCTTTGTGTGGCCCAAGCTGCCCAGCACGGGGTGGCCGAGACTTCTCATCTCTCAGGCATTTTTCCTTCCAGTTCTGGAAAGCAGGTCTGAGTAAAAAGAGTAGGCCTGTGCACCAGGGCCTCTGCCTTCAGGAAGCAGCCTATCCCGTGTGGCTCTGGTCTGCAGATAACAGCTTTGTGTGTTAGCATCTCTTTCCAGCCCCCAACTCCACTCTGCATTTTGAGAAGTGGCGGTCTCATGCAGAGCAGCAGTTAGACTTTCCCGGGGACATGAGCCCCAAGACGGGGCAAGCCGTGGTGCATTTATCTACCCGAGAAGAGGCAGAGCCAGCACACCCCCTCGCCACGTTACTTCTCACATGACCTTTGCCCTTGAGTGTCCCGTGTCCACACAGGGCTTCTCCAGTTCACATTCTTCTGGGTGGGACCTGGGTAGGCCAGGAAGCAAAGCCCAGAGTCCTCACTGGCTTTTGGTACCAGACACCTGATTGGCAAACATTTTCTCCCATGGTGCCTTGAAGCACAGAAGGTTTCATTTTGATAAAGTCCAGTTTCTTTCTTTCCCCTCTGGTTGCTTGTGGTTTTGGTGCCAAGGTCGTGAAGCTTTATGCCTATGTTTTCTTCCTAAAAAGTCTGGGGTGTTAGTGCTCCCATTTAAGTCCTTGAAGCATCCTGAGTTGACTTGAATATAGAGTGAGGTGGGGGTTCCTCTGCGCTATTTTGCCGGTGGATGCCCAGTTGTCCGAGCGCCATTTTTGCTTATTCATCTTACTGCTTGCTTTTGGCTGTGCCGGGTCTTCGTGGCTGTCTGTGGGCTTTTCCCTGGTGTGGTGATTGGGGGCGACTCTCTAGTTGAGGTGTGCGAGCGTTGCATTCGGTGGCTTCTCTTGTTCTGGAGCGTGTGCCTCGGTAGTTGTGGCTCCTGGGCTCAACAGTTGTGACACACAGGCTTAGTTGCTCCACGACATGTGGGATCTTCCTGGATCAGGAATCGAACCCACGTCTCCTGCGTTGGCAGGTGGAGTCTTTACCACTGTGCTACCAGGGGAGCCCCAAGCACCATTTTTAAAAAGAGAAAAATCAACATACATCAACGTGGAAGATTTGCAGGTGTTTGGGGCCTATTTTTTGTCCCCAAGGTGATACAAGGCAAGAGTTCTAAAGCTATTTCGTAGGTTCTGGGCTGGTACATGGAGTTTTGTTTTTTTTTTTTTCCAAGTTTATGAAAGGGAACTAGCACTTTCATCCATAACATAGCCCACATTAGCAACACAGAACCTCCGTGTACTTAATGTACTGATGCTAGGTGTGTTTTACCCTCCTCTGAGGCTGGCTGATACACAAAGGACGTTTCTAGTTGTTTTTCATGTAATGGGGGGAAAAAAACAAGACTATTGACTTCTACTTGCTCCCTCCTGCTCAAGGAACAGGAAGGGACAGCTTTAACAGGGACAATTTAACAGGCAGTTAAATTTAGCCCAACAGTGGTGCTCAGCGTATGAATAAAGCACCCTTTGCCAGATTGTTAGGAGAGCATAAAATCAAACCTGTAAACACTTGTCCCCACCAAGGGGCAGGCGACCCTTGGGGATGTGTTTTCCCAAGCTCGGTTGAGAATTGGTCCCAGGAAGGGTTTGCAGATGTGAGCAGAGCGACTCCTTGTTGAACAGTGGGAGGGCTGGGTGAGAAAGCCCTGGAGAGCGGGGTCTCTGGACAGGCCAGGAGGGGCGTCAGGGCTCTGTATCTGACGCCTGTAAAGCGCTAGCAAGGCCCGTGGGTAGCGGGTCCTCCCAGTACTGACTTGATTGGAGCTCATAGCCCCCTGCAGGGCTCCAGGGGCCCTCCTGGTCCCAAGTCCCCTGATAGGCCTCTTGCCCTCTCCAAGACTGGGGTCAGCGAAGCCAGCCCTGAGTGCCTCCGGGACCTGCCCAGCCCAATCAGTGTCACTGTCCTGCAGCATCTGAGCGCAGTGATCGCATCTAATTCCCAGGAAGACTCTCGGCAGTTTCCCTTTTTAAAATGTAAACTCTGAGGCTCAGAGAGGTTCGATTCTTCCCCAGGTCACACAGCAGGGCAAGGACTTTGGGCCAGCCTGACTGACTCCAAACCTGTTCTTGGTCGCTGTGTCAGGAGGAAGCACCCAGCACAGCACGGGAAACTCAGTTGCACTGTGAGCTGGGTTGAGGGGACTCCAACCCAGTGCTGGGAGCGCGGGTCCACACCAGCAAGAGGCAGTCAAAAGGGTGATTCCAGAGCATGAGCCCCAAGGTGCTGTGAGCTTCACCTCCCCAGGTGTGACATTGAGGGCAAGTTGGGGCCCCCTCCCCAGCCTTCTGAGGACCCCATCATGTGGACAGGCCCAGGCTTTGCACAGCAAAAGCTCAGTGCTCGTGGCTTCCAGGGCACCTGCAGGCATTTGCCTGTCCCCAGCTGGTGCCCTGCAAGCTGCCCCGGGACATGCGTGGCTCTGCTCTTGAGCCAAGCCCCTGTCCTCCGTACTGTGCTCCCTCCCAGGGAAGTCACCAAAATTAATTCTTCTGTGTGGTTAAATGGAGTGTCAGATGTTCCTTGGTCCTAAGAGCTTCTGGGCTCTGACATATACACAAGGGTAAAATTGAGTAGATGGAGAAATAATAAGGGCAGGAAAAGATGAAGCTGGGGGATGAGGCCAGAGCTCAGAGAGGACTCCCCATTGTCCTGCGCACAAAGGGCAGGAAAGGATTTCACGCTGAGCTTCCTAGCCACCACGGTAACGAGGAAAATGAGGTTCCTCGCTGTGAGGTTCGCATTGTGCCTGAGACGGGACCACCGAGTCCATCGCTCCAAAGAACCTTTTTCTGAGCAATCAAGAGCCGGATTTTTGCTGCCCTCAACCACATGTCCAAAGAAGCCAGCACCGGCCTGAGGTGTATCTGCCCAGCCTGCACCCTCCCATTGACGGGCTGCTACCTTGTGCCTGCTTCCTGCCTCTCATCTAAAATTTCAGACAAAATTTGTCCCAGGGCCTTGTCCAGTTGAAGCTGCTGAGCTCACAGGCGCAGGTTTGGGGCCTGGCTGGGCTGCTTCGGCAGCTGGCGGTGGCTTCCTCCCCAGGGTATCTGCCACTTCCTTCGTCCAGCCGTTGGTTGGCATTGCCAGGTCCATGGGGAAGGGGCGGTTCTGCTCGGTTGAGGGGGCTCTCTGCCTGGGGGTGGAGTGGGGTGAATGTTGTCGTCAGCACCCCGGGCCAGGCCTGTCCCTTCCCCTCCAGTCACAGTCCTTACAACCTCCCCTCTTCACCCCACCAGCTTCCCTGCTGGAGAGCTTTCTGTGAGATGCTTTTTATTTGAAGGGATAAATATGGCTTTGTGATGGGTTCTAGTGTTTTCCTGTGAACTGGGCTTTGAGCCTGGATTGCTTAAGACATCATTAAGTTTTAAGAAAAAGTTATAGCGGAAAAGAGCAGGGTGGGGACATCCGACCAGCTGTCGCACTTGGGAAAATGAACTTCCTGGCTGCTTCGGGGCCCGAGGGCAGCACACTTGGCCTCCGGCCCGCCGGACAGCAAGCCTGTGAAAGGGTGCTTAAGACTCACTTTCCTTTCGGGCTTTAGAGCCCCGTGAAAAACTGCAATAAACCGAAAGCCTTGTCCCTGTTCTACTTCCTGGCCTTAGTGGCTGCCACGGCTAAGAAGCAGGGCGGTGTTTTGTTTTTATGGGCCCTCGACTCAGGCAATGCAGTTAGAAAAATAAACCCGAGTCTGCCAGGCTCTTCCAGAGGCCTTTAGGGAGAAGGGCACGTTGTCTGTTCCTCAGGGGCCCTGGTGGAGCTGGTCCTTCTGATGAGAGGGGACGAGTCAACCACAGAGGCCGCGACCCGGGCGGCAGCACCCGTAAGCAGCCCTGCCCTGCCCTCCTCGTGGTGTGTCCGCTGTGAGCCCCAACCTTGACTGGGCGGCTCGCAGAGCCAGGCTTGTTCACTGCTGTTTCCTGTGCTTTGGAAGGAGCAGCCCTTCAGGGATCAAGAAGGTTGGGGTGTCCTCGGCCTGGCGGGACCCCTCTGAGGGCCTTCCTGCCCCCGGGGTCCCGCCAGCCGCGCGTGAGCCTGCCACAGGCGGGCGGCACGCGGGCTGGGCCGTGGCTGTGCCGCGCCTGCCTCTGCCAGACTGCTGGCATCCACCGGCTCTTTTCTCATCTTTACTTCACTTGTGTTTCTCTCAAGCATCCCCTTGTGTCATTGCTACCGGCACGTTTTTAGAACTTGAGAAATGCCCAAGCGAAATATACAGTGAGTGGCTTCCACTGGCATCCCCCGCAGCTCCCCCACGCCGTGGGCAGGGCCTTCCTAGAAGTCTCCAAGGCTCGGGGGCTCAGCTTCCCCCGCCCAGGGTCAAGGCTGGGATGGGGGTGCCGGAGGGGAGTGGGCGACAGGTTTCTGAACACCCCAGCTTGTGAGCTGAGACCAGAGAGTGGCAGCTGCCTGCGTGCCGGGGAACAGGCCCTGGACGCCCACCTCTCCGCCAGTGCCCACCTCCTGCTGCGGGAGCCCTGGTCCCGGGGAAGGTTAGCCGGGCCCTGACCAAGGAGCGGTGGGTGAGCTCGGCCGCTGAGACACACGGCGTTGAGTTCACCAGGGTCACTTCACGTGTGGCCTGGGAGCCCCCTTTGTCCTTCAGAAGTTCCCGCTGTGGTCTCATCTCTGGCAGAGGCTTGGAGGAGCCGCCACCAGGAAGGAGGGCATGGGGGAGAGGCTCAGGTCACTGGTGGCGGGGGTTGGGGGGGCTTCTGACTCCTGACAACCCCCACACTAAGAGCAGGGCCTCCAGAGGCCCCCACGGACACTGTTGATTGGAAAGGAGGCGTGCACATGTTCCCGGCCAGAAAGGGCAGCTGAGGTCGTCCCCACTCCAGGCATAAGCTACCTGGTCACTTGCCCCTCCAGGGACTCTTCCCCCATGTTGGGGGGGGCAAAGGTGCCACCTCACCTGGACTGGGAGCCACTGGGTCCTCGCACCCAGAGACCTGCTGTTCCCCAAGCCCAGAGCCTGCAGCCCTGCCCCCACGCCACATCCCGGAAGCTGTGGGACCACCCACGTGAGACTGAGCTTTGGATACATACAGACCATTGGCTCATTTGCCCGAAAGGTCAGAGGCAGAGCCGCACGTCCTTGGCTGCTTCAGATGTGTTTCTTGGCGGCGGGTTTGCTTCTCAGGGGCGCTCAGTGCGCTTTCCTCTGGACCCGTCAGTTGGGAGGGTCTCTGGGGCTCTGATGTGGGTGATGTTTGCCCCAGCCCCCGCCGAAAGCAGTAGGTTTCCAGGCAGAACATCAGGTGCTTCTTCCGGGCGGAGGGGTTCACCGGGCACACAGGAGGCTCCCTGGAGACGGGGGAACACTGAAGACCCAGGGCCACCCTGCAGGTAGCGTGTCCAGTGCAGCAGAGTCGGGGCATCTAGATACCAGACAGCTGCCCGGGTGTGAGTGTCTGAGAAAGTGCCACATGGGCCTGGCTTTGCTCTTCAGCTCTACTGGGCGAAGGACAAGTGCCCGTCAGTTCTTTTTCCCAGTTCTAGTTCCCCAGTGTGGTGTGGACCCCACACAGTTCAGGCTGCCGGGACAGTTCTCCTGGGGGGCTCTAAGGGGTCAGTTAAAGTGACGTGGTGCTGGGCTTTCTGGAGGTGCAGAAGCTGGCTGCGTCGGGCCTCAGTCGTGGCACGCGGGACCCCGTTGTGCCCTGTGGGACCTTTGATGGTGGCACACAGACTCCCGAGTGTGTGAGCTTCTCTGGACTCAGCTGCTCTATGGCAAGTGGGGTCTTAGATCCCTGACCACGGATCGAACCCACATCCCCTGCAAGGTGGGTTCTTCACCACTGCACCGCCAGGGAAGTCCCAGATTGTACTGTTTTTTAAACTAGATGGCGTGCTTCCCACAAGTCTAGACCTCAGCTTCCAGAAGCTGCCCTCATGTGCACCCTGGGTTTGCATGTCTGCCCAGTGAGCCTGGGGTGGGGTGTGGGCAGTGGCCGGGGCCCTCGAGAGCCCGTGAGCCTCCAGCTCGCCAGCTCTCTGTCCAGCTGTTAACTTGAGCTAAGGCGAGATGGCCTGAGAGCATCTCACTTGGAGGCCATGACTCATTAAGATCCATGTTTTATTTAAGAAGCTAATCTACTCTGTAGCCATCTGGACCGAGCCTACAGCTACCTTCGTAGAGGTCACTAAAATCAGGGCTGAGGAGTGGCTGCAAACCTGCCCCCCTCCTACCATGGGGCACGCTCAGCCTTCTGGGGAGCCCCCTAGTGTGGTTCACTCCCAACAGCGCCGCCCTGCCTGAGGACTCAGGGCCAGATCTCCCCATACTTGTGGGTTTTCATGCCAGGGCGGCGGTTACTAGCGTATTCACAGCTGAGTAGAGGAACTGTGAGGAAGACTTCTGGCTTTGGAAGACTGAGCAGCATTCAAGTTGCTGATGGTCTTTCAGGAAAGGGCTGTGTATGCAGGGACCACTGGGCTCCCTTCCTGCCTGGTGGCACTGCTCACCCCTGGGCAACCTGTGGACAGTACCCGCACAGCCGTACTTGAGAGATGACTTGGGTTCTGTGCCCGAGCACCCCAATAAAGTATCATAAATAAGCAAGTTACACTAACTTTTTGTCCTAGTGGTTTTATATTGGAATCTAGTTGGCTAACAGTGTTGTGTGAGTTTTGGGTGTACAGCAAAGTGATTCAGTTACACATATCCATGTACCTATTCTTTTTCAAATTCGTTCCCCTTTTAGGTTATTACACAATATTGAGCAGTTTCCTGTGCTTTTCAGTAGGTCCTTGTTGGTTATCTTAAAACATAACTGTGTGTTTCTGCATCACAAACTCCCAATCTACGCAGATTTTCTGGTTTCCAAGGGTGTTTCCTGGTGGCTCCGTCAACAAGGAATCCACCTGCAGTGCAGGAGACGGGTTCAGTCCTTGGGTAGGCAAGGTCCCCTAGAGAAGGAAATGGCATAACCCACTCTGTTTTCGAAAGAAAGAAGAAAGTGAAGCTGCTCAGCCGTGTCCGACTCTTTGCGACCCCAGTGACTGTAGCCTGCCAGGCTCCTCCATCCATGGGATTTTCCAGGCAAGAGTACTGGAGTGGGTTACCATTTCCTTCTCCAGGGGATCTTCCCGAGCTCGGGATCGAACGCAGGTCTCCCACGCTGCAGGCAGACGTTTTACCCTCTGAGCCGCCAGGGAAACCCCCGCTCTGTTTTTGAAAGGCCACCCCAGAATCCTGCTGTTGCCAGGCCTTGGAGATGGGCCCTGGTGAGAGCTGTGGGGACAGCCTCGCCCGTCACTAGGGGAGCTGCTCCCTGACAGGGATGCCCGTGTTGGTGAACCAGTCCCATCACTGAACCACCCCCAGCTTGATCCTGGGCATCTCACCTGGGGAAGTCCATCCTCCACGAGATCTCTTGCTTTGATCTCTCAAGGGGAGGTCTGGGGACCGGCCTCTGGGGGTTCTGGCCGCACTGGTGATGGGTCCCTGCCAGTCAGAGGGCTCTCTCCGCCTTGGCCTTGCCTTGCTGAACACATGAGTCTGCTGTCGCTGGGCGGCCAATGGCCCCAAAACTTCTTGCTTGCAGGCAGTGGGGCTCTGCTGGGACTGGATGGCTTGTGGCGGCCCTCCCCTCCTCGGCCTAGATGGCTGGACCCTGGCTGTGGTCCTGCCTCCCAGTGTGTCCCAGCTCACAGCTGGTCTTTGGAAGGCACGGTGCCCACCCCGGGGGCCCAGCCTTGGAGGCGGCGTGGCAGCCCCATCACTCCAGGGGATTCAGGCTGAAGTTCTAGCCCAGCCCATTTCCCGGCAGTGGAGAAGTGGATTCCCCGTCTTGGGATTGGTTGTGGGGAGCAACAGAGTTACCCTGGGACAGGGCATGTGTCAGAGACCACCAGGGGCAGTACCAGGCACAGCTGAGGTCTTGCTGCAAGGAGTTGGGTGCAAACCCAGGCACCTGCCGCAGAGCCCAGCCCCACTCTAGGCCGGGGGCTCTCTCTACTTCCTCTCCAGAAGCCACCCCCACCCCCGGCAGAACAGAGGCCCATCCCAGAGTGACTGCAGAGGGCTGCGCCTGGCTGGGGGGCCTTTGCGTCCTTTCCCTGGGGCCTCCCTACATCTCCCTCCGGCTTCTTTCACACTCACATTGCTGGTGTCACATGTGGAACGCTGACCTTCACTTTGCCCAATCCAAGAGGGAGACTGGGTCCACTTAGCATGGCCGGCAGATGTCAGCTAGCCTTGCGGGGCCCCCCACGGGGTCAGCGGGGAGTCTGAGACCAAGACCACTGGGACTGATCAGTCATGCCTGCCGTGAGAGGGGTTGTGTAGATCTGCTGTCCCCTCCAGCCCCGAGCACACGGCCGTTCAGCTCCAGCCTGCGTCGAACTGCAAGATGTTCCCATCTCTCTTGGCCTGTATTAGACGAGTGGACTTCCCCGCCTAGGCCCAGGTAGAAACTGATTTCGTGTTTCTGATTTTGTTTTCATTCTTATTCTGGTTTTTGGTTGTGCCGCCTGGCTTGTGGGATCTTCGTTTCCCAACCTGGGGTTGAACCCCGGGCTCTCCTGGCAGCAGAATTGCAGCGTTCTAGCCATTGGACTGCCAGGGAATTCCCTCCTGTTCTGAATTTTGAAGTATCTTGGGGAAAGCTGTTTCTTCTATAAGCCAGATTCTCTGTGCATGTAGAACTCCCTGAGGAAAGTATCCATACCTGTATCGTCACTGGGGCCCTAGAACCAGGCCAGGCTCTCACATGGCAGAGCTTAGAGGTGAGAAATCGGGAAGGAGCGGGGATGGATTGGATCTGAAGGTCCACCTTGGCGAGGGCAGCTGGAAGCCTGTGAACCAGTGTCCACTCCAGTAACTGCCCTTTGCTTCTGCTGCTGTGGTTCCAGTGGGTCCCAAAACTGCCCTCAGCCCTGAGGCTGTAGGTGCACCGTTCCTTGGTCATCGCCTCCATCCCAGGACATTCCTGCCCAGGATCCTGGGACATTCCTGCTCGGGATCCCGGGCCAGTGAGAAAGGGCTCACTGCCACTCGGCCAGGTAGGGTGCAGGATGGTGGCTGAGTGCTGGAGCAGGTAGTGTTGCAATGCAAAACGAGGTGTGAAAAGCGAGGCCGCCAAAGAAAAATTGGGTTCTCCGGCTTGCCGGGAGAGCATGTCTGCGCTTGACCAAGTTTTCAAAATCAAACTGCAGCCTGGCCGCATCCCAGACTGGCCTGGAGAAAGTGGACGCGGCTTCCTGGGCCTGGGAGAGCTGCCCAGGGACACCGCAGAGAAAAGCACTTTTGCCAAATGAAAAGGCAGATAGCAGTGTGGGAATAAAGATGAGGTTTCCAAAAGTAACTGCACTCTTTCTTAACCTTAAAATAGCACCACTCACTGTTCTGCAAATTCCTGCCTTGCAGCTGCTCTCTGAACCACGCCTCACCTTCTCCTGCTGTGTGGTCCCTGCCATGAAAAGGCGAGGGGCATTCCTGCAGGTCAGGCACCTTCTTGGGGTGTTGGGGACAGTCACTGCCTTCGCTCGCTTTCCAGAACTGCTTTCTGAGTAAGCTCCGGCCAACTGCAGAACGTTTGTTGTTAACAGTGTAGAACAGTTTTTGTAACGTGGATAAGCATGTTTACAAAGCAAGGGAAGCCCGCCCCCCACGAGGCTCCACAGCCTCCTTCCCCACAGGAGTCTGCTGCCCCAGGCCGCTGGTGGACGAGTAGACCCTTCAACACAGCCATGTTTGCGAGTTGAAAGCAGAGTCTCAGATAAGGGCTTGTTTCTGTCCCAGGGTCAGCATCTGGTTCCCGCTTGGCCCCACGAGTCAGGAGCTGCAGCTCCAGGTCATGGAAACACCAGCCCGTGAAACATGCTGCTCGTCAGACATGGGATCTGATTCTGGGTCTGACCTTCTGGGGATCGGAACTGATGAGCCCAGCCAAGAAGGGTGGGGCTGTGCTGGGTTGCAGGAAATGGCCTTTTAATTGGGGAGCAGCTGCATTTAAGGGATGGAGAGGAGATGCAGTCAGATCCTTGTGGAGTGATCCGGGCTAGAGGGCTACAGGTGCGGGCCTGACGTGTCCCTCCCTGCCCACTCCCAGCCCCTGGGCTCTGCATGGCCACCTCTGCCCGTTCTCCCCAGGGCCACCTGCACGTGAGGATGGGAGCCGCCTTCTACCTTCCGGGCCCCCGTGCAGGTCCTGGGAGCTGATGACCAGCTGGTTGATCATCTCCCCACCCTCTTGCTGAGCTGGGCAGAGCAGTGCGTTTTGTCACGGGTCTTTCTGTGGCCCCGCACAGGTCTCCGTCTGCTGGCCTTTCCGGGTGCTTGCTCAGGGTGTCAGCTGTCAAGACCAGTGGTACCGCGCAAAGAATCCCGGGCAGCAGGGAAGACCTTAGTATGGACTTGGGATGGAGGGCAGGTCCTCTTCCCTCAGGGGTCCCAGCCCCCGCTGTGCGTCCTGTGAGGCCTCAAACGGCAGCCTCGCTGTACCTGTCCAGCCCCGTCTGTGAGCAGAGAGGTGGCCCTGCACAGGTGTGGCCGTCTACACGCGACTGTCATCCATTATCGCGGCCAGCCTGGCTCTGGGGACTCAGAGGGACACTTCCTAAAATCTGATCCACTGTTAAAAGGGGCCTCTCTGCCCGCTGGGTCACACATGATTATTACAGCCACTGTCTTTAGGGTAAAACTGCTGAATGACTAAAATCCGAAAGCTGCAAAATCACGTCTCAGACGGTTTGATTCTTGAGTTGCAAGTGACAGAAGCCAACCTTTAGAAAATGATGCATGGTTCTGTTGGAAGGATGTGCAGAAAGGCCAGGAAATATGCCACAGGGCCGCTCTACGCGGCATGAGCACGTCTTCCTGTTTCTTCGACTGCAGCCCCATCACCCTGTCGCTTGGGGGAAGGAGCTGGTGCTGTTATCCAGATGAGGTGGCATCAAGGCTGGGGGCCCGAAGTGTACCGACATCTCCCTGGGCCCCACCCCTTTCCACCTTGGAATTCATAGAGTCCTTTGAACTTGGCATTCACTGGACTGCTGGTCACTCTTAACAAACCTCCGGCAACTCAGCCTGGTGTGGTCTTTGTTTCCCACTAAGTGTGTCTAATTGCACAATTATTTGTGTGCAGCTGCAGCCCGAAGCAACACCAGGCCCCGGGGCAGACGTCAGAGGTAGCCTCGAGCTGGGGCACTGTGTCCCTGCTTGTGAGGAAGCGAGCCTGAAACCAGCAAGTAATTGACACCAGGGGAGTCGGCTGAGCTTTCTCTGCCCTGCAGACTTAATGTTGGACGAGCTGTTGAAAGTGCACTGATACGCTTTCCGAGGTGTATCCAGGTGCAGTTGGAATTATTCTGAAATGGGTGGAGTGAGTTCATCAATGGGAAGGGAAACTGTAGAAGGGCAGTGGTCAGTCTGACTTGAGGGCCACCAGGACCCTCTGATCCTCATCATCAGGTGCTTTCTTGGCCTCTGCTGGGTCCTTGGTCCCTGAGTTTCAGCTTCAGCATCAGTCCTTCCAATGAATATTCAGGACTTATCTCCTTTAGGACAAACTGGTTGGATCTCCTTGCAGTCCAAGGGACTCTCAAGGGTCTTCTCCAGCAACACAGTTCAGAAGCATCAATTGTTCGGCGCTCAGCTTTCTTTATAGTCCAACTCTCATATCCATACATGACTACTGGAAAGAACGATAGCCTTGACTAGATGGACATTTGTTGCCAAAGTAACATCTCTGCTTTTTAATATGCTGTCTAGGTTGGTCATAACTTTTCTTCCAAGGAGTAAGCGTCTTTTAATCTCATACAGTTAAAAGTGTTTCAAGTTGCCAGAAGCACTGGAGAATGTCTCAGTTAGGTGAGGTGAGATGTAAAGTCTAATTGCTACTTCATCTTTTNTGCTTTTTAATATGCTGTCTAGGTTGGTCATAACTTTTCTTCCAAGGAGTAAGCGTCTTTTAATCTCATACAGTTAAAAGTGTTTCAAGTTGCCAGAAGCACTGGAGAATGTCTCAGTTAGGTGAGGTGAGATGTAAAGTCTAATTGCTACTTCATCTTTTCTGGGTTCCTCCAGCAAGACTGTAGGGACATTGGGTTCTGGGTATAGTGGCTTGAAATTAACTGGATTCTGAGGCATGCGGCTTGATGAGTCCCATCTGGAACTGAAGGAGCATTGTCTATCCAGCATGCCCCCTTTGTAGAATCTGACCTTGACAGTGACCTGGCTAAGCCATCTTGTCCTCAGTGCTGGGGGCCTCATGTGGCCCCCTTAAAGCCTGGCTCTACACTGTGGTCCCTGCACTTCCTCCAGAACACCTGTGAATCTCGCCCACCCCCACCTGCCAGCCAGCCCCCCTCAGCATCCTTCCCCAGCCTTTGCACCTGAGCCTCGTGGTCCCCCTTGCATCTCTGACTCCTGCCTTACCATAGAGAGCTTGAAGCCGATATCCGAGCCTCAGGCTTCAGGAAGCCCATGGGTCTTGTGCGTTCTGCGTGCCCAGCCTGAACGAGGGCAAAGGGTGGGTTTCACCAAAGAGAAAGACGACCCAAGTCAGGGAGGGAGGCAATCGCTAGGCAACCCGGAGTTTGTTTCCCAGGTAACGGGATGCATGCACTGATGCTGTGGATGGACACGTTGCAGTAATGGCCCCTCAGCCTCTCCAGATGCCTGCTTGGTGCCCACTGTTTTCCCATGTGATGCCTTTTTAATTAACTGCTTGGATCTCTAGTCATGATCATGAACTTTACAAATGTTGTCTGGTTAACCCTCCTGACAGCACACCGCCCCGGAGTGAAGTTGGGGTGTTCCTCACCCAGTGGGAGGGACAGCCTGGGCCAAGTGAGCACGTTTACCCATGAGGTCCTCCAGGAGCCCAGCCTTGGGCTTCGTAGGAGGTGTTGGGGGCGAGGTGAAGCTGGAGGAAGAGAATGGGCCCTTTCAGGCTTGCTTGTCTCACCATTTCACCTCTATGGGTGGGTGTGGACCCCAAGTTGGCACCGGCTGCCCCCCGCTTCACCTGTCTCGTCCAGTGAAGTGCTTTCCACCTTGTGCTGCTTCCTCGTCTGCTAACAGGACAGCGGTGCCGTCTCAAGGGTGAGGGGAGGGTGTGGGGCACCAGGTGACACCCCTGCTCCCCACTTCTCCCTCTGCGGGGTGTCCAGGGGTCCTGTCTGCAGATGGCACTCTTGGTCTTTGGGGTATGTTCTCCCCATCTGCACACAGCACCTCAGCTCTCATGGACCTTTCCGTTGGGGCAAAGCAGGATGCTCGTGGGGTGCACACCAGCCCCCGCAACAAGCAGCTGGCCTCAGTGCTGTGGGATGTGGGCTGGGGACCCTGTCCCCAATCGGGAACTCAGCTTCCCTTGGCCACCCCCCTTGGGGGATCCGGGTCCCGAGGAGGCAGTAGGGGTCTGGCTGCCACTTGAGGGCTGGGAGGGACCTTGATCACTCGTGAGCCCCAGCCTGGTGCTGCCCAGAGGTAGCCTGCTGCCCGCAGCCACCCTGGCTGGTTCTTCCCAGGCCAGAACAAAAGGCTTTTCTCTGCTCGAGTTAAGAGAGACAGTTGTCCCCCGAGGCTGCAGCTGTGGCGTGGGAGAGCTGTCCGGGACACGTCCAGGTCGTGCAGGCGCTGTGAGGCCGGGTCCTGAGCCCTGGTGGCCGACCGAGGAGGGGCCTCGCCCATGGCCGTCTCGTGGCTGCTGCGAGGGGAGCCCTTTCTGGTGGTTCTGGGCTGGGAGACCGAGGCCCCACGTGTGAGCACGTCAGCAGCGCCTGCTTTGGCCTCCGGGAGCCTGAGTGAGCCCAGTGCTGAAGAGGATAAAGAGATTGTGTACTCGGCCTGGCCTGGTGCAGTGGCCACATCAGAGTTCATCTGAACATCTGAGGACCTCAGATGTGTGAAAGGCCGTCTTGTGACTTGTTCAGATGTGTGAAAGGCCGTCTTGTGACCTGTGATCTGTGATGCCAGCTGACTTGCACTAGGGTCCTTTGAGAAGATCCATTCGTCAAGTCCCTGGCAGGCCACCACACACACACCCCCCAGCATTCACACACGTACACGCTCGCTTGTGATTTGGTAAGAAAACAGGAGTGGGCCTGTGCTGGCCACCGGGTGCCACAGTTCCTCGTGGGGGTTTAACATAGTGAAAGGTGCTCAGTCATGTCCAACTCTTTGCAGCCCCATGGACTATACAGTCCATGGAATTCTCTAGGCCAGAACACAGGAGCGGACGGCCTTTCCCTTCTCCCGGGGATCTTCCAAACCCAGGGATTGAACCCAGGTCTCCCACATAGCGAGCAGATCCTTTACCAGCTGAGCCACCAAGGAAGCCTGAGAACACTGGAGTTGGGTAGCCTATCCCTTCTGCAGAGGATCTTCCCGACCCAGGAATCGAACCAGGGTCTCTTGCATTGCAGGCAGATTCTTTACCAACTGAGCTATCAGGGAAGCCCAGGAAGGTGATTGAACATGGGGGCCAAAAATCCAAGACCTTGCAGTGTGAATGTAAAGGAAATGGTTTGGTCATAGAGGATGAGTTGCCCTGGGCTGATGTGTGTGCCCGATGATGGGTCCCCACAGCGGAGGGCAGGGCAGCCCCCCATCGTTTAGGTGGAGGCACGGCGCCACTGGAGACTGTGGACTTAGGCAGCGTGCGGGCAGGCCCGCCCCCTCGCCGGCTGTGGGGTCCAGCATCCTTGGTCTCCATTGGAAGCGTCAGCACGTGAAAACAGCTCTGGCTGGTCTAGGTAGCTGACCGCACTGTGGTCCTTTGAGAAGATCCCTTTTGTCAAATCCCCGGCAGGCCTCCTGCGCCCCCACCACACACACTCCTTGTCCACCACCTCAGACTAGCCTACACACACACACACTCACACTGTCATATACACATACCCCTGCTCCACCACCTCCCCCAACCGCTTCTCCCCAAGCCCAGTGAGAGGGCTCATGTCTCCCACGGGTCCCCCCAGGAAGCTCCTCCAGGATGCTGTTCAGTCACTCAGTCAGGTCCAAGTCTGTGTGACCCCGTGGACCGCAGCGCGCCAGGTGCCTCTGTGCTCCTCCGTCTCCCCGAGTTTGTTCAGGTCCATGTCCATTGAGTCGGTGTTGCTGTCTAACCATCCTATCCTCTGTCGCCCCCTTCTCCTCCTGCCTTCAGTCTTTCCCAGCATCGGGGTCTTTTCCAATCAGTCGGCTCTTCGCATCAGGCGGCCAAAGGATTGAACCTTCAGCTTCATCCCACAGGATGCTGGCGCCCTAACGTGTCCCTCTTGTTTCACTTTAGCACATGCCACGCGTGTTTAGAAGGGCAGCAGGGCCCGGCAGGGACAAAGAGGCACGGCAGAGAGGCCAAGTGAAGTCTGCTCTACCTCCAGGAGCCGTGGCCTAGACCCCCTCGGATGTCCTGAAGGTGTCTGGGTCTTGGAGGTTTAGGGGCAGCCGGGCAGCCCTGAGGCTGTGTCCCTGGTGCCAGCAGCTGATGTGGGCTTGACCCGATTTCACATGGCCGCATGTAGCCCCGTGGAGGGGCATCTTAGCTTCTCTGCCAAAATGAGCTGCACGGATGTTCCTTCTCTGTCTCCTGGGCTGGTCCCAGAATCCTCCCAGGAGGGAGGCACGTGGGTGCTGGAATGGGGGCACCTCTGTGGGTGCCCCCAACCACAGCTGGGGGAGCCCCGGCCACTTGGCACACACACCCTGTCCCCTCCCTCCACCCAGGTATCCGCCCCCAGATCATGAACGGCCCCCTGCACCCCCGGCCCCTGGTGGCGCTGCTCGATGGCAGAGACTGCACCGTGGAGATGCCCATCCTGAAGGACTTGGCCACCGTGGCCTTCTGCGATGCACAGTCCACCCAGGAGATCCACGAGAAGGTGGGCCCCGCCCCGTCCGGCCCGCTCAGCTGGGGTCACCCCTAGGTCAGGTGGCAGCAGCTGGCACTCAGGGAGCACCCCTGCCAGGCCCCCTTCTTTCTACCCTGGTCTCTACTGGCCAGTGCCTTGCCCCTCCTCCCTGAGCCTGCCCCCTGGCCCCGTTCCCTGGCATCACCCAGAGTCACCACCAGGCCCCCGGAGCCCCACCAGGGCCCTCTCCCCTAGGGGGACGCCGTGGACACCTGGGTCGCATCCTCACCGGTCATCTCCCTGCCAGAATTCAAGGGTGATGGGGGCCTCCGACCGTGCTCTGCTCGCCCCTTCACAGGTTTTAAACGAGGCCGTCGGCGCCATGATGTATCACACCATCACGCTCACCAGGGAGGACCTGGAGAAGTTCAAGGCCCTGAGGGTGATCGTGCGGATAGGCAGCGGCTACGACAACGTCGACATCAAAGCTGCGGGGGAACTCGGTAAGTGCCATCAGTGCCCGTCAGTGCCTGCCGAGTCCCCAGTGGAGCAGATGAGGCCGGAACTGAGACAGCGCCCTGCTGGCTCCGGGCGGGAGGGTGGTGGCTGGTTTCAGAGGGAACCTAGCCAGCCAGACACACCTCCCTGCTGGGGGCAGAGGCCCCATCGAGGGGCCTGGGGGCTGTGCTGGGCTGTCTCATTTGGGAATGACCCGAGCCAGACAAAGCCACAAGCCCTCCACTGCAGAGGGGACTGTGTGAGCGGCCGCAGCCCTGTGCTGGCTGGCCAGGACCCCCCAGCCTGAGGTTACTCTCGCTGAACACACAACTTGGTGTTCCGGGGTGGCGGGGTGCCCTTTCCTGGGTCTCCTCCAGTCCTGGGGTGGTGCCATCTCCCCAGGGCATCTGTCCACACGGGAACCTTCCCACGTTAGGGCAGTGCTGGGGGACCACTGCCCAGCCTCCCCGCTCCCGCCCAGCAGGTGGGCACCTGGAGGTGGGGCTCCTGGCTGCTTTCCAGACCCCTGGCTGCACACTCCCCGAGGGAGGGCGTTGGCATGGCGGCCTGGCACCTGATGTGGGCACTAAGCGTGTTGGAGTGTTGGCAGAGATTCAAGGGCCCAATTTGAACATTCTTTGGCATCGCCCTTCTTTGGCATTGGAATGAAAACTGACCTTTTCGGGTCCTGTGGCCACTGCTGAGGTCTCCAGATGTGCCGGCATATTGAGTGCAGCACTCTGAACAGCCTCATCTTTCAGGATTTGAAATGGCTGAGCTGGAATTCCATCACCTCCACTGCCGTCATCACCAGCACCAAGGGGCCCAAGCTTTGACCACAGGGGTCCCCGGGCTGCCCTGCTGTCTTTGGAGGGCCAGGGAGGTCCTGCTGGAGTCAGCGCCCTTGCTGTCATGAAGCGTGCCAGCCTGGCACCTTCACACAGGTTGTGATCTGCCTGGTGCTCTGTGACCATGAGGCTGAGGCGGGCACCTCCCAGTGGCCAGGAGCCCAGGCCTCTGAGCCCCTGCCTGCTCTAGCAACAGGCGGGAGGGTACACTGGGTGGGTGCGTCCCGCCCACCGCCCAGCTCCATCAGCTCAGCGTCACACCTGCGTGTGACCACCTGCACACATGGGACCTGATGGTTCTGGCCACAGCCCACTGGCAGCCACCTGCTGCCTCCCCACCTGGGCGCACCAGGTGGGCTGCAGCTCCCCGTTGAGGTCCCCTGCGTGCATCGGGGCCGCACCCAGTTCCTGAGCCGTAGGAGCAGCTTTACGGGCACGAGCAGGAAGCGGGGGGAGCCTGGCCCCAGTGGGGCCTGTTCTGAGTGGCGCTGAGTCTGGTTTGATTCTTCATGAGGGCGCCGGCCTGCTGTGCAATCTGGCAGGCGGTCTGGGAGTTCGGGCCCCAGCAGGTCGGGCTTGCTGCCCAGGTGGCCTCTGAGGAAAAAGCAGGAGGTGGTCCCTGCCCCACGGGTTCTGCTCTTCCCCTCGCCCATCCCGAGTGGGGTGCCTCGTGGCAGGTGGCTCAGAAGACCGATCTTGGTTTTTTCTGGGTGACCCCTGGCCAGTCTCCAGCATCTCAACCCACTTCCCCAGGGCTCACTTGACCCTGTCCAAGAGAAGGCTCACGACAGGGGTCTGGCCGAGGGGAGTCCCATGTCCACTGAGTCGCTCTCAGTCCCCCTTTATCTCCACGGAGAAGCTTGGGGAAGACGTGTGCCTCCAGAAGCATGTCTAATGTAAACTAAAATTTTCCACTTTCCCCTGGTGCCAGAAGAATGTTTTTGTTTGAAAACAAACGTTCTTTGTGCTCTGGATGGCGCTGAGATCCCAAGTTCAAGCAGCGACTGAGAAAGTGAGGCCCGGCTCCCTGAGGGCTCCACACCCTTCCCTCCGCACCGGCCCCCCCCCCGCCGTCTCCGCGGTTGTGCCATCGGGCTTCCTTGCCTGGACCCGGCCGTTCCTCGGGGGTGGGGGCGGGGGCGGGCTGGATGGAGGAGGTGCCTGCCGTCTATGCAGTCACAGGGGCTATGCCCGAGCTGGGGCCCGCGGCCCTGACCCCCACCCCCACCGCAGAGGCCAGCCCGGGGCCTGCGATGTTGGGTTGGAGGATGTAAACTGCGTGTCCGTGGAGGCCTTTTCACTGACCCCGCTCCAATCTGATAAGAGCGCGGTTTCAGGGACATCTGCTGGGCTGTTGGAAAAGGGGCGTTTTCAGGTCTGTGGAAGGAGCCCGAGCCTCCATCCAGACGTCCTTTGTCTCCACGTGCGCTTCCCCGCCTGTTCGGTCAGCTGACCTGTAATGAGGATGGAAGAGCAGGTGGCCCAGGTCTGCCACTCCGGACGATGCCCCGGGTTCCTGGCGTGTGTTGCCAGGAGGGCAGCTCCCCTCCAGCGCGCCCTAGGGCCTGGGCAGGTAGAGGGCGTGTCGCCCCAAGGTCCAGCAAGGAGCGGGATGAGGTGGTGAGTGGCTGGTGAGAGCCTGTACCCAGACCGAGCACCGTCCCTCTGAGCCTTTCTGGCAGTCTTGCTGATCTGGTGTCCAGTCTGGCCCAGGTCAGCAGATGAGAGCAGAGAGCAAAAGCAGCTCCTCCTGGGGGGTTGCCAAGACCCCGGAGCTCAGGGCAGCCCTCTTGGGGTGATGACCTAGAAGGGGGTGCTCCACGGGGTGGGTCCCGTGTCCTGTCTCTGCAGGACAGCTGCAGGTGCCCTGTGCCCCCACCCCTGACCGGGAGACAGAGGAAGTCAGGGGCCCGACACTGCAGCCCTGGTGTGTTTCCTGGGTTCCTGCGCCTGGGGTTCAGGGCAGACCTTTGCAGCCGGGCCGCCACGTCCCTCCCTCGTCTGACAAATACTCGCCTCCTCCCGCCAGTGAGGAGGGTCAGTGCCCAGGCCCTTCGCACGGGAGACCTGGGGCAGGTCTCCCGAAGGCCCCCCGGTGCTGGCAGACTCTGGCCTGCGTCTGTGCTCCTCACGCAGACCCCGAGGGCTCGGTCTTCCGCAGCGGCTCTCAGCCCTGCAGTGCTCTGGAAAAGCCGGGTGGGCACCTGTCCTCGAGCTTCTTCCCGCCCAAGCGGGAGAGGGGTTGGCGGCCGCGGGACAAAGGTGAGATTGGACAGCAGATGCATCCTGTCCCAGCCCACGGGCCTTGAAGGTGTTTGTTTCTAAGTCTGTCTTGCCTTAAAAAAAAAAAAAAGCAAGTAATAACACGTTCATGACTTTAGACTCTTAGAATACAATTTTCAACAAAAGGCCAGTCTCCATGACCCCCAGCCCCACCTCGAGAGCAGGATCCAGGAGTTCGTGTATGGCAAGGAACCTCTGGGTCTCCAGGCCCCGCGGCCTGTCAGGAGTGGGCCCTGCTCGCTGCCTTCCTGCCACTGGACGTGGGTTGTGGTCAGAGCTGGCTCGCTACTCACTTCGCAGAGACGTGGTTTGGGGGGACATGGGGTCAGTGAGGGGCTGAGGTGCAGTGAGCCAAGCCCTGGACAGCAATCCTCCTGGGATGGCCGTGGGGCTGGAGGCCCCCAGGCCACAGAGACCCTGACCTGCGCGGACGACACGCGCAGAGTGCGCAGAGTGGCTTGTACCGGCCAACGCTGCCTCCCTGGGTGGCCTGGAAGCCCTGGCGCTTCCGCACGGAACGCGGGGCTCTGATCCCCGCCCCTGGCCTTCTGCCTCCCAGGGATCGCCGTGTGCAACATCCCGTCCGCGGCGGTGGAGGAGACGGCGGACTCGACCATCTGCCACATCCTTAACCTGTACCGGCGGAACACCTGGCTGTACCAGGCGCTGCGGGAAGGCACGCGGGTGCAGAGCGTGGAGCAGATCCGGGAGGTCGCCTCGGGGGCTGCGCGCATCCGAGGGGAGACGCTGGGCCTCATTGGCTTCGGTAAGTGCGTCCCGCCCACTGCCCGGGGAGGGGCTGCCGCAGGGACCCTCGGGGAGGCGGAAGCCCGGCCCTGGAACTCAGGCTTCACCGCAGCTGTAGGAGGACCTCTTGGGCCAGAGGAGGGCCGTGGCTGCGTGGCTTAGGAGGTCAGAGGTCAAAGCTGGCTAGGGAGCTGACCCCCAGGGAAGATGGGGGCTGCTTCTGGAAGACCCCGCCTGATGGGTGTGGGGAAGGGAGGAGGCAGCAGGAGGGCGTCCCTAGGGAAGGGCGGTGCTCCCTGACCGCCCCTAGGGGCAGAAGGTGAAGGGCAGTTGCATGCTTGGCGACTGGTGCCAGGCAGGGATGGGTAAAAGAGTCTCTGAAGGATTTCAAGCCAGACGATCAGATCATCAGCTTGGGAAACTCATCAGGGGGGGAACATGAGACCCAGCTGGCCACTCTGGGCGGGCCTGGGGCCGGTTAGCCCGGTGGGGAGCTGGGGGTGGGCACACACTGGGTGGAGAGCAGCCGGACCGCTAGGCTGTAGGCAATACAGGGGCCCGAGTCAAACAGGAGGGGGCTCTTGCTTGCTGCTGCATGTCCAGTCCTGCTCCTTCCAGTTCTGTGACCTTGAGGAAAGGTCAAGAACTCTACCTCAAGGACCTTCCAGCTCTCTCTGCCTCAGTCTCCCCGTCTGTACATTGGGGATGAGTGATACACAGCGGCTGCCCCTTAGAACTCAAGACATGAGAAGCCCGTGGGGTCGGTCCTGACTGCAGGGCTTGGCTTCCAGAAGGTTCCCCCAAGCTGTCCCTCAGCCCTGAGCTTGGAGCTCTGTCTCTGAATAACCGGCCCCCTGAGATGCCAGCTTCAACAGGTAGAGGGAGTGTCTTCCAGGAACGCACGTCTTTCCTGAGTCTAAGAGCCCAGGTGTCAGGGGCGATCACACTCGCGCAGGTAAACTTGTTACAAGAGTCCAGCGTCGATTCTTCTTGAGTAGAAGGTAGAAAAGGTCTAAGAAATGCTGATGCCAAGCCGTGGCGCCCTCTGCTGATGCCGCGGGGCTTCCTGCTGCTCCAGGAGGTGGGCCTTGGAGCTGGTTCTTAGACCATCCTGCGTTCTTGCCCTGGGTGGGCTCTGGCCATGCGAGTGGCCCGGCCACGTGAAGACCACTCGTTTCCATGGCTTCTGACTCTAGGCATCACAGCAGGATCTTAGAGGGGTCGTTTCTCGCTGTATCCTTCCTCGTCTGCCTTCTGAAAGCCAGTCCTGTGATGCCAGCCCGCCTGCTCCAGGCTGTAAACCAAGCCCCCCACCCCAGTCACGGCGCCCCATACACACTCAGTTTCTCCCTGCTGCCTCTGCTGGTCTCTCTGTAGCTTCCCAGAACTGCAGGTGGACCTGAGACAGGAGGGGGCTCGGGCATGGGAAGCCTTGCCCCCTGCTGCCCGCCATCCGGGGCTGGAAGCACCCACTTGCCTAAGACTCTGCCCGGCTGCAGCAGCGGGCCCCCGCGTGTGGACCAGGTGCCGCCAAACCCAGTTCATGCCACCACGTGGGGCCCTGGACAGGCCTGAGGACGGTGCTCAAGGCCAGCCTCCAGGTTGGGGACGAGCATGAAGGTCTGAAGGGAAAGCCTGCCGTCGGTGACAGCATGTGTACACACACCACACACGCGCCGAGACAGTTGGGATCTCCTTTCTGAGAGAGAAAGGGTTTGACCTTTCTCCTTTCTGGGTTTGACCAGCAAGTTGCGAATAAGCATGAAAATACGAAGGGAGAGCCTACCATCGGTGGCAGTGTGCACACACACACACACACACACACACACACACACTGAGGCCAAGGCAGCTGGGCTCTCCTCTCTGAGACTGGTCTTTGTCCAAGTCAGTAAGAGAATTCAGCATTGGGTATTGTACAGTTTAGTCAGGAAAACCCCATGGTGGAAAGGTGAGGGTCCGTGAATTTGAGAGCCGCAGAGCCGTGAGACATAACATTGAAACTGGCCGTGACCCTCAGCCCCTGGAGCCGCCACCCAGACCCCATCTCCCCTTAGAGCGTCAGGACACGGGCGGGGGTGGGGGGTGGGGGTGAGGACCCACGAAGCAGAGTTGGGGGTATTCTGGTATTGGCCGTGAGCTCCCAGCACCTGCGTGGTGGGGCTGTGTCCCACATCTCAGGCTCATTAGAGGAGGGATTTTGGGTGGCCTTGTTCCCGGCCCGTCTGTCATGCCAGCTCCTCTGCTCCGTGTGGCTGTGGTTCCTGCTTCACTGTGTGTTAAGTGGTGACCCTGGGCATGGCTGACCTGAGTATCCTGGTGACCCCTGCAGCTGTCCCTCCTGAAGGGCCTTATGAAACCTCCTCCAAAGCACGCCGCTGTTACCAGTGCTGCCTGTTGAGATGACGGTTCCGCTGGAGGGGGAGCCGGTCTGCCACCCCCTGCCCTCTGGTGGGCTTCCTGTCCCCTTACCCCTCCTGCACAGTGGAGCAGTGGTCTTCCCACCGGGATTTATTCTGTGCTGTCCCCGAACCAGCCCATTCAGACATCATTCACACCATTTTGTGTTCTAGCGGAAAACTGCTCTGGAAAGGAAAGCGCTCCATCCCTGGGGGTCGGTGGGGGTCAGGGAAGCCTTTGCGTCCTGTCAGGTGATGTCGCTGACTTGCCAGAGGGCCCGGTCCATGCTCCACACAAGCTCAGTGCCCCACCAGACCGGTTCCCCGTGGCAGTGAGTGCTCAGGCCAGAGTGCAGTAGTCAGTTTACCCCCTTCATGAGCAAACAAACCTAGTGGTAATTACATAAGGAACAGTCCTAGTTCAACACTGAGAGCAATGACGAGATGAAGCTCAGCTTAAGAAAGCTGCTGTGTGAACAAACAGGAGGGGAAAGATAAATACGGAGGGGAGAGAATGCTGGTGGTGGTGGTTCTCTCTGGTTATGTTTGAAAATGTGCGCAACAATGACTGTTTTTAAAAAAAAAAAAAAAAAAACATCTGATAGTAAGTACACTTGATAAGCATTGCATTGCTCATCCAGGGAGCTGGCCCGGCTTCTGCCCAGGTGACCCAGGAAGGAAGACGTGCTGGCGTGGCATTGCCAAACCCTGGGTGTTCAGTTCCTCCAGCAGCCACCACTGCCTGGCTCCAGCTGCCAGCAGGCAAGGCCAGCCTAGGTTCCCGGTCCCAGAAATAACGCAGGCAGCAGAGGTGGGGCACACCCTGCAAGGCCCCCCAGCCTGGTGATGAGGAGCGGCAGGAGCGGCCGGCCTCACTCACCGGGATGCTCTCTTTCCGCACAGGTCGCACAGGGCAGGCGGTTGCCGTTCGAGCCAAGGCCTTTGGATTCAGCGTCCTATTTTATGACCCCTACTTGCAGGATGGGACGGAGCGGTCCCTGGGCGTGCAGAGGGTCTATACCCTGCAGGACCTACTGTACCAGAGCGACTGCGTCTCCCTGCACTGCAATCTCAACGAACATAACCACCACCTCATCAACGACTTCACTATAAAGCAGGTAAATGGAAACACACACTGGAGAACTTCTCTCCAGATGAAAGGGGAAATGGGAAATGTCCGTGGACCCACCAACCTCCACTGCAGCCCCACTTTCCTCCTGAAACCTCGGTACCGGCACCTCCCGAGGGGACAGCATCTGCTCACCAGCTTCTCTCCCGCCCTGCCCCCTCCACCCTCCCCAGATGAGGCAAGGCGCCTTCCTAGTGAATGCGGCCCGCGGCGGACTGGTGGATGAGAAAGCCTTAGCCCAAGCCCTCAAAGAAGGCAGGATACGAGGGGCGGCCCTCGACGTGCATGAGTCGGAGCCTTTCAGGTTGGTTTGGGGAGACTGTGGAGATGTTTGCAGCTGGAGCTCAGGACTCACACAGGGACTTGTAGGCCCCAGGTCCTCACCCAACTCCTCTCTGTGAACTTGGGGCAGCTGCCCAGACAGGTCCTGGGGAGGTGACTTTAACCAGAGGCTAAAGGACTCCGTTCTTCTAAGGGCTGTGCTGTGTTCTCACTAAGGGCAAAATGGCCAGAAGTTCCCCCAGAGATCACCAGAAAGGGGCAGGCAGAAGAACAGTGAGGGAGAGCAGGCTGTGTCCACAGCCCGACTATCCCGGTGAGAGGCAGGCCAGCCGATCCTCTGGAGAACTGTTTCCTCTTCCTGAGTACTCCTGACATTGTAATTATAGAGCAGTTGTATGGGTGGGTTCTGAAAGTCCCAAGCCCCTAGAACACACACTGGAGAATCTGTTTTATCTGTGTCAGCTAACATCCCACATGGCCAAGAGCTCCCGTTTGACCAGTCGGACCCAGAGTGATGTGCACTCGTCTCATTTCCTATTTTTTTTTTTTTTTTTTCCCCTGTGTTTTTGTACATTCACCCAGCTTTGCTCAGGGTCCCTTGAAAGATGCACCGAACCTCATCTGTACTCCCCACACAGCCTGGTATAGTGAGCAAGCCTCACTGGAGATGCGGGAGGCGGCTGCCACCGAGATCCGCCGGGCCATCACAGGTGAGCAGGCCTTGCCGTGGACAGGAATTGCTTTTAGGGGTCAAGTCAAAGAAATGAGAGTGAATTGGGCCATGCTGCTTTCAGAGGAAACCAATCCCCTTTTGTATTAGCCAACGTGAAGTTTTGTGGACCTGGAGGGGGAGCCGCCCTTGTTAGGCTGAGGGACCCATGTGGCTCAGGCCTGGAACAGTATGTTGGGAAATTATGAGCCAGCCCTTCCTGTTACCGAGTAAGAGACTTGGGGAAACTTCCCTGGAGGCTTAGTGGTTGGGACTCTGCCTTCTAGTGCAGGGCGTGCGGGTTCGATACCTGCTCGTCAGCGAAGATTCCCACATGCCTTGTGGCCAAAATACCAAAACATACACAGTATTGTAACCAAGACTTTTAAAATGGTCCAAAAGTAAAGAGACTAGCATGGTAGTTGTCCCCCCAAAACAGCTAAGTATAATATCTAACTTCATTGATTAATTGCAACCGTCATATTCCAGGTCGCATCCCGGAGAGCTTAAGGAACTGTGTGAACAAGGATTTCTTCGTCACAACAGCTCCCTGGTCAGTAATAGATCAGCAAGCAATTCATCCAGAGCTCAATGGTGCCACATACAGGTGAGGAGAGGGATGGCCAGGGCGCTGCTCCCCAGGGGTGGGGGCGGGGCGTAAAGCCAAGGGGAGCACCGGCAGAAATCCAGTCCTGTCCCCTCATCCCTGATTTCAGTGGAGCAAATTTTAAGTTTGGGGGCAGAGCCAAGAATTGAAATCTCTATTTTAAAGGATACAGACTTTGAACCACTGTGCCAGGAAGTGATTAAATATTTGGTGCGTGTAACAGGACCTGTACCTGAAAGCTCCTGGTCCGGGCAAGCGGAGCTTTTTCTTCCAGGTCCCATGGCTTCATTTACATTTCACAGGTTCTATTAAAGTTCCGCTTGTGACTCATCCTCATAAGCATTTTCAAGCTGCACTTGAGCCCAGCCCCAGATTGGATTCCCCTGTACCCTTTAACATCCTAATTAACATCCTAATTATTCCTCTAGACACAGCAAGGCTCCTTGGCCTTTAGAAAAACTGCTTGTGCTGGAGGGGCTTGCAGCTCAACAGGGATCCTGTCAAGAGTCCCCTTTGGGTGGTCCCTGACCAGAGTCACTGTCACAGGCTACAGGATGAGAGGTAGCATAGCTTCCAGAGGGAAACACCATCTCCTTTACCACAACTGTGAAGGGCTGGGTAACGCAGATGAATTCTAAAGCCCCTGCCTTGTAAGTACGTTCTGTCCTCAAAAACTGAACGTACCGAGTCACGTTTGTGCACTGCGAACACACACGGGCCATCCCTGTGCCCGCAGTGTAAGATGAACCCATGTCCAGCCGCCCTGCAGGTATCTTCAGGGGGCGGGCCTCCCCTGCTGCCCTTCCGCGTCTGTTACAGGAGCACGTAACCAACCAGTGTAGGAAGGCACGCTTAGGAAGCGCACTTCATGCTGTTAGTGAAGTAGAAATGGCTCAGTCGTGTCCGACTCTTTGCGACCCAGGCCAGAATACTGGAGTGGCCTTTCCCTTGTCCGGGGGGATCTTCCCAACTCAGAGATAGAGCCCAGGTCTCCCGCACTACAGGCAGAGTCTCTACCAGCTGAGCCACAAGGGAAGCCCGTGCTGGTAGGATTCCATGAAAAAGGCAGAGCCAAGAGGTTGGCAACTTCCTGACCCTGAACTTGACCAGCCCTTTCTCTTGGGTGCTCCTCAGATACCCGCCAGGCATCGTGGGCGTGGCTCCGGGAGGACTTCCTGCTGCCATGGAAGGGATCATCCCCGGAGGCATCCCAGTGACCCACAACCTCCCCACAGTGGCACATCCCTCCCAAGCTCCCTCTCCCAACCAGCCCACGAAACACGGGGACAATCGAGAGCACCCCAACGAGCAATAGCAGCGAGTGACGAAAGGTAATCAATCAGATCCACCTGGGACCAAGAGACAGTGAAAAATGAACTAAGAGAAAAGGAACTTGACAGTCTTTTTAACTGATTCTGGACATATGCATCACTGACGCTGCAGTGTTACAGCTACAAAAGAGCTAGAAGCCGAGACGTGGGGAAACTGAAGATGTCGTCTGCTTGCAGAAGCGCTGAGAGAGACTAGGACGTGATTTACTAACGACCAACTTCTGTTATTGTGTGTTGAGTTTTTCATCTGTGCATCAAATCACAAAGAATAAATATAGATCTTTTTCCTTTATCAGTCCCTTGGGCACAGGAGGTCCTGAACACCTTGCTCTAGAATGTTGCATCAAGAGTTCCAAACATCAAAATAAAATACTAAGAGGAAATCCCCACCCTATGACTCTAGTCCCTTCGGTCCACGGGGCTGGTTACCTCTTTTGCTAATAGGAAGATTAAATTACTGCAAAATGGGGAGAAGGCTGTCTGCCTGTGTTAGACGACACCGCGAGCACAGGACTGAAGACAGTACAGGCCCCTGTACAGAGAATTCTCTCCCATCTGAACTGCGTACTGGGCGGGCAGGTTTTGGTTGTGAGTTCATTAAAACCCTCTGATGATGCAAAAAAAGAAAAAAGTATTAAGTTTCACAAGCTGTTTGTACTCAAATATATTTTCTCAGTTTCAGATCCTCAGCTATTTTATTGAGTGGAAAGTCTTGAACTGAAAGGGTTCAAGAATAATGTTGCATTTCCTTATGTCTCAGGAAACACTTTTTATGGTAACTTGTCAGATTGTCTATGAACAAACCCACTTTTTTAGACATTGATAAAGTCTTCTTTTCTTCACGTGATATTTTATACAAGAACACTTCAGGTGTGTTATTAGATGTGACTGATTTTAACAAATCCTATTAGATTTGTATCAACTAGTTACATGTTATATTCATAGTCTTTTGTGAATCATCGCCTTTTTGTTTAAAAGATGGCCTATTTTGAGCCTTTGTATAGGTACATTCCTGTTTTTGTGACAAAAAAAAAAAAACCCTTAAAACTGTCCCAAACAGAAAAATAATGGCTATCAGAAATGTTTTGTTTTAGTGTGAGTTACCGTTACTGTATCTGTTTATTGTAAAGGTGGACATTTAGCGTTCAGTGCAGTTTTCAATAAAAAGTAATAAAAACTTCTGTTAAGCTTTGAAATTCAAGCACATCTCACTAATGTAAAAGTTCTCTCGAGATGTTAACTGCATTTTCAATTAGCGCATTTCTTTCCCAACTCTCTTGTTATTCCCAGGTTCAAAGATTAACAATACTTTCCTATTTCATAACCAGACTCAAGAATGCTTCATGTAATAAACCAAAACTTCACGTATGTCCATTCTTAAGATGAAATGGGTGGGTTAGAACCTAGTCAATTCAAGAAACAAAACTGGTTAAGTTTTAGTTTTGATTTTAATTTACCCAAAAGTAAAATTACCTGACCCGAGCATTAATGCAGGAAGGGAGGTGAATCTCAAAAAATTGTCTGTAAATGATATTTACAAAGAAATGTTGCAGAATAACTAACATCAGTCATTTCCATGTGTTAAGAACTTTCAGTTGATTTAATGAGTCTTCCTTTCTTAAATAGCATTAAATCCCTTCTGTAAATGCTGGTTAAGTCCAACAAGTCCAGATATCAAACACCTTTTTCCATTTAAAAAAAATTCATGGCAACTCAAATCATCAACCTCCTCACTCATTTTAAGGTGGTGGTCCCATCCCAGCTCTTCCATGAAAAATTACATTACCACCACCTGATGTGGATCGAGGTGGAGCGCATGGTTACTGACCTCGACCATCACTCCGGGGAGCGGGGCGGCGGTTCCCTGTCATCTCCATAACCGCTTGTCAAACAGGTAATCAGCGCGGGGATGACATCTGCACAGCAAGGAGGCCCCGACCACCGCTGTGCAGCAGTGCTCCCTTAACACAGCCTAGTCTGCCAGAGATGAGCCGAGGGGCCAGAAGCATGGAAGGGCAGGCCCACACCCTGCCTCTTAATTCGGACAGAAACCACCGCACTGTACTCTCCTGAGAAGAGGAACCATGAAGCCAAGTCCACACGGTCCAGGTAGTACCGCCCAGAGTCACCCAAGAGACACTGAGTTATCTGTCACCCCGCCACATGGCATCCGAGAAAGGACTGCAAATTCTGTCTTGGGACGATAGTTATGGCTGTTTGCTAGTTCAAGAGCTTAACATAGCATTGATTCACCAAAATGTTAGCCTTTACCAGCCAATCTGCTGTGAAAACCATTTAAAGCTCTGCCCCGTCTGAAGCCTAGGAGTCATACACACACACACATATAGTTCTTTCCCACAGGGAAGAATGCTGTACCTGCTAAGCTCGATGTGGCCAGGGTCGCTGATCTATAAAGAGGCACCTCAGGGGACACATCGCTCAGCAGACACAGCACCAGAGGCCAAAAACCAAGCAGCAGCTTCCTAAACAGCACTGGCGACCCTGGCACAGGTGCTTCTCCCTCAAACCTTTCTTTGGCTTCTTCAACTGGCTTAACCGCAACTAGGATGGGTTGTCTAGCCACTACAGAATTCTTCCTACATATGAAAAAAAAGTGCATAGGGATGCTATGCTAAGTAGTCAGAATGGCAGCCTCCTAAATCCTTGCTTAATTACTGTCCAAAACGAAAGCAAACCAGAGGGTCAATTTTGTAACAAAACATCAGCCCCCTGAAACAGTAACATACCAATATTATATCAAAATTCATTTATATGGAATCCAATTGCAAATATTCTTCCCCCAAGTTTTAGCATGCAGCAGCAGCAGCAGCGATCCTTTCATCCTAAGAATGCCTTTCAGGGAGGGAAGAAAGAACTAAAGAGATGACATCTCACAGGTATTTTACTATTTTTAGTATTTCAGCATCAAATCTGAGGTTGTGCACATTTCAATACCATCTAAATAGAACTTAGAAGAAAACAAGAAGCAAATATTTAAAGGTTTTCACAGCCTTTTTATCAAAGGGAAAGAGTGTGTGTATGTGTGTTTGAAATTCCTTGCCACATCAATAGTCTACAAAGTGCTTATCAGGACACTAAGTCTTTTTGTGTTCCTGAGATAGGTCTGAAATTTTTACCCAGTATTGAATGTATACCTGAAGTGGTCAAATAATACTTTTAGAAAGTTTTTCTACCTAAGATTATAGCTATAACTTTAAGTAAGAATGGCCACAATTAACCAACATGCAAAAATTCTCAGACTACTCACTGAGAAATTCATTATACAATGCATTTAACCACCTTACTGCATTCTTAAAATCTTTATTCTATTCTGAACGGAAATTTGCAATTAGCCCAAGCAAAGGCATGCCTTTCTAACACAATTTGCTTAAAGCAGAGTTGATAAAGAATCCAAAGACTCTGCATGGCAACCTGGGAGTCTAATGTCCACAGAGGCAAGTGAGCAGACTTCACATAATTCATTCAGTTCGAGTGGGCTGGCTGCCCAACCACTGCCCTAATGTACATCCACGGGGTAACTCACAAGGAGACTGCTGCCCAGAGTCTGGTAGAGGAAGCCTCAGTTTAAGAGCACTCTTCCAAACAAATAAATACCTAAATACTGAAAGGCGGCTTATCAGAAACCGAAAAAGACAAGAGAAACCAAAACCCTTTTCAAAACAAGGGAACAATGTCTACGTGAAGTTCACTCAATAAAAAATTCTGACTTTTCTTACAGTTTGTTCCTTAAAGATTTGATTTTTATTGGGCACAACAGGAACTAAATTACTAATAAAAAATAAAAGCTTGTTTTTATTTTTATGTTTTGCTATGGATAATTTGTACAAAAATTTCCAAATCTCTAACGAGCTCTAGTGAGACAGAATGTAAGATGGATCTTTTCAGATGGAAGTAGAATGCCAGGTTCCACTTAAAAAAAAATTATCTCAAAGGAACAAAGAGTGACCTGCCATGTGCTTTTTGGAGGTGCCCATGCTGGAAAAACTTCTCAACAATATGAAGATGCTGGTACAACTTTCCCTATTACACAACCACATGCGTTACATTTATAGACAGATTGACAATCTGAAAGGAAAAAAGTCCTGTCGTAATAAAATTAGTTTCTGTTTCCTTTTTACAAACTGTAGTCCAAAGTTCTCTGCCTCCTCATGCAGCAGACGCATCTGTTGGGTGTGGGTCAGAAAAACCCTTCCAAGCAGATCCTGCCAGGTTCGCTTCATTCCATGCCATGCGCTCTGCTTGGAGCAACACACTCATGTGGGGTCCTGCACAGAGCTGACACCTTGGTCTTCTGTTGTTGTTTTTTTTTTTTTCATTCATCTTCATCATCTTCGTCTTCCTCTCCATCAGATAGGGATGTACAAGGCCGGATCTGTCGGTAGCGGTCAAGCCATTTTTCTACCATTTGCGTGACCAGGGGGTGATTTCGCCGCCGAGAGCTCTTCTGCATGGCCACGAGAACGCCCCCCTCAGTCACACAGCAGTCCAGCCACTCCCTGAGCAGTTTTTCTTGCTGTTCCTCATTACCTAGCTTTTAGAGGAATGTGAATGAAGAAAAGGAAAAATATGACAGATCAGAGACCTGACAGGAAAAATTTCATAGAGATCTACAGCTGGTATGATTAATGAAAGGGCCAGAGCAACAAAGTGTTTCAACCTAGGTTCTACTCTCATCAATTTTATGTGTAAAACCCTATGGGTAAACAGGAAAAAATATCAACTTGAAAATTCACAGACAAACCTAGAGGGAAGAATAGCCTAATGATAAGTTCATTTGTTTGCTATAATGGCAAAAAGCAAGTGTTATCCAATACACTGATTCTGGCAAAGAAGACTAAAAAGAAAAGTCGCAGCTTCAAAAAGAACAAGGTAAGTTTGCTCAGAAAGTTATGTATAGGGTGAAGTTACAAAAATTGTCTATGAATTTTTTTCTTAATGTTATGCTTATAAAAGTTTTATAATTACTAGTATATTAAATAAAAGGCCAATACTTTTCATAAGAATATGGGTTTGCCGCAAGTATTCTTTCACACCTCATCACTTCCCTGCGGCTACAGGGAGCTCCTACCTGCTGCTCCCACCACTGCCCAGGCACCTAGTCTCACCTGAGCGGCCAGTGCACCTCTTCTACGCAAACTGGCTGCTGGCTCCCCACCTCTCCCGGAATAAAAGTCAAAAAGATTGAAAAGACTGCCGACGGCCAGCCCGCAGCCTCAGCCTCCTTTCCCACCGCCCAGTCCCACAAGCCACGCTGGCCTTCCAGTTCCCTCTGCTACAATTCTCCCCCAGTTTCTGCAACACTCCTTCCTCTTGAAGTCTCGATTCAGGCGCCAGCTCCTCAGTGACACCTTACCCTACCCCCCCAATTCAGTCACTGCTTGAAACCCTGCACCCTCATCCCTCCCTTTCCCCTCACCCCATCTTTTTACTTCTCCTCCTCAGCACTCATCACTACCTGAGAGCATGGACTTTCCTCCTCACTGCTTTATCTCCACACAACGCCTCCTACACAGCTGTTCTGAAAAGGTAAACCTCAGTGTCTGACTAGCATTCGTAGAAAGTGACGATTACTGTGCCCAAACTCAAAGCCTAAGTGGGAGCACAGATGCCAGCACACCTGAGAGACCCAAGGCCAGGCTCTGGCACAGTGCTGCCACTTTAGGCAGTCAGCTCGAGGAACAGGCGTCTTACCTCCTGAGCAGAAAGGAAGTGCACATGGAGTAGCTTCCTCTCACTGTCAACCAGAGGCAGAAACGTGATGGTGACATCGTCATCGGTGTTCAGGTTAGCACCAGCACCTCGGTTACCATAGCCATCATTTTCCATGGCAACCAAAGCAGAGAAGTGGCCCCTTGTATAGCCCAGAGCAATCGGACTTTTCCAACAAAAACTCTGTTCCCACAACAAAGGCAAATACACACCTGGAGAGAGGGAAGAAAATCACAAAGGGATTTTCAGGATGTGACTGCAATGTGCCTTAAAATAATACAAGAAAGTTCCAAAATACTAATGATAATGGTTTACCTTGAAACCGAGTATATCCTAAAGTTTCTCCCCGAAAACTTTTATAATATTTTACTCCATAGACTATAATTGGTCGTCTAAGAATATGTGCAAGTACAAAAATGTGAGTCTGCTCCAAACTTGCTCCAGGCTGCACAGAACAGAACAGAAGAAAGGGTTTCTCTTTAGAACATCCACCATCACCCTGGGAAGCTGACATGCACAACGAAGTGCTGCTCTCCTTCAGCACACTATCTCCATTCATTAAAAAAAAAAATATGGTACTACTGCTATCAAGCTAAAGAATGATTCCTCAAATAGCAAAGTCCAACAGAAGAAATCTGCAAAGCTTACATACAGATATCCTTCTCTATCCAAAACTCAAGAACTAAACAGATTTGGTTAAATATTGATCTGAGGAATAATAGATTAAGACAACAAAGGAAGCTTTATTTATATAATTGCCTTCTGGTTAAGTTCCTCATGGAAGTACTACTTACAACAGGGTCCTCCCGAAGTGAAAAGATGAGCTTGACTGTCTCACAGGAATACAAACAGCTTGCAAATGGCCACATCACCTAACACAAGAATACTCAACTGGTCTCCTTCCCTCAGAAGCAAATCCGGCAGCATCTTTACAGCAGGTACATGCCTCACACGTGTACCCTGCCCAAAGGGTGAACCCTGCCCAAAGGGCCCAAAGACAGAAGGACTTCCCTCACACTGTACTAATGAATTATGGTGTTTTCTGCAAAGAAAAGAAGTGATTTGTTGGGCATATACATGAACTTTACAGTTCAGTATATTAACGAAGTGATCGTTGCTCAGTCGTGTCTGATTCTTTGGGACCCCAAGGACTGTATAGTCCATGGAATTCTCCAGGCCAGAATACTGGAGTGGGTAGCCTTTCCCTTCTATTTATACACAGACATACATCCACTCTTTCTTAGATTCTTTTCCCATAAAGATCATTACAGAGTCCCCTGTGCTATACAGTAGGTCTTTAGTTATCAATTTTATATGTAGCAGTGCATGTATGTCAATCCCCCAAAGCTACCTCTCCGTGAGGACAACATAACTGAACAACAATCTGAGGAAATATTTAAGAGGTTAGAATCACCAAGTAAAACGTTCATTCTAACAGTTTTCTTGTCACTTGACATAGAAACATACTGCCCTCCCTGTTGAGCAGTGAGGCCTATGGTCACAGAGCCAATCAGCAGTCAGTGGAACCCGAGTCACCTGATGCCAAGTCCCCGACTCTCCTCTGTACCACTCTGCTCCAATGTGGTCTCATTGCAAACCAAGGCATGCAGAGCAGCTGCCTCACTTTTTTCAGAGAAGCAACATGCCCGGAAGCATTCTTACCTGACTAGCAAGAGACAGTATAAATGCCCAGTCTTCTTGCCACTGTTCTTCTCTCAAGGAAAAATGTAAACCAAAGCTCTGAGAATACCAGGACTCCCAATCTTTCCACCGTGTATAAAACCTAAAAAGCAACACAGTAAAAAAGAAGCCTTTCTATAAACAGTTCATTTAATGTTCTCATCATTTATTTAATGTAGTCTTTAAGCACTTCATATGCAGATTTAATAATTCATTTTACCTGGCTTGAAGTAAATTTTTCAAATTAAAGATGCCTCCATTCTGCTAGCAGACATTTTTCAACATATCTTCAGACATAATCTGATTCACCACCCACCAAACTTTCATCAGAACTTCAAACACTAATGACAAGAACAGCTGGTTTCAACTGTCTACTACTGGTTTACAAATGAAAAAGAAAAACACTCAAAATCATCTAAGAGTTTGGATACAATCAAAGACACTTTACTCCATTAATGAATAGTATCCACTACTTGGTCACAGATTTAGAAAGAGCCCATGTGTTTACGAGAATATCAAAATCACTTCCTTGAGATTTCATTACATAAAATTATTTGAATATTACACGATAATAAAAAAATGCAACTACAAAAATAATCCCCTCTTCATGCTTAATACCTCTCTAAATACTTCATCCTAATAAATTATGAAGATTAAAACTCAAACTAGGCCACTGGTAGACTGAATTACTAAAATATTCTTTTTCTTTATAACATCAAGTATACAATTAAATAAAGCCAGATGTAATTACATTGAAAACTGTGATCCACTGTCTTACAAACAAACCAGCAAAGGCCTCTGAAGACTAACCAGTACCAGATAACAAAGTTAACCAGTTTGTAACACTACAATCCTCTCACATGTAATGAACTATCAATCCCCAAAACTTCTATGTACTTGAATTCTAGGGTATTAAATGTCTTAGTGTCACGCGTTTAACTTAATGCAGGGTTTTGTAAAAAGTCAATTAATGTTATTTTAGATTTAAAATAGAATGTTACAGACGCTTAACTCTTGATTAGAAAAAAACTATTTTTCTATTTATAGTAACCACAGGTTTTTTCTTTGTAATTCAGGAATGTAAATTTCAATCCCAAATGTTTAAAAATAAAATATGGATATCCCTCTTAAAACACCTAAGATATACAGAAATATATTTTAATGCACAAATGACAAAATACATTGTTTTGGTATCAGTTTGGGAGAATTATTGTTAAACATAAAGTTATTACAAACTGAAGATGTATGTGGTAAGAAATTTCTTGGTTAGTGCCTTAATACTGAGACACCTACACCTGCCAGAAACCAAACGATGACTGCACTGAAAACTAAAGAAGATTGCAGAATAAAGGGGATGAAAAACATATTTAAGAATCACACCCACCACACAGAGACCTAAACTGTCAATCTACCTGGCTCAGTCAAGGACACAAATCCAAACATGAGACTAAGTGAGACAGCAATACAAGTTTGGCTTAACATTCAAAAGTCAATTTCAGGATGATAAGACTTAACACTCTATCTGATAATACTCCTGAAATTAATCTCCACATTCAGTGCAATTTCTATCAAAATCCCAGAGGGCTTTTCTGCAGAAGCTGGAACCTAAAATTTACCTAGAAGTCCAAAGGAAACAGCAAAAACAATCTGAAGAAAAGAAGGATAAAGCTGGAAGACTTAAGAGTCCTAATTTCAAAACCTACCACAAAGCTATAATCATCAAGATAATCTAAAACTGGGAATAAAGACAACTCAGTTCAGTTGCTAGGTCGTGTCTGACTCTTTGCGACCCCATGAATCGCAGCACGCCAGGCCTCCCTGTCCATCACCATCTCCCGGAGTTCACTCAGACTCAAGTCCATCGAGTCCGTGATGCCATCCAGCCATCTCATCCTCGGTCGTCCCCTTCTCCTCCTGCCCCCAATCCCTCCCAGAATCAGAGTCTTTTCCAATGAGTCAACTCTTCGCATGAGGTGGCCAAAGTACTGGAGTTTTAGCTTTAGCATCATTCCTTCCAAAGAAATCCCAGGGTTGATCCCCTTCAGAATGGACTGGTTGGATCTCCTTGCAGTCCAAGGGACTCTCAAGAGTCTTCTCCAACACCACAGTTCAAAAGCATCGATTCTTTGGCGCTCAGCTTTCTTCATAGTCCAACTTTCACATCCATATATGACCACAGGAAAAACCATAGCCTTGACTAGGCGGACCTTAGTCGGCAAAGTAATGTCTCTGCTTTTGAATATACTATCCAGGTTGGTCATAACTTTTCTTCCAAGGAGTAAG
>SJYX01021636.1:0-11683 GCA_006410675.1 Oreotragus oreotragus
CCTGCAGTGAGCAAGTCTTTTGGCACCATTTTTCCAGCAACATTTGCTCACTTCCTGTCTCAGTATCCCATTTTGGTAGTTCTTTGAATATTTCAATTTTTTCATCATTATTGTACTTCTTCTGGTGTTCTGTGGTCAGTGATCTTTAATGTCACTTTTGCAAAACGATCATGCATGACTCGCTGAAGGCTCAGATGAGATGACAGTTAGCAATTTTTAGCAATAAAATATTTTTAAATTAAGGGGCTTCCCAGGTGGCTCAGTGGTAAAGAATCTGCCTGCCAGTGCAGGAGACACAAGAGACGCGAGTTCAGTCCCTGGATTGGGAAGATCTCCTGGAGAAAGAAATGGCAGCCCACTCCAGTATTCTTGCCTCGAGAATCTCATGGACAGAGGAGCCAGGTGGGCTATAGTCCATGGGGCCACAAAAAGTCAGACACAACTGACTGAGCACACACACACACATGCAAATTTTAGACATAATGCTGTTTCACACTTGATAGACTATAGTTTAAATATAACTTTTATTTGCACTGGGAAATAAAACCAAAAAACGTGTGTGAGTCACTTTATTGAGATTTTCACTTTACTGCAGGGGTCTGGAATCAAACCCGTAATATCTCTGAGGTGAGCCTGTGTATGCAGGAGAAGCAGAGATACAACATGACCTTATAAATGGGATAATCTAGCAGGAGACTGAGGATGTGCATGCTAATGGCATACAGGGTTATATGCGATATGATTTACGTCAATAAAATGCTTTACAAATCCAGAGGTGAGGGATCCTATTACAATACTGCTACTGCCCTTGTCTGATTAATAGGTGAGCAGAATGCTTGGTCTATAACACGGAAAGACTCTCAGACCTGCCTAACCTGGAATATTTTCCATGCTTGCTCCAAGTATNTGCGATATGATTTACGTCAATAAAATGCTTTACAAATCCAGAGGTGAGGGATCCTATTACAATACTGCTACTGCCCTTGTCTGATTAATAGGTGAGCAGAATGCTTGGTCTATAACACGGAAAGACTCTCAGACCTGCCTAACCTGGAATATTTTCCATGCTTGCTCCAAGTATACAGCCTGGAGTTCTGCCAGACCTGCTGCTCTTGAAAAGTGATTGCAAGGCACATTTTTTGAATCTGCTTACACCCCAGTTTAGTGTTATAAGATATGATCTGCGGGTGGGATACCAGTTCAGGTCATAAACCTTTTTCAGGCACTGTATATTTGGCATCACTCCCTCCTAGGTTCATTTTGTCAAATGAAAAAAAAAAAAAAATATATATATATATATATATATCCAGGTTGGGAATCCTGCTGTTGGCTGTTTTAATTCCTGTATACCTCAAGCGGCTTAAAAGAAATGACTTCTACCAACATTCATGCCAACAATTTGCAACTCTAACACTCCCCTCTTGACCACTGGGAAAGCAGAAACACAAAGGCTTCACTCAAGAGACTCAAAATCAGCTGCTGCTGCTGCTGCTGCTGCTAAGTCGCTTCAGTCGTGTCCGACTCTGTGCAACCCCATAGGTGGCAGCCCACCAGGCTCCGCTGTCAATGGGACTCTCCAGGCAAGAACACTGAAGTGGGCTGCCATTTCCTTCTCCAATGCATGAAAGTGAAAAGTGAAAGTGAAGTTGCTCAGTCGTGTCTGACTCTTCGCGACCCCATGGGCTGCAGCCTACCAGGCTTCTCTGCCCATGGGATTTTCCAGGCAAGAGTACTGGAGTGGGGTGCCATTGCCTTCTCCGCAAAATCAACTAAGTAAAAAAAAAAAAAAAAAGTACATAGAAGAAGAAAAAGATGACAAAGTAGTAGATGTATGATTAAAAAATAAAACAATTCTGCCAATTTGATTCATGTAAGAGTTCATGGTCATCGATACCACCTGAGGGAAAACAAGTCATAAAGATGACTCAAGTTCAACAGGTTGAAAACGGTACTTATAATCTCCCCCACGTCCTGGTTCTTTTCTGGTGTTCTCAGGCTTATGAATCACAGCAAGTAGGTATCCAGCCAGGTACTCAAATTGGAAAGTTGGCAGGCTCCCTCATCTCTCATTTTCCCTCCTAATTACATCCAAACTATTACCAGCTCCACGGATTTCAGCTCCTAAACATCTCCTGCATCTCCATTTTTCTCGCCCCACCTTTTCTTGCTGTGATCTTATTGTGCTCAGAATCTCCCTGCTTCAATTCTTGCTATCATAGGCTACTTTTCACAGAAGAGGAATGAAAACACTTGAAAGCCATAAATCAGATCATGTGACTTTCCTTTTAAAAGCCTCCTGGTTATTCTTCAAATAAAAGCCAAGATCCTTATCCCAACCCACAAGACCTCATCTGACCTTACCCTTGACTATCTCTTCAACCATAGCTCCTCTGTCTTTCCCCACATCCCACCTTGCTCCAGCCCCTTTGGTCTTCTTTCTTTTGCTCCAATGAACCAAGCTTATTTTGGCTGTAGGGTATTTGCAAGGAGCTTTCCTGCACCCTGCCTGGAAAACTCCCTCACTGTTCACCAGGCAGGATGCTACTGTCATTCAATTCTTAGCTCAGATGTCACCTCCTCAGTGAAGCCTTCCTTGATTCCTCAATTTTTTTTTTAATTGAAGTATAGTTAATTTACAATTAGTGTTAGTTTCAATTGTACAGCAAAATGATTCAGTTATATATGTGTCGGGGGGGCCAGGTAGGGGTGGGTGTGTATATTTTTTTCCAGGTTCTTTTCCATTATAGGTTTTTACAATATATTGAGTATAGTTTCCTGTGGTATACAGTAGGACCTTGCTGTTTATCTGTTTTATATATCATAGTGTATATATATTAATCCCAAACTCCTAACATATCTCTCCCTCCCTGACCCCTTAATTTAAAGCCATCTGAAAATGACTCTTTGGCATTTCTCACTGGTAGGCTGAACCATAGAAAACTGCCAACATTCAGCCACTGTAGACCTATACAGCTTTCAGTTTTGTATGGGTAAACTAATACTCTCACTATAGCACATATTGGTACCTGCTATTTTCATATGTGCTTATTTATTATTTCTCTCCACTGTTAGAATCTATCTTTGGTATGGTTGCTGCTGCTGCTGCTGCTGCTAAGTCGCTTCAGTCGTGTCCAACTCTGTGTGACCCCACAGACGGCAGCCCACCAGGTTCCCCCATTCCCTGGGATTCTGCAGGCAAGAACACTGGAGTGGGTTGCCATTTCCTTCTCCAATGCATGAAAGTGAAAAGTCAAAGTGAAGTCGCTCAGTCGTGTCCGACTCTTTGCAACCCCATGGACTGCAGCCTACCAGGCTCCTCCGTCCATGGGATTTTCCAGGCAAGAGTACTGGAGTGGGGTGCCATTGCTTTCTCCGTTGTTATGGTTAACTGATGCCTAAAATATTTCCAGGCACCTTATAGAGAATGAATGAGTGAAGAATGAATGAAGGGGGACTTTCCTGGTGGCCCACTGGCTAAGACTCCACCCTCCCAATGCAGGGGGCCCAGGTTCAATTTCTGGTCAGGGAACTAGATCCCACATGCTGCAACTAAAAATCTGGCATGCTGCGATGAAAATTGAAGATCCCAAGTGCTATCACTGTGACTTAGCACAGCCAAATAAATAAATATTGTTTTATGAAAAGAATGAATGAATGAATGATGTGGTCTCTGTTTATCGCCCTCATTAACTTTATACTCTGTGAGTCCAGAGGCTTTATGTATTTTGTTCATACTCCAGAGTTTCCCTGGGATGGTGGTGATGGTGTCTTATGTGAAATGAATAAATGGATGAGTGTCTTCTAACTCAGAGTTTAGTAATTCTCTCTTTACTTCCTCCCTTCTGTTGCAATCAGCCAAGTGTCTGGATTTAATAATATGGAAAATTTTTAAATTCTCTTAGAACCAGATAAATTCAACCAGAATTTTTTCTACACAAAACAATGATCTAGATCAAGGGTTGGCAAACTTTTATAAAGGGTCAGATGGTACAAGGGTCAGGTTTTGGTGGCCACACAATCTCTGTTGCAGCTACTTATTTCTGCCATCAAAACATGAAAGTAGCCAAAGGAAGTATGTAAATAACTAGGCTTCAATGTGAACCAATAAAACTTTATTTATAGAAACAGGAAGTAGGCGGTATTTGGCCCTAGGGCCATAGCTTACCTTTCATCTATCATCTAGGCTAATGACTTGACCAACAACAACAACAGCAACAAAAACACAAGAGGTTTTGATAGATAGTTGGAAGGATGTTTTCAAATCTCAGATGACAAAGTACATGCCATAAACTAACCTCATTATTGGGGAAAAAAATGAAGAGCCTTGGTGATATTTCACAGGTCAGCGATGTTTTCAGTCATGAGCACTTGATCTTGCAAAGATGATTACAGTCTGGAGGAAATTTATGGCTTGCACATCCCTTAAATGTTTGGACGAGCCTTCAGGCTATAACAAAAGACACTGTTGCCTGTTCCCTTACTGAGTATGTGAGAAACTCCCATTAATGAGAACAGCACATGTTGATGGAAAAAAAAATAGACCAAATCCTGACATGTTTTAAGTCACTGCTTGGCCTCGTTTCTTTCTGTTTCGTTGCTTTCTCCAGCTCATTTAGAAGATATTTCTCTTTCACATGCCTGATAAATCTCCCAAGATGAATTCCAAACTCAAGAGGAAAGCGTGCAGTGTGATTTTGAACAAATGCCATGTGTAGATACTCTTCAGCTCATATTACATGACATCTTGGAGGTGCTTGGATTGGGGAGAGGTTATGGGGAACTCTCTTGGTGTCCAATGAGAGCAGATTGGCCACCCAAAGATCAGGGATTATTAGTCCTCTTTCAGGATGACAGAAGAATTATTGATAGTGTCTATGTGCCAGGCTTTATGCTAAGAGCTCCTTGTTTAATATCTCACTTAATCTTTGCAACAATTTTATGACATAGGTGGCAGTGCTGCTGCTCCTATTTGCTGCACTGTGGACTCCAGGTTTTGGTAGCTCTGGGCCAGAGCACTTGAAAATGTACTGTCTCGCACCTTGGTGCACTGGCAACTTGGCCTTCACTGTGCCCCCGAAGGGAAAAATTTGCACCCCGTCATTCTTTTTTCCACTGGAAAGTTTGAAGAATCATGCATGACCCACTTACTACTGGGTACTTTAAAAAATCTTTGCAGAGCACAGGGAGAGTAAGGCTATGAAAAGCAAGAGTTATATCCAGTAATAATTCTCTAGATACAATCAATTACATGTTTATAAAAGTGAACATAAGACTTGGGCCTTTTAAATAATTTAGTATATCAGAGAATAATCTACTGTTTTCACAAAACATGACTAATGTAGCATATAACATAACTAATAACGACAAAGGGTATTATAAGATCACATAAAAATGTAGAAAAATCCCGTTATCCATAGGTTGGAATGTTACTGCCATGGTTTTTACCTCTTATTCCAGGCCTCAAAACTCCCAGATGCTCAGTCACCCTCAGGTATTGTTTCTAGTCCATTGACTCCAGTAATCAGCAGAAAAAGATTCACATGACAATTACTTTATTCCTTCTCCTGACTGGATCTGTTTCTCCAGTGGGTTGGACCAGCAGGGTATCAAGGACAAGCCCAACACATCCCAATCCTGTGAAGTCTCTGTTAGGAGAAACAAAAGAAAAACTCCCCCGCCATCGGGGAATGTCCCTCTAAGGTCGGAGACCACAGAGAAGAATACTGGAGTGGGTTGCCATTTCCTTCTCCAAGGGGTCTTCCCAGCCTAGGACTCAAACCCGGGTCTCTCACACTGCAGGCAAACTCTTTACTATCTGAGCCACCAGGAAACCCCTACAGAGAAGTTATTTTCCCCAAACGGAAGAGGATCACCTGCTGCTTTTATTCCACTATTTCGAAAGAGGATCTGCCAGTAACCTCTCTGCTGCTGCTGCTAAGTCACGTCAGTTGTGTCCAACTCTGTGCGACCCCATAGACGGCAGCCCAACAGGCTCCCCCATCCCTGGGATTCTCTAGGCAAGAGTACTGGAGTGGGGTGCCATTGCTTTCTCCAGTGACCTCTCTACACTCCCCAAATATGCCATTGCCTTCTCCAATGCATGAAAGTGAAAAGTGAAAGTAAAGTCGCTCAGTCGTGTCCGACTCTTGGCAACCCCATGGACTGTAGCCTACCAGGCTCCTCCATCCATGGGATTTTCAGGCAAGAATACAGGAGTGGGGTGCCATTGCCTTCTCCAATAATCTCTCTACACTCCCCAAATATGTGTTCAGACTCAAGGGTTCCTGCATACTAGCATCATACGCTGTAGATCAGGGGTTCTCAACCCCTGGGCCATGAACTGGTACCAGGGGCCATGGCCTTTCAGGAACTGGGCCACACAGCAGGAGATGAGTTGCAGACCAGCGAGGGAAGCTTCATCTCTATTTACAGCTGCTTCCCAACCTCGCATTTCTGCCTGAGCTCTGTCTCCTGTCAGATCAGCAGCAGCATCATGATGAGTTGTACAATTATTTCATTGTATATCACACTGTAATGATAAATAGAAATAAAGTACACAACAAATGTAATGCACTTGAATTATCCTGAAACCAGCTCGCCCCCCGCACCACTACCACCAGTCCATGGGAGAATTGTCTTCTATGAAACTGGTCCCTCATGCCAAAACGGTGGGGACTGGTGCTGTAGGTCATAGTGTAAGGCCCACAGGCAGTCCCTGTGTTTACCTCCCCTCTCTGTTTTGGTGCAACAGAAGGCACCTCAAGAGATCAACTAATTACTCCCCTTTGTGCAACTTTGTGTTATAAAATCTCCCTGACCCAGATCTCATTCTTCCTCATTTCCTCCAAAGGCTTTCCAGTTGGCTCAGTGATAAAGAATCTGCCTCTCATTGTAGGAATCGCAGGTTCGATCCCTGGGACGGAAAATGGCAACCCACTCCAATATTCTTATCTGGAAAATCCCATGGACTGGGGGCTACAGTCCATGGAGTTGCAAAAGAGTCAAACTTGGCTTAGCAACAAAACAACAGTTTCCTTGAAGGACAGCTCAGTAACCATCTCTCCTTGCCTTTACATCCCACAGAGTAGCCATCAGGAAAGAAGGTTTTCTTCCCCAAAATGCTCATAGCACTGAATCTAAGCCTTTGATGCTCCAGTGCTAGTTCAAATTTCCTGTTTTGTAAAGTTTATGTATATCTTAGTTTAATTCCTAGGCTGTAAACTCTCAAAAGATAGATAAGGTCCATGCCCCATTCATCTTTGCATCCATTTGCATCCTTAGCCTCACCTGACATGGCATTTCACCCAGCCAGGATTGGAACAGACATCTGCACATTCCTGATTTGTAAGATGAGAGATTGAACAAGATTATATCCAGGGATCCCGTCTATAAAATTACATGATCAGTGTGAGAACAAAGAAGCACCCTCCCCCAGGACCCTGAGTCCCATCTTTGAGCCACATGATGCATCCTTTTCCTACACTGACGAGTTTTTCTTGCAGCAAAGCAATTCTCTTGCTATTGATCCTCATTTTCTTTCAAGCCTCTTTTATTCCCAGTCCTTCTGCGGAGTTGATGGACTAAACTACAAACCTGGTTTCAGATGTTCTGTCTTGAACTAGGGCTATAATGTAAATCAGCTGTTCCAGGAATGAGTTTTGCTGACACGTATTGACATTAGCAATCATAGGACCAGTCCTACGGGGCTCGGTATTCCAGTCAGTCCGGGTTGCAGGTGTTTTGGTTACCCGTGGCTTTGGCACACCATTTTGTTTTTCATTGCACTAGTTTTTCATTCTTATAGAGACACAAATGTCTAAGCCAGAAAGAATTGTAAGAGGCCCCTAGAAACGGCAATTTTCTATATTTTATCATGTTTCCTGGTGGGTGACAGATTTTGTAAACAGAAAAATGTTGCCCTCATTTTAAGTTTGGTATTTACAAATGGAACACAGTGCTGCTTCTGAGGCTTTACACATGACATTTTTTCCCACCATCATTATCATCATTATTGACCATAACCATTATTGAGTACCCAAAAGCTGGAATATTCTTTCCATCTTCTCCATGAAAACACATATGCTTAAAAAGTTTGTTCTAACCTGAGCTTCTGAAGGCAACTTTGCCTGATAACCCTGCTCACTTTGTCCACTTGCCTCATTAGAACTTCCTTAACATTTAGTCATCACTCTAGAGATGTAGTTTAAATGACTATTTGGAATATGGGGGCTTTTGGGGGGCAGATATAATTGACATATAACCTTATCTTAGTTTTTGGTGTACAACATAACAATTCACTGTTTGTAAAGACTGCAAAATGATCACCACAGTAAATCTAGCTAACATGTATCACCATATATAGTTATAAAATTTTTTCCTGTGATGAGAATTTTTAAGATTTACTTTCTTAGCAACTTTCAACGATGCAATATAGTATTATTAGCTATAGTCACCATGCTGTATATTTCATCCTCATGACTTACTCGTTTTATAATTAGAAGTTTATGTCTTTTGACCTTCATCTATTTGGCCCAGCCTGTAACTCCCCACCTCTGACAACCACCACTGTCATCTCTGCATCTATGAGCCAATTTGAGTTGGTGGAGGGGGTGTTTTTTTGTTTTTTATAAGATTCTACATATAAGTAAGATAATACAGTATTTGTCTTTCTCTAACTTATTTCACTTAGTGTAATGCCTTCAGGTTCCATTCATGTTGTTGCATGTGGCAAGATTTTATTCTTCTTTATGGCTGAAAATCAGAGAAGGCAATGGCACCCCACTCTAGTACTCTTGCCTGGAGAATCCCATGGACAGAGGAGCCTGGTAGGCTGCAGTCCATGGGGTCGCGAAGAGTCGGACATGACTGAGTGACTTCACTTTCAATTTTCACTTTCATGCACTGGAGAAAGCAATGGCAACCCACTCTAGTGTTCTTGCCTGGAGAACCCAGGGACGGAGTAGCCTGGTGGGCTGCAGTCCATGGGGTCGCTAACAGTCGGACAGACTGAGCGACTTCACTTTCACTTTTCTCTTTCATGCATTGGAGAAGGAAATGGCAACCCACTCCAGTATTCTTGCCTGGAGAATCCCAGGGATGGGGGAGCCTGGTGGGCTCCCGTCTATGGGGTCACACAGAGTCGGACACGACTGAAGCGACTTAGCAGCAGCAGCAGGAGCAGCAGCATGGCTGCAAATATTCTGTTGTACTTATATACTACATCTTCTTACCATCCGTCTACTGATGCATGCTTAGATAGTTACCATATCTTGGCTGTTTTAAATAAAGTTGCCGTGATATGGGGGTGCATATACCCTTCTGAGTGAAGTGTTTTTATTTTCTCCAGATAAATACCCAGGAGTGGAATTGCTGGATTATGTAGTAGTTCTATTTTTCATTTTCTGAAGAAGCTTCGTACTGTTCTCCATAATGGCCACCAATAGTATTTTCATTTATACCAGTAGTGTACAAGGATTTCCTTTTCTCCACACCTTTGCCAACACTTTTTATTTACTGTCTTTCTGATAACAGCCATTCTAATAGATGGGAAGTGATACTGCATTGTGGTTTTGATGGGCATTTCCCTGATAAATTGTGACACTGAGCACCTTTCTATATGCCTGTTGGCCATCTGTATGTCTTCTTTGGAAAAAATGTCTTTTCAGATTCTCTGCCTATTTTTAAATTAGGTGAACTTCAACACTGAGGCCCACTATGGTGGGTATTTATGAAATCTGTGCATTTCAATGACATAACAATTGTGGTTCTTTTACACACAGATGGGAAGCAAGATTGGGCACTGTTAAATGGCATTGTGCTCAGGGAGTGGAGGGATATTTGGGTCCTGATGTAGATGACAGCTACCTCTCACGGGCAAGTTTCCACAGGGATTGCGGATGGAGAGGCCAAGATGGGGGCCCCTCAGTTTCCCAACCAAGGATTTTAAAAGCTGTTTGTTTGGGAATCCTAGGGGTGAGAGAGGGGAGCTGGAACATTCTATAATACTTAGTCAACCTCCCCTACTGCCAATTCTGCCAAATTCAGACCCTTGTGTCCTGAGAGAAGCAATAACAAATTGAAGCAAAAACAATAGTTTATAATTAAATGTAGCATTGGCCCAAAACTAAATATATATCTGTAAATATATATATATATATATCTGTAAAATCTAATGAGCTGGTTTGGACTATACAGAATACTCACTTTCCCCCTGATATAATCTAGTTTCTTCCAAGTTAACTTCTGCTCTGTTTCTCATCGAAACCAAATAACAAATTGAAGCAAAAACAATAGTTTATAATTAAATGTAGCATTGGCCCAAAACTAAATATATATCTGTAAATATATATATATATATCTGTAAAATCTAATGAGCTGGTTTGGACTATACAAAATACTCACTTTCCCCCTGATATAATCTAGTTTCTTCCAAGTTAACTTCTGCTCTGTTTCTCATCGAAACCACAGCTTTGGTTAGAATGTTCCTGCTGAAGGTAATCAAACACTAACTCTTTCATCTCCATTTTACAGTGGTCTAAACCAAGTGTTGGTAAACTTTTTTTTTTTCTTTTTTGCAATGGGCCAGTTAGCCAATGTTTTTGGCTCTGCTGACACACCGTATGGTCTCTGTCACAACTATTCAGCTCTGCCATGGAGCACAAAGGCAGCCAGAGACAATATAGGAGTGAATGGGCATGGCCACGTTCCAATAAAACTCTACTTACAAACAGAGAGTGGGCTGGATGTGGCCCACAGGCCATCGTCAGTCACGGCCCAGGTGTGCTCCACTGAGTTCTGCATCTTTCCGAGCCAAGGCAGCCTGCCCAGCAGCAGGGAAACTGAGCCAGAGGAAGCAGCAAGAGAGAATGTGTTTTCCCAGATGCTGTGCACTGAGCTGACCTAAGCTGTACTTGGCTCTCATTGCTGGGAAGAGGAGAAAGGGTCCGAGGAGTAAGGGAGGGACGGCTGGGCTNCCCAGCAGCAGGGAAACTGAGCCAGAGGAAGCAGCAAGAGAGAATGTGTTTTCCCAGATGCTGTGCACTGAGCTGACCTAAGCTGTACTTGGCTCTCATTGCTGGGAAGAGGAGAAAGGGTCCGAGGAGTAAGGGAGGGACGGCTGGGCTGTCTCAGACCCAGGATCACCTTTTACTTTGGCTACATGGAGGCAAGAAGCAGAGTGTCCTTCACCTTTCAAGGAAGACCCAGCATTCTTACCCACCTGACCTTTATGATGACCCAGAAGCTCATCAATCCATTGCCAGAACTCATCTCTTTGGAGTATGGGACCAGATGAGGAAATGAGACCAAGGGAGGGAAAGAAAAGAAGATCCTGAAGAATCTGCCCTACAAGGATTATAGGAATCTCAGGAAAGAAGGCAACCCGGGTCATTGATTGCCCAAAGCCAGAGATAGTCACAAAGTGACTTCTGGAGAAATACAGCCTGACTCCCGATCCCTTTGGTCTGTATCCACTGTTGCTATCTTTATCACCACAAAATTGTCCTGGAACTTCCCTGACAGTCCAGTGGAAGACTCTGCCTTCCAATGCAAAGAGGGTATGGGTTTGCTCTCTGGTTAAGGAGATGAGATCCCGCATACCTCGTGGCCAAAAAACCAAAAAACATAAAACAGAAGCAGTGTTATAACAAATTCAATAAAGACTCAAAAAATCTTTAAAAAAAAA
>SJYX01021637.1:6168-17412 GCA_006410675.1 Oreotragus oreotragus
TTTTTTTTTTTTTTTTTTTACCTCTTAGCCATCTGGGAAGCCCCTATGACAGAATTTATCTTACAAAACAAAGGAGAGAAGATATGGAAATCATCCAACAGGATGAAAAAATGTTCAATTATCTGCTCTTGCAAAATAATTTCACATGGTATAGACATAGATGGAAACGTGTCAAAATTTTTTCAATTGGTGATGAAATATACAAAATAAAGTAAGAGATATTAAGGTAATAAAGTTAAAAGCCTTAATAACTAGTCTCATTCTAATTACACACAGCTAAATTTAGAGCAGAATTTTCAACATAAGGATTATGAGATGGTGAGGAAATTAGAAGCAAGTTCTGCCACCAGTGTTTGTGTTAAGGAGTCAGTGTGAGTCACAGGGAAAGACATCAGGCTCAGAGTCAGGCGATTCAGAGTCTAGCCTTAGCTCTTTAACAGTAAACGTTATGACTGAAGAAGTCACTTTCCACCTCCATACAGTGAGAGGATTGTACTATGCCTGTTCAATTTCTTTCTGGTCTGTGCTTTGCTGATTGTCTATGTTATTAAAATATGACAATTATGGTATGATGCAGGTTATAATATGTTACAGAACTTAATTCCTTCCAGTCAGCCTTCTTTTTTTTTTTCACACTATGCTGCAGACTGGAAGCAGTGAATAGAGTGAAGTGGATCTGAGTTCTGAGCTTCCCAAGTGGCACCAGTAGTAAAGATTTCTCCTGTCAATGCAGGAGATATGTGACGCAGGTTCATTCCCTGTCTCAGGAAGATTCCCTGGAGGAGAATGTGGCAACCCACTCCAGTGCTGTTGCCTAGAGAATCTCACAGACAGAGAAGCTTGGAGGGCTAAAGTCCATAGGGTTGCAGAGTCAGACATGACTGAAGCAACTTAGCGTGCACACACAGATATGAATTCAGACATGGAGACAAATTATCATATGATCCGATCAATGTGTGTCTCCCTCAACTTCTTCCCTCTCCCTGTATACAATCTAGTATAGTGATTCATAATTTAAGCACTAAGAGCAGAGTTGTTTTAGTTAATGTTGCTCTTGTTCTAGTTTATATTTCTCTACTTAGTTTCTCATTCATTCAATTTTTTTAAAGTTTTTTTTTTTATGTGAGCCATTTTAAAAGTCTTTATTGAATTTGTTATGATATTGTTTGTTTCGTGTTTTGTTTTGTTTTGTTTTGTCCACAAGGTAGGTTGGATCTTCGCTCCCCAACCAGGGATTGAACCCACACTCCCTGATTGGAAGGCGAGGTCTTAACCACTGGACCAATGGAGAAGTCCCCCCACCCCCCACCCCCGCCATATTCTGGTTTATTTGTCCTCACCACACTGCTGTCAGATAACCTCCTCATTTCTAGTTGCCAAACCCAGTACTGGTTTTCATACCTCTTCATTCTAGTCCTCTCTGTGCGGTTTTTGGCACTGTCTCTTCCCTATTAGGGGCCTTCTGAAGGAGTTCAGTGGTGAACAGTTCGCCTGTCACTGCAGGAGACGCAGGAGATGTGGGTTCCATCCCTGGGTCTGGAGGAGGAAGTAGCGACCCACTCCAGTATTCCTGCCTGGAGAATCCCCATGGACAGAGGAGCCTGGCAGAGTGTAGTCCCTTGGGCCCCAAAGGAGACCAATGTGACTTAGTGACTGAACAGCAACTTGCCCACTAGAGAACACTCCTCTCCTCTGACTTTGCTGATNGAGGAGGAAGTAGCGACCCACTCCAGTATTCCTGCCTGGAGAATCCCCATGGACAGAGGAGCCTGGCAGAGTGTAGTCCCTTGGGCCCCAAAGGAGACCAATGTGACTTAGTGACTGAACAGCAACTTGCCCACTAGAGAACACTCCTCTCCTCTGACTTTGCTGATATTGCCCTCTTAGGTTTCTCTTCACACTCTCTTTGGTTATCCTTTTTCTGTTTTCTACTCCCACTCTGTTTCTTTTGCTTGTCCCCTCTGTTCACAGTTCCCATGGGTTCTGTCTGCTGCCCATTGCTATTCTCAGTAGGTATATTCTCTTTGAGAGAATTTCTCTAAAGCTTTATTGAGACATATGTCACATACCATACAATCCTCCCATTTAAAGTATACGATGCAATGTTTTCTAGTATTTTCAGAGATATGTACAACTAATCTCAACCAATGCCACTTTTAGAGCATTTTCATTTTTATGAAGAAATCTCATACTTTTTAGCTATCACTTTACAGCCCCAAAATCTAAGCAACTACTAATATACTTTCTGTCTCTATAGACTCACCTATTCTGTAAATTTCAGGTAAATGGAATCATACAGTATGTGTTCTGTTGTGGCTGGATTCTTTCCTTTAGCATAATGTTTCAAAATTCATCCACCTTGTATCATATATCAGTATTCACTTTTTTTTATTGCTGAATAATATTACAAGAAAGAAACGTGCTTAGTCACTCAGTCATGTCTGACTCTTTGCTACCCTTTGAACTATAACCCGCCAGGCTTCTCTGTCAATGGGATTTCCCAGGGAAGAACAGTGGAGTCAGTTGCTGCTTGACTCAGGGATCGTACCAGCATCTCCTGTGTCTCTTGCATTGCAGGCAGATTCTTTACCTGCTGAGCCATCAGGGAAGACTCACCCACAGTATAAATAGACTACTCATATGCATGAGTGATACCACTCTAAATGCATAGATGCTATGCATTTAGATTGTTTCCTTCTGGCTATTAAGAACAGAGCTGCTCTGAACATTCACGTACAAGTTTGTATATGAACCTATGTTTTCATTTATCTGGGCTGTATACCAAGCAATGGAATTGCTGAGTCTCCTTTGTTCCTAAGGTTTGATTTACAGTATCTTGCAGGTTCATGCCTAAGTCTGTATCTTTAGTTCACACTCTTTTACATCACAGGGAAAGAAAGTGTGAGTCACTCAGTCATGTCTGACTCTGCAGTCCCATGGACTGCAGCACGCCAGGCTTCTCTGTCCTTCTCTGTTTCCCAAAGTTTGTTCAGATTCATGTCCACTGAGTCAGTGATGCCATCTAACCGTCCCACCCTCTGCCACACCCTTGTCCTCCTGCCTTCAATCTTTCCCAGCATCAGGGTCTTTTCCAGTGAGTCAGTTCTTCATATCAAATGGCCAAAGTATTGGCATTTCAGCTTCAACATCAGTCCTTCCAAAGAATATTCAGGACTGATTTCCTTTAGGATGGACCGGTTGGATCTCCTTGCAGTCCAAGGGACTCTCAAGAGTCTTCTCCAACACCACAGTTCAAAAGCATCAGTTCTTTGGCACTCAGCCTTCTTTATAGTCCAACTCTCATATCCGTATATGACTACTGGAAAAATGATAGCTTTAACTAGATAGACATTTGTCAGCANNNNCTCTGCTTTTTAATATGCTATCTAGGCTGGTCATAACTTTCCTTCCAAGGAGTAAGTGTCTTTTAATGTCATGGCTGCAGTTACCATCTGCAGTGATTTTGGAGCCCCCCAAAAATAAAGTCTGACACTGTTTCCACCGTTTTTCCATGAAGTGATGGGACTAGATGCCATGATCTTAATTTTCCAAATGTTGAACTTTAAGCCAACTTTTTCACTCTCCTCTTTCACTTTCATCAAGAGGCTTTTTAGGTCCTCTTTACTTTCTGCCATAAGGGTGATATCATCTGCATATCTGAGGTTATTGATATTTCTCCTTACAATCTTGATTCCAGCTTATGCTTCTTCCAACCCAGCATTTCTCATGATGTACTCTGCATATAAGTTAAATAAGCAGGGTGACAATATACAGCCTTGATGTACTCCTTCCCTTATTTGGAACCAGTCTGTTGCTCCATGTCCAGTTCTAACTGTTGCTTCCTGACCTGCATACAGGTTTCTCAAGAGGCAGATCAGGTGGTCTGGTATTCCCATCTGTATTAATATTACCCAGCCATAAAAATGAATGAATCATGTCATTTGCCACAACATGGATAGACCTATCCTAAGTAGGATTATATTATCCCACTAAGTGAAATAAATCAGACAGAAAAAGACAAATTCCATAGGATATCACTTATGTATGAAATTTCAAAAGTAATACAAATGAATCTACATAAAACTCACATATAAACTCACAGAAAAAGGAAACAATATTATGGTTATCCAAGGGAAAAGCAAGGGAGGAAGAATAAATTGGGAGTAAGGGATCAACAAACTACTACACATAAAGTAGAAAATTAACAAGGATTTACTGCATAGAACATGAACTAATATTCTATATCTTGTAATAATCTATACTGGAAAATAATCTGAAATATGTGTGTGTGTATAATATATACATATATACTATTGAATTACTTTGCTATATGTCTGAAATGAATTCCATAAGTCAACTATACTTCAATTAAAAAAAAAAATCCAAATAACTAGATTTTTTTTTCCTGTCTGCATGTGCGTACGTGATCAGTCATGTCTGACTCTTTGTGACCCATGAACTGTGGCCCATCAGCCTCCTCTGTCCATGGGATTTTCCAGGCAAGAATACTGGAGTGGGTTACCATTTCCTTCTCCAGGGGATCTTCTCAATCCAGGGATCAAACCCATGTCTCCTGCATTTCCTGCTTTGGCAGGCAGATTCTTTACAGCTGAGCCACCTTGGAATAAGTATGTTATTTCCTAGGGATAATGGTGACAGAAGTAGACTGTGTTCCAGTTCTGTGTGTCTATTATTCTACATTTGTTGTTACTGTTGTTCAGTTGCTCAGTAGTGTCCAACTCTTTGTGACTGCATAGGCTGTAGCCTGCCAGGCTCCTCTGTCTATGGAATCTTCCGGGCAATAAAGCTGAAGTGGGTTGCCATTTCCTCCTGCAGGGATCTTCTTGACCCAGAGACTGAACCCACATCTCTGGCACCTCCTGCATTGGCAGGTGGATTCTTTACCACTGTGCTGTATATATGTACAGATGATCTTATTTGCAAAGCAAATAAAGAAAGAATTAGAGAACAAATATATGGATATCAAGGGGTAAAGGGAAGGTAGGAGGGATTGACACATATACACTATTGATACTATGTATAAAATGCGTAACTATTTATAAAATATTATAGTCCAGGAAATTGTATTTAACTCACTGTGGTGACCTGAATGGCAAGGAAGTGCAAAAAGGATGGATATATCTATGGTTGATGCATTTTGTTATACAAGAGAAACTATCACATTGTAGTGCAGCTATATTCCAATAAAAATTAATTTAAAAAACAAATCTAATAAAGGACTCTAATCCCGTCATGAGAAACCCACTATCAAGAACTCATATAAATTTGCCTACTCCAAAAATGGCATCTCCAAACACCATTATATTGGGAGTCAAGGCTTCAAAATGTGAATTTTGAAGGGACACACCATTCAGTCCAAAACAGCTCATGATTTGTCTCTAGTTGTTTTTTTTTCTTTCTTCTTTTTGATCTTCAGTCACAATCATAGCCAATCCATACCCAGCTACCTGCCAAAGACTCGACAACTCACAAACCCAACTAAATACCCTTACTACGGTACGGACCTGCATATCTCATTTCTCTTTAGTACTTTTTCATGGATACGCCAGCACAGACTTCTCAAACAAGGGTCAACTCTCGAGTTTTTTCTTTCTCATTCACCTTTTCTCACTAAATAAGGCCTTTATTGATTTACCAAGTTGTTTAAACCAGTATATTAGCTGACAGCATAACCCTTCAGAATATTTACCCTGCATAGTTTTACATCTCTGTGTTCTGCTCATTTTTATTTCAATATTTTTCTGAAAACAATTTGCTTCTTTTTCTTGGCCTTTTTTACTATACTGGCTTAAGTTGTCATTATTATAGCAGTATCTACCAAACTGGTTTTCCTACTTCTACTCCTGTGAAACACAAATTGATTTCCAACACAGCAGTCACACATATCTTTTGAAAATGGAAATATAATTGTGCCAGTTCTTTACTTAAAAGCTTCTTAGTCCCCATTGCTTTAAGGCAAAATTCAGACTCTAAAACAGGATGATAAGGATGTGAAGTATTGGGCTCCTGGCTTATAATTCACAGATAGTTTTCTGAACTTTTCCATGAATTCAGAATTCACATTTGCTTCCTCACTTCCCCAGATTCTCCAAGCAGGTTTCTCACCTCAAAACTTTTANCCTGAGGGATGGGATGGGGAGGGAGGTGGGAGGGGGGTTCAGGATGGGGAACACATGTACACCCATGGCATGGCAAAAACCACTACAATATTCTAAAGTAATTAGCCTCTGGTTAAAATAAGCAAATTAATTAAAAAAAAAAACTTCCTGTTATTTTCAGAATAAACTTTAGACTCCTTTAAAAAAAAAAAAAAGAATGAGTAGATAACACAAGAAACTTAATATTCTTACTTACAGGGAGAAAAAAAAATTATGCTTGACAGATATAAGTGGAAGATAGTTTCATTTCCTCCTAGACTTTATTCTATTTTAGAAACATATTTTCCCAAATACCAAAGTGGACTTTGCTCTCTAGAAGGTTTTTTAAAATAAACTAATTTCCAGTTCAAACACATGAAATGTTTAATATTTGGCTGAAAAACTTTTGCACTTAATGATTATGACTTAGAATAGTTGGCATTATCATTTAAGCTCAAGCTCACAGAATTTTTAGTCTTTTTGCTTTGGTTAAGATGCTTGCAGAAAGGGATAGAGCAATAAAGGAAGGAAAATTTAAAGAGTATTTTTAATAAAGAGATGTTTTGAAAAGGAACTAGCAAGGTATTGAGAAATCTTAGGGACAGTGTAGTACTGTATACTCGGGGAAGGCAATGGCACCCCACCCCAGTACTCTTGCCTGGAAATCCAATGGACGGAGTAGCCTGGTGGGCTGCAGTCCATGGGGTCGCTAACAGTCGGACAGACTGAGTGACTTCACTTTCACTTTTCTCTTTCATGCATTGGAGAAGGAAATGGCAACCCACTCCAGTATTCTTGCCTGGAGAATCCCAGGGATGGGGGAGCCTGGTGGGCTGCTGTCTATGGGGTCACACAGAGTCGGACACAACTGAAGTGACAGAAGCAGCAGCAGCAGTACTGTATACTAGAAATAGCAGGCTTAAATTACCTTCCTTAGATTAAAAGTCAAGGGCAGAATGTGTTATCAAACAACAGAGATGGAAGACTGTCTACAGAGAGTGTTTCAGTAGGAGCTAAAAACCATTTATCAAGTAGCATAACCATATTACAGCAACTCTTTGAGGAAAGAGCTGGGAGAATAAAGCATTCAACATCTTTACTTCTTCTAATCCCTTGCGAGTAGTATTTACCAAATGGCTAACCAACACACAAATAAATCTATTGGTACAGCAAGCCTCCTTGGCACCAAGAAAGAGAGAGAGATATGGAAAAAGGACATAGAAAGAAAACAGATGGTATTATGCACAAAAAACCCTGCACACAATTACCTTCCTTCCACCCCACCCCTGTTTCTCTCTCCCTCTCAATCTCTCTTTCTCTCTCTCCCAAGCAATTTATCTCTCTCTTCCGTCCACACTCTCTGCCTCTGTTTTATATCTTCTCTTTCCCTTCCCCTTTTATTGGTTATGGTATATATTCCAGGCAGCATAATCACATTTTTATACTTTAGGTATAACATCTGAATTTTCACAATAACAAAATCAGAATTGTGTTATTTTTTTATTTATATCACCTTCAAAATGTGTACAACAGTAGTAATTATATTAGAACTGATCTTGAACAATATGAGTTTTCACTGTGCAGCTCCACTTATATGCGGATTTTTTTTCTAATAAATGCTGTAAGTCCTGTAGTAGTATATGATCCTTGGTTGGTTGAATCTGTGTGTGGTACAATGTACGCTGAACCTACATTGTCACACCATAATCAAATCACCCAAAGTCCATATTTACTTTGTGGTTCATTCTTGGTTTTGTACATTCTGTGGGCTTGAACAAATACATAATGACATATATCTGTCATTGTAATATTAAATAGGGCATATTCACCCCCTGAAAATAATCTGCTGTGCCTGTTCATCCTTTCTCACTCCTTTGGCCAACACCGTTTTGTTTTGTTTTTTTTTTTCCCCTTATCTCTGTAGTTCGACCTTTTTCAGAACGTCATATAGTGGAATCACAATATGAAGCCCTTTCATCTTGGCTTCTTTCACTTAGTAATATGCATTTAAGATTCCTCCTTTTCTTTCCATGCATTGATTCCATGGCTTCATTTTAATGCTTAATAATATTCTATTCTCTGGATTTTTCAGTTTATCCACTGTTCTGCTGAAGGATCACTTGATTGCTTCCAAGTTCTGGCAAATATGGGAAAAAAAAAAAAAAACCTGTTAAGTAATTGTGTGCAGGCTTTTCTGTGCATGTACCTTTTAAACTCCTTTGGATAAGTCTCAGGGAGTACAGTACTGCATCATATGCTGTTCAGTTGCTAAGTCATGTCCGCCTCTTTGTGACCCCATGAACTGTAGCACACCAGGCTTCTCCGTCNCTGGCAAATATGGGAAAAAAAAAAAAAACCTGTTAAGTAATTGTGTGCAGGCTTTTCTGTGCATGTACCTTTTAAACTCCTTTGGATAAGTCTCAGGGAGTACAGTACTGCATCATATGCTGTTCAGTTGCTAAGTCATGTCCGCCTCTTTGTGACCCCATGAACTGTAGCACACCAGGCTTCTCCGTCCTTCACTATCTTCTAGAGTTTGCTTAAGCTCATGTCCACTGAGTCACTGATGCTATCCAACAGCCTCATCCTCTGTCACCTCCTTCTCCTCCTGCTTTCAATCTCTCCCAGCATCAGGGTCTTTTCGAATGAGTCAGTTCTTTGAATCAGATGGCCAAAAATTGGAGTTGCAGCTATATTCAGAGTTGATTTCCTTTAGAACTGACTGCTTTGATTTCTTGCCATCCAAGGAACTCTAGAGTCTTCTCCAGCACCACAATTCAAAAGCATCAATTCTTCAGCTCTCATCCTTCTTTTTGGTCCAACTGTCACAAACATGCATGACTAATGGAAAAACATAGCTCTGACTAACAGACCTTTGTCAACAAAGTGACATCCCTGCCTTTTAATATGCTGTGTAGTTTCGTCAATAGTTTTTCTTCCAAGGAGCAAGAGGTGTTTTAATTTCATGACTGCAGTCATTGTCCAAGGTGATTTTGGAGCCCAAGAAAATAAAATCTGTCATTGTTTTCACCTTTTCCCCATCTATTTCCCATAAAGTGATTGGACAAAATGCCATGATCTTAGTTTTTTGAATGTTGAGTTTTAAGCCAGCTTTTTCACTATACTCTTTCACCTCATCAAGAGGCTCTTTAGTTCCTTTTTACTTTATGCTGTTAGGGTAGTATAGTCAATGTATCTGAGGTTGCCGATATTTCTCCTGACAACCTTCATTCCAGTTTGGATTCATCCAGCCCAGCATTTCGCATAATGTACTCTGCATAGAAGTTAAATAGCAGTATGACTATATACAGCTTCGATATACTCTTTTCCCTATTTTCCATTGCTCCATGTCCAGTTCTAACTGTTGCTTCTTGTCCTACACACAAGTTTCTCAGGAGGTAGGTAAGGTGGTCTGGTATTCCCATCACTAAAATTTTCCACAGTTTGCTGTGATACATACAGTCAAAGGGTTTAGCATAGTCAGTGAAGCAAAAGTAGATGTTACCTTGGAATTATCTTGTTTTTTCTGTGAACCAAAAGATATCAATTTGATCTCTATTTTCTCAGCCTTTTCTAAATCCACCTTGTACATCTGGAAGTTCTTAGTTCACGTACTGTTGAAACCTAGCTTAAAGGATTTTGAGCATTAGCTTACTAGCATGTGAAATGAGTGCATTTGTACAGTAGTTTGAACATTCTTTGGCATAGCCTTTTTTGGGGATTGGAATGAAGACTGACCTTTCCAATCCTGTCGCGACTGCTGAGTTTCCCAGTTTGCTTGTATATTAAGTGCAATACTTTAACAGTATCATCTTGTAATTGTATGTTTAGTTTTGTAGAAAATAGCTACTAATTGTCTTCTAATTTTACCTCTCTCACAGCAGTAAATGAGAGTTCCTCTTGCTTCACAGTCTCCTCACATTTGGTGCTGTTATTATTCCACAGTTTGGCCATACTAATAGGTGTATAATAGTGTCTTATTGCAGAGAAGGCAATGGCACCCCACTCCAGTACTCTTGCCTGGAAAATCCCATGGATGAAGGAGCCTGGTAGGCTGCAGTCCATGGGGTCGCAAAAATTCGGACACTACTGAGTGACTGAGCATGCACCATTTGGATGCAGAAGACACAGAAACAAAGTCAACAAGACTCGGGAAGCTAATGAGGCATCGTAGAGTGACCAAATGCCCCACTTTGCCCCAGACCAAGAGGTTTCCTAGCACAAAGCAGGCCTCGGTGCTGAAAGCTGTGATCTGGGACAGACCCGGACGCTTGGCCATCGGACCTCCATGACTGGCATTCTCAACTTATCCTAATTCAGATCCTTTACCTTGGACACAGATATCTGGCTTTTGTCCAACCCATTAGGTCACTGGATGAGAGAGTTCAAAGGTGATGCAAAGCAGAAATCACCCTGCAGAACCATCATGCCCACTGTGAAGGCAGAGGAAAGTGGAGCTCGACTCTCTGTGATTCCTTGCAGTGGGTTTCATCTCATGGAGTCTAAGCATATCACCTAAGGAAGGCAATTAAGTGTGGGGTCCCGCCACACTCCACCAGAGTGAATGTGAGTCAGGAAACTGTACATCCTGTGAAAGTGAAAGTGAAGTCGCTCAGTCGTGTCCGACTCTTTGCGACCCCATGGACTGTAGCCTACCAGGCTCCTCTGTCTATGGGATTTTCTAGGCAATAGTCCTGGAGTGGATTGCCATTTCCTTCTGTACTTAGTCCAAATAGTGTCAGTTCTGAAGGAAGAGTATCTCCCCTCAAGAAATAAAATAATATACATTTTTCCCCAGAATACTTTAAAAGTAGAATCATTCTTTTCAGTTCAGTCGCTCAGTCGTGTCCGACTCTTTGTGACCCCATGAATCGCAGCACGCCAGGCCTCCCTGTTCATCACCATCTCCTGGAGTTCACTCAGATTCACGTTCATGGAGTCCGTGATGCCATCCAGCCATCTCATCCTAGGTCGTCCCCTTCTCCTCCTGCCCCCAATCCCTCCCAGCATCAGAGTCTTTTCCAGTGAGTCAACTCTTCTCATGAGGTAGCCAAAGTACTGGAGTTTCAGCTTTAGCATCATTCCT
>SJYX01021638.1:0-30553 GCA_006410675.1 Oreotragus oreotragus
TGAACTCCGGGAGATGGTGATGGACAGGGAGGCCTGGCGTGTTGCGATTCATGGGGTCGCAAAGAGTCGGACACGACTGAGCGACTGAACTGAACTGACTGGACAAATTTTTTAAATTCTCAAAGCTTTGGAGGTCTCCTTTGTCCCTCGTGATGATAATGCCTAAACGTAAGCATTCTAAGGATGAAACGAGAGCATCTGTGTTCAACACCCAGCATAGTGTCTGAATGTGTGCTCTTTCCATTGTTAGCAATTCTTCCCCTGGAGATGTGGTTACACAGTGCTGCTGATGTGCTCAACGCCACAAGTAATTCATGAACAAGGAAAGGGAAAGGGAAAGATGGAGCGTCCGCTCTGTGACTGTAACTGGACATGGAGCATACGTAGTGGAATTTAATCCACACAAAAGCCCTGGTGAATTAAACTGGAACCTATTCCCTAGCTCCCTTTCCAGAGGCTCCCTGCTCCAGCACGCTGATTCTTTTTGGTTTGGATCTTCTGCTTACTCCACATGTAATTGCATCAGCTTCCAATGACAGAGACCTTCACATCTGATTTGCCCCCTCGCTGCAGCCTCTCTCCTGTTTACCGTGGTGACAGGTGGCTTGAAAGTCATAAATGGATGGGATTCTGGAGGAGCTGAACAGAGCAGGTGGCGGGCCAAGGTCATAAAGGCACTCTGATCCAAATGATTTTAGGATATTGGGATCAGACTTGAAACTCTTTCTTCCATCCAGTTCTTTCCTAGAAAGAGTAATTTAGGATGGTCCCAGATGACTTCTCACTCTTCTCACTTTTCTTAACTAGAGAATATGATATGCTCATGCAGTCACCAACTAGCATCAAAGGGGTGAGAGATGGTGTACGGCAGTGTTTCCCTTAGCATTCTCCAGAGAAGAGGCTGACACACTACCAGCTCAGAACTCCTGGCCAATGGATTGTAGCCACTGCTAACATCATCCATCTGTAGACAATATGCTAAAAATTTGTTCTGCCAGCAGATAGGCAAGCTGCATGGAATAGCATCTGGGAATGGGGGAAATGGTCCTCTTTCACAATTATGCATTATTCCCCATGTTGGGCTCCAAAGACCACTGTGATTAATTTTTTAAGTCAGTTTTGCCAACACTGCTCTTCAGGGAGGACACGCCGAGCATCCAGAGAGAGATTCAGAGTGCTGAGAAGCATGCAGCTGTTTGAGCCAGGCAAACAGCTCAGTACCAGTACACCTTGCCCGCTGTCGGGTCCCGGCTGAAGCGACAAACTGAGTCTGGATGCAGGATGGCAAGAGACAAAGAAGAGGGAAAAGATAAGGCTCAGCAAGTTTTTCGCTAACATTTTGATTTTAGAATGTTCAATAGATTAAGAGTTCATGAATTGTAGCCACAATTCTTGAAGATGAAAGCAATAAAGTGGAAAGTTGGCCCAAGGTTTACAGAAGACTAAGTATGGCAAGTTTTCTGCAAAGAGCAATGGACTTAACATGTCCTCAGTTCTCTTTACTATTTACTAACAGTCTCCGAATTTTCATCAGTAAGACATCCTCCTTTGCAGGATTAGTGGAGGCGGAAGCAGAATAATATTTGTGGTCAATGTCAGTCATGAGTTGCTAGTTACTGTTATTAATTTTAATAAGATAAAACCCCATTCTAAATAAGCTCTCTGTCAGCTTTTTGAAAGCAACATGATCAGACAGCTATAATGCTCAAACTTGAACTAGGTCTTCTAACTTCAGTTCTTGATCCCAGGTCTACCTCCGTGACATCCCGATGCCTCCTCCTTTAACTGAACTCTTGCTGTATCTTGGCAATCTGCAAAAGAAGGTGTACTTCCAGGTCACAGGTATGCATGGCTAAGTGTGTCAATTTCTTCGAGAAGCAAGGTCATGCAGTTAAGCATTCCTCCCGCTCACCTTTCCCCTTGTGTCTGCATCTCCCCAGGATGGCATTAGCTGTCAGTTGCTTGGTTCCATAAGTTGGAGTCAGAGAAAGCAATATGTAAACAGAAGTACTTTTAGTGTAAATAAACATTGGATAAACAGCAAATTGAGAGGCAAACAGACAGACTGTGACCTGGATTTGGGTCCAACAGATCTGGACAAAAATTCGAGTCTCATCACCAACTAGCTGTGAGATCTTAGGCCAAGTAATTTAATTTCCCTGAGCTTTGGTTTCATTTTTTGTAAAATGGGGATAATAATGATGCCAAGCCTATCTCAAGGTTGCTTGGATGAGAAAATAATGTAATAATATATACAAATGCCCTTGTCACTATAAAGAATTATAAAATGATTAGCCATTAGCTGTTATAGCAGGCATTAAAATGCTAAAATGTTTCGGCTCAATCTGCTCTCTACTCCATTCTTCTAATCGTTCAGAAGAAACTGCACCCTTGACTCTTATCTTTTTTCCTTCCTTCCTCTTTCATGCATTCATAGCAGTCATTTGATCTACATTTAAAATACATACAGAATCAGAACACTTCACATCATTCTGTACGTGTGTGTGTCAGTCAGTCGTGCCTGACTCTTGATGACCCTGTACACTGTGGCCCCCCAGGCTCCTCTGTCCATGGGATTCTCCAGGCAAGAATATAAGAGTGGGTTGCCATTCCCTTCTCCAGGGGATTTTCCTGACCCAGGGATCGAATCCAGGTCTCCAGCATTGCAGGCAGATTCTTTACCATCTGAACCACCAGGGAAACCAATCTACTTCCACCCTGTTCAAAAGCTCACCATCTCTTGCCAGAGTTTCAGGAAGAGCCTTCAACATGTCTCTGCTTTTACCTTTGCCTCTCTCCCACCTCCTTCCCCACCCAGCTCCTCCCCAATTTTTTCAGCATGATAGCCAAAACAATTTCTTTCAAAATAAGTATGACACTCTTCTACTCAAAACCTTATGGGACTTCTGATTTTACTGAAAACAGAAGCTAAAATACTTACAATAGCCTTCATAGTCTTTTTATTCCTTTAAGGCTGTCCTTCTAATAAATCACAACATATATGTCAAAACAATTTGCAGTCTCTGAAGACCAACTAAGAGGCAGTGAAACCATTCACTTCCAACTTTAACCTCCCATGGCGTTTGGACAGACTTCAAGCCACTTTCCGATCTGTTGGGGTTCCCTTGTGGCTCAGATGGTAAAGAATCTGTCTGTAATGCAGGAGACCCAGGTTCAATCCCTAGGTTAGGAAAGATCCCCTGGAGAAGGGAATGGCCACCCACTCCAGTATTCTTGCCTGGAGAATTCCACGGACAGAGGAGCTTGGCAGGCTATAGACCAGGGGACCTATCTGTTATTATTTCTGTTAGATCACAAGATGTGGCTTTAGACCAGGCTCTCAAAGTTCTAGAAACCAACCTTTCAACACAGGCGACATCGTGCACCCACATGGAACACCTCTGAAGCTCACAGAAATCACCTTATAATCCAGTCAAGGGAGAAATAAGAGCTGACCTCTGGTCTAAGCTCCAAGGAGACCACGCTACAGTGTCAGGCCTCTGTGTCCAAGTACCACTGTTTTTCATTTGTCACTCATCAAAATCCCACCCCCCAGCCATGGCTGACCATGTATAACACTGCCTTCCTGGCTCCTTACCCAACCTATCCAGTCAAGAGTGGTTATTCCTTCCCTTGCCCCCTCCCCTCTAATTTCTCCTTCTCAGTTTTCCTCTTCTAAAACTACTAAGTCTGCTAAACACTGATAGATTGTTTCTTCCTCAAAGACAAAATTAGTAACATTGGCTCATTGTAACATTAGTTCTCAAGGCAAGTAGGGAAAAGATCCTTTAGAATTTCATAGTGGTGATTCAAGGGTGATGAGACTTCTGAAACAGGCCACACTCCACAGTGTGGAGTGTGTTTCTCTCTCAATAAATCTACTTCTTACCTATCTTCTCCCCACCCCAAAAATGTGATGAGAGAAGACCACACTTTCCTGCAGGGTAAAATACCTTTTCCGAGAGGGATTTGTTGTCCCTCCCTCCCCACCAAGCCCTCACCCCAGCCCTGCCTTCTCCAGTCTCATTTCAGTGCACTGACCCTGTAGACCAGACCAGCAGCTCCTCAAAGCAGGTCAGGGAGAGTCATCCCGCAGGATCATCTGGGGTAAATTTTGAATACCTGGACGTCTGAGCTACCTCTCTAGAAGCCCCTAGAAATTCAGAGTAAGTAAAAATTAAGATTAGGATTAAGGGCCTGAGCCAGGACCTAGATATAAAATTCAGCATCAAATGATCAGCAAAGTTTTGCAGTAACTAACTTAGGGGTGAATTTTAATAGATTTTTAAGGAGGAAAAGAGAGGACTATAAATGCCAGCATGGCACAAGAGAGAAGTGATCTAGGTAGATGATGTAATTTTCCAACTGAAGCTCATTTCATTTTTTCAAATTAATTTCTTTATTTAGATATGTCTTAGAGGTGGGGAACTTCCCTGGTGGTTCAGAGGTTAAAATGTCTGCCTGGAATGCAGGAGACCAGGGTTCAATCCCTGGGTCGGGAAGATCCCCTGGAGAAGGAAATGGCAACCCACTCCAGTACTCTTGCCTGGAGAATGCCATGGAGGGAGGAGCCTGGTAGGCTACAGTCCATGGGGTCGCAAAGAGTCGGACACGACTGAGCGACTTCACTTTCACTTAGAGGTGGGAAAAAGTTTTGGTTTGGGCTTAGGTCACCACAGGGAATGAATATGTGGGCCAAATATTACAATATTCTTTCCTTTTAAAGTTATATTTCTGAGGATACAGAAATAAATTGACATCCTAATAATATATGGCTTCCCAGGTGGTGCTAGTGGTAAAGAATCCACCTGCCAAGGCAGGAGATGCAAGAGATGCAGGTTCAATCCCTGGGTCGGGAAAATCCCCTGGAGTAGAAAGTGGCAATCCACTCCAGTATTCTTGTCTGCAAAATCCAATGGACAGAGAAGCCTGGCAGGCTACAGTCCACAGGGCAGCAAAGAGTCAAACACAACTGAAAACTGAGCACACAGTCACTATACATTAGCCTATGTGGGCTTGTTTGCTATGAGTCTGTTTTAAGAGACACATCTGTTATCGTTATGTTAACAAAATCAGGTTTCTGAACCTGAACATCTCTAGGCTTTGAGAGGACCTGGGAGGGCTTCACCTCATTCAAAACCCATATATTCGTAGCTGGTGGAAACCCCTAGGTACCCTCACACCTTTTACTCATAATATATAATTAATACATGAGAAATGATCAGTACGGAAGATCTGGAAACTTAGATACAGTCTCCAGTTTGGCCAGTTTGCTCTGTAACACTGGTCTCTCACAAGGACCACTTGTATGCTCAACTCCTAGCCCCGGGTATTGTGTTTGGCAACTTACATACGTTATCCTGTTCAATTATCCCACTAACCCTGCAAAAGAGTTATTACATGGCAGATACTGCCAGATTTCCACACCTTAACTGTTCTCTCCTTTGTACTTAGAAAAAGAGCCCCAAATTGATGTTAGGTTCTTGATACCTAGAGTGTATATAAAATGACTGGAACTCTAGCAGCTGTCTTGGACTCTAAAAGGACTTTAAGGATGGAAGCCACTTGCCAAGGAGGCAATGTAGAAATAACCTGAGTTCCTGATGCTAGAGGACACTATACATTCCCTGGATGGTCTCCTTCTGTAATTCTTTTACAAAAGAAAGAAATAAACCAATATAATTTTAGATTTTATTTTTACATTGTCAAACATAATCCTAAGTGGTACAGAACTGGATTCTCATTTTAGATTTAGGAACCCAAGTACAGAGAGGTTATATAATTTATCGGATATTACACAGCTAGGGAGTATTAAGCAGAAATTATTTACCTGGCAGTATGATTCTAAGACCAGTGTTCTTGAATATATGCTATAGGCTTTCCAAAAAAGAAAATTTTGCTTTTACGTTTGGCATAGAAGAAGCAAACTAGCTATCCATTGATGCTTTTTATATGCCAGGCACTGTGCTAGGTATTATCAGATATATTATCATGTTTGTTCTTTAAGCTTGGGTTTCTCTGAATCTAAAAATTAGATGATTAAATTATCTTTTTTTTCTTTTTGTCATCTCTGTAAACCAAAACCAAAAATATTTGCTACAGTTTGGCAGGGAGCACTTGCCAATCTACAGCCAATCTTTTCTCCAAGTCAGGCAGCTCCATGGGAGAAAGTGATCTCTTCATCTCTGATGAACACTCAGACATGAGATTCAAACAAGCCAAACGTGTTCTCGTCCTTGGCTTTCCTTTCAAAGTCACCCTCCCGCTGTGGAAGCAGTTTTCGAATCTTCAGACCCATTGCAAACAGGATAAAGGATAATAGAAATAAATAGCCCTCCTGCCACAGGAAAGAAATGAAAAATGAAAGAGAAAGGCTCTTTTTCCCAAGCAGCAGCTTCATATTACAAGGTTAAATAAAGAAGAAATGCCCGTATAACACAAACATATACCTGCCACATAAAAATACAGCAAGTGAAAACTGAAACTAGAGAATTATGCAACACCAAACACCATGTTATGTTTAAGTACAATTGGAGTCTTAAATGTAAATGTAATTAATTAAGTAGTTGAAGTTTTAAAAGAGAAAAAAAAGGTTATTCAAGCTTGAGATTAAAAACAGGACTTTCTTAGCTTAGAAGCAAGGAAAAGATCACAAAGAGGGGGAAAAATCAACATATTTGATTATTTTAAAATATTAAAAGAAATACAAATGACAAATATGAAAGATTTTAGTTTTATGAGAAATGAAAGAATTGTACATTACAATGATAAATAATCATTTCTAACACATTAAGCAAACATATTTAAATGATAAATCTTTAATGTAAGGCAAAAGATAATTAAACAAGTCCCAGTGAGGGTGGGGAAATAAAAGGCACAGCATCTCTAGCAAGAATTTTGGCAATGACTGACTATTTACCCAAGAATTGAGACCAAACTGTCTATGTAAATATTTTTATTTTTTCAAATATTTTATCAGCCATGACCTTTGACTCTTCCTTTAAATAAAAGCCACTCTTAAATTATAAATATTTGCTTTCACTGAAGATATTTATCTAATGAAATGCACAGCAGGGTCTGTAGATTTCCAGAAATGATTTGGTAATGCTAGATTTATCGTAAGAAGCATGAAGTTTCCCAAGGGAGCTAATGGAAGTGCTCTGAAATCCTCGATAAAGTGAATGTTTTAGGATGATGGCTAGGGCAAGAGTCTCACGAATTCATTCACTCATCATTCAGCAAATGGTTTTGGTCATCTACTATGTGTGAGGTGTGAAGGTGGACCCTGGGTATCTGATAGTAAACAGGAAGCTTGTCTGTTGTCACCCTCAAGGGTCATCTAGTACAGTGATACAAATGGTAATCAATTTATTACACAAACTAATGGGGACATTGCAGTTGTAGAGATACTCATGCCTCGAGTGAGGTTGGATGGTACACAGAGCACAGATACTAGAGAAATGAGCCAATGACAAACCCTTCCATTTTGTTGTGAGTGTAATGGAAACTTTATCCACAGATTTGACTCTTGATTTCAACTATTCCCTGTTGAAGGTCTCTGTTGTTTAGCTAATGAATGAGCCTTCCTCCATGTGGCTTTGCTGTTCTCTCTTCAAAGCTTTGGAAATTTGTGAAAACCTCTGAATTCATCCTTATGAACAGCAACATCCTACAACTAGCATTTCTATCCCTAGTACTAGAGCTCTCTAGAAATTAAGGTGTTTAAAGAAACCTCTGTCCTTAATTGCTGTGAAATCATCATCTGTCTTATTCTCAGCTTTATCCTCTCTCTACACCTTGTGCCCACCATATGCATGATGTGTAATTCTTTGTTGATGAGTTACTGGGATGGCTGATTTAGAAGAGCTATAAGAAGGTTCTGAAAAAGCGACTTGCAACTCCATCAGAATTAGCTAGTGGACTTAAGAAAAAGAGAAATAAAGAAAGAGAAAGAAAAAAGAAGCCAAGTCTATGTGTACTAACGCAAAAAAAAAAAAAAAAAATTTTGTTGTGAGTGTAATGGAAACTTTATCCACAGATTTGACTCTTGATTTCAACTATTCCCTGTTGAAGGTCTCTGTTGTTTAGCTAATGAATGAGCCTTCCTCCATGTGGCTTTGCTGTTCTCTCTTCAAAGCTTCGGAAATTTGTGAAAACCTCTGAATTCATCCTTATGAACAGCAACATCCTACAACTAGCATTTCTATCCCTAGTACTAGAGCTCTCTAGAAATTAAGGTGTTTAAAGAAACCTCTGTCCTTAATTGCTGTGAAATCATCATCTGTCTTATTCTCAGCTTTATCCTCTCTCTACACCTTGTGCCCACCATATGCATGATGTGTAATTCTTTGTTGATGAGTTACTGGGATGGCTGATTTAGAAGAGCTATAAGAAGGTTCTGAAAAAGCGACTTGCAACTCCATCAGAATTAGCTAGTGGACTTAAGAAAAAGAGAAATAAAGAAAGAGAAAGAAAAAAGAAGCCAAGTCTATGTGTACTAACGCAAAAAAAAAAAAAAAAAATGGAACCAGAATCTCTAGGGATGGAACTCAAAAAACCCATGTTTGTTATCAAATCCAGGTGATTTTGATGCAGTCTATTGGAAGTCAATGTGAAGGAACATTTGAGGTGGTTAAAGGATCGCTGGAGGCTTCCCTGGTGGCACAGTGGTAAAGAATCTGCCTGCAATGCAGGAGACCTGGGTTCGATCCCTGCATTGGGATGATCCAGAGGAGAAGGGAATGGCTACTTACTACAGTATTCTTGCCTGGAGAATTCCGTGGACAGAGGAGCCTGGCAGGCTACAGCCCATACGGTTACAAAGAGTCAGACATGACTGAAGCAACTAAGCAACAGCAAGGATCGCTAAGTTTATTCTCCTTTTATTTTATCATTTTACTGACATGGCACTGTGATGAAACTGATGGAATACCATTGACACTAATGAGGTAACAAAGTAGAGGAGTGACCCATATGAATGACTAGAAATGTATAGAAAAAGAAATAGAAAGGAACCTATCTGTATACAAGAAAGGCTAGAAATAAATCATTTTTCAAAAATAGTTATTGTCAAACTTTACATGCCATCTATTTCCCCAATAATCAAATCATAAAATATATACTGCGTGCCAATGAAGTTTCCTACCTGTGCTGTGAGGGGCAAATCTGATTTTGTACCTCAAATCCTCAGGGTATTTAAATAGCAATATGGATACTTATGCAAATGTATGAGTGAGGAAAAAAAATACATAATGGGAAAGAAGGAAAGTAGAAAAGGTCTTAGCTTCCTTGAGCACTAGTTATAATGCTGGGTTTTTATGATGCTGCTGTTGTTGTTTAATCAACAACTCAGGTCTGACTCCCTGTGACCTCATAGAGTGTAGCCCGCCAGGCTCCTCTGTCCATGGGATTTCCCAGGTGAGAATACTGCAGTGGGTTGCCATTTCCTTCTCTAGGGGATCTTCCTGACCCAAGGATGGAAAATGCATCTTCTGCATTGGCAGGGGGATTCTTTACCACTGAGCCACCAGGAAAGCCCTTTTATGATGCTGGGTGATCTACAAATATCTCATTTAAGGATTTGATTATAATCACTTTAGACATGAGGAAATCAAGGTTTTAAAAATGAATTGAATCCTGAGATTGTTTCATTCCTGAGTCTACTCTCTTGCCTCCAGTAGACACATAACTAGGATGACATAGCCTGATTTTCCTCAGGACAGTCCCAATTTATGTCTGTTGACTCAGCATAATCTTTGACTGCATCCACTTGCACTCTCAAAAGTATCTCAATTTAGGTATTAATTATGTGGCCTCTAAGTATGGAACCGGAATATTAGATGTAAGTAGACTATAGATATTAAAGATGGACCTCTGTGAGACATACTTTGGAGTCAGACACATCTACATTCTAATTCCTGCTCTTTCACTTAGTATTGTTGACATTGTTTAGTTGCTAAGTCATGTCAAACTCTTTTGTGACACCATAGACTGTAGCCTACCAGGCTCCTCTGTCTGTGGGATTTTCCGGCAAGAATATTTGAGCAGGTTGTCATTTCCTTCTCCAGGGATTCTTCCCAAGCCAGGGACTGAACCCACGTCTCCTGCACTGGCAGGCAGATTCTTTACCACTGAGCCACCAGGGAAGCCCTTCACTTAGTTCAGGCTTGGCCAGAAAGTTTGTTTGGGTTTTTCCATAATATTTTACAGACAGAAAAACCCAAAGAATGTTTTGGCCAACTCAATAGTACCGTGTGTTGGTTACTGAAACTGGTATCTTGGGCCAGTTACTCTATCTCCCTAATACTCAGTTTCGTCAACTACAAAATGGAAATAATAATGCCGTCTTCCTCCTAGGACTGGGTAAAAATTGAAATTTTAGGAACAATATTTACATGACACAATATAAAGGATAAAAAAAATAGTTTCTCTCCAAGATGTAACAAGGACAGTTTGCCAACTGTCTGTTGACCTTAAGTAATGAAATGAAACCCGTACTTTTGAAAATGGACAGGGACAATCATTCAAACATGACATATTTAATGCCTTGTGGGAAGCATTTTCACTTCAAATCACTGTTTTGTTCAACATGTCTGAGTTATGGTTTCTTTCTAGAGAACTAACATTTGACCTGAAGATGATAATATGCATGAAGCCTTGTCTTTCTATCCAGTAGAAAATAACATGGTTTCAACTGTCCAGTGTTCATCTCTTTGCAGCTTCTTTTGGTAATTTGGTTCAGGGTTTGAAAAATATCAAATCTCACAGTTTGGAGCCTTTCAGCAACATGTCATGGACACGGGTAGGGAGATGAATTGGAGGTTGGGATTGACATATACACACTACCATGTGTGAAATAGACAGAGTTGGAAGGTGCAGCAGAGCACAGGGAGCTCAGCTCGGTGCTCTATGACCACCTAGAAGGGGGGCTCCAAGGGAAGGGATATATGTATACATATATGGCTGGTTCACTTCGCTGTACTGCAGAAACTAAGACAACACTGTAGAGCAATTTTATTCCAATTAACTAAACAAATAATAAAAGGCATATTATCTGAGAGATGAAGTCTGACCTTCTAATGTCAGAAAGTTTTACAGCCTACCACTGAGCATATAGAAGCCAGAAAAAGAAAGGCAAGCATTAGGCACCATTTTATTCTCTCCAAATGATTGTCAGTTTAGTATATGTGTTGCCTAAACGAGCACTGATTGTCAGTGTCAGTTGAGTTCAGTTGCTCAGTCGTGTCCCACCCTTTGCAACTCCATGAACTGTAGCACACCAGGCCTCCCTGTCCATACCAACTCCTGGAGTCCACCCAAACTCATGTCTATTGAGTCGGTGATGCCATCCAACCATCTCATCCTCTGTTGTCCCCTTCTCCTCATACCTTCAATCTTTCCCAGCATCAGGGTCTTTTCCAATGAGTCAGCTCTTCACATCAGGTGGCCAAAGTATTGGAGTTTCAGCTTCAACATTAGTCCTTCCAATGAACACCCAGGACTGATCTCCTTTAGGATGGACTGTTTGGATCTCCTTGCAGTCCAAGGGACTCTCAAGAGTCTTCTCCAACACCACAGTTTAGGTATTACTAAATTTAGCATATGAGAAATATCAACATAGGTCTCAGCCTTCCTCACTTTTTACCTCTCACGACTGGCTTTTTTGTTGATCTGAGCTCAACTTCATTTTACCCTATGTGCTTAGTTTCAAGGCAACAGTCAAAATGACTACAATCCCATTCCCAGACCAGTCAAGGCTTGAGGACTAGCTGTATGACACAAATCAGGCCAATGAGATCCTTAAACATCTTTCCAGATAATATCCTCACTAAGAAAATGGCAACCCACTCCAGTACTCTTGCCTGGAGAATCCCAAGGACAGAGGAGCCTGGCAGACTACAGTCCATGGGATCACAACAGTTGAACATGACCAAGCATAAACCATCACCACCACCCCTACCATAGCTCTCTATCCCTTGGTCCATTAGGATACTGCCAAAGGCAAGTACTGGCAAGTGTCAGCTCCACATGGCTTACACCAGAAGGAAATCACGATCTGACCCAACAAGACGTCCAGAGGACTGTGAGCTTCTCTGAGGTGCCATCTTCTTCCCTGAGAATTTTCTTCTTGGGTAAGTATTAATAGTAAGATGACTTCAGCAGCGCCACGTGTGCCATCTAGATACACCAGTGCCCGGAAGAAGAATGGGAATGTGTCTTCCTGGAGCACCCTCTTCCTAGCAGACAACCCTTCCCCAGAGCCTGTAGAGGACTTCCCTTAGAGCTCGTGGGTTTGAATTGTTCTCATATTGGGCTCCTCAAACCTTAAGTGGTATGGAAACGGGATTATACCTATTTCCACTATTACCTCAAGGCAAAGCGTTTAGGGTAGAATGGAGTAAAAAAGTAACCGTATGACCACTACCATCCTCTTAACTTTCATTCCTCAACATCATCGAAATTTGTTTGTTGTGTGTGCCTATCAACTTATCATTGTAATTTTAGACTTTACCACATAGCTGTGCGTTAATTCATTTGTGCTAAATCGCTTCAGTCATGTCTGACTCTTTGAAACCCTGTGGACTGTAGCCTGCCAGGCTCCTCTGTCCAAGGGATTCTCCAGGCAAGAGTATAGGAATGGGTTGCCATTCCCTCCTCCAGGGGATCTTCCTGACCCAGGGATCGAGCCCATGTGTCTTGCGTCTCTGCACTGGAGGGGAGTTGTTTACCACTAGCACCATCTGGGAAGCTGCAGAGTTATCACACAATAAATATTTGTTGAGTGATTATGTTGATGTTATCTGCAATAAAGGCCACTTCCTAACTGAAAGAATTTTTATGACATTTGACATTCAGATGGGTAGCATTACTCTTAGCTTGTAGCAAGTCAAGAAAATGAGGCCACAAATGCATTAAAATAAAGACAGAAAGAGAGAGAGAGAGAGAGAAAGAAAACAATGGGATAATAGGTAAGCAAGTCAGACACGACTGAGTGACTGAATTGAACTGAATCTGATGCCGAAGGACATATTGCAGACTGCCCACAGAGGAGTCTTCCAAGACAGCAGCTTTCTCTAATGACAAGGATGCTGTTTTTTTTCTGCAGGTCATTCAGTTTGAGTCTGTATTTATTTATTGGCAAATGAGGCTACAGGCCAGAATGGAAATAGCCTAGGTCTCATAGTAAGGCTTGGCCTGCAGGTCTGCTGAGCACCTGTCTCAGTCATTTTGGTACTTCCTCTAGTATTCACTCTGAACCTCAGTTTGCTTGTCTATAAAGGATAAGGGAAAATCATCATAAGTTTACAAAGATTGGACACCTAACGCTGGATCTATCCACAGCCAATTGCAATTAACCAGGGTCATGTTAAGAAGCATTTTTCCTGTGAGTTATGTGGGTTCTAGATAATTGACTTTACTCACTCCCACCTTTTCCCCCTATGCTTGCTTCTGAGTCTTCTGATTTTGCATCCATCTAATTATTTTTAATTCAATATTTGATTTTTCTAGCCTTTGACCGAAAGTGTCCTTGGGGATTCTACTTTGACTGCCCCCTCTTAGGATTGAGGATGATATAAATTACCTTCTGGAAAATACTACCTGGATCAAAACATCCCCTGACACTTGCTTTGTGTACCCTGCCCTCCCGGGTAAGTTAGTTTAAACTGATATGGGGGCTAGACTCAGGCAAAGTCAGGTATGGAATTAATGTTTGTGGCAGTTGTTGTAAAGATGATAGCAGTAGCTCTCACACTCCAGTGGGCATCAGAATCACCCAGAGGACTTGTTAAAACTTTAATTGCTGTGCCTCGTCCCCAGAACTTCTGTTTCAATCAGTCTAGAGGGAGGCTTGAGAATTCACATCTCTATTGAGTCCTGTATCAGGGGACACTGATCCTGCTTACTGGGAGGCTTTGGGACCTGCTGCTCTAAGGACTCTACAAATGGTCATTGTAGCTGAATAAGGAGCAGCCAAGTTGGTCTAGAGAGGCTCTCTCCCCTCAGTTCAATTCAATCACTCAGTCGTGTCAGACTCTTTGCGACCCGACTGACTGCAGCACACCAGGCCTCCCTGTCCATCACTAACTCCCGGAGTCCACCCAAACCCATGTGCATCGAGTTGGTGATGCCATTCAGCCATCTCATCCTCAGTCATCCCCTTCTCCTCCCACCTTCAATCTTTCCCAGTATCAGGGTTTTGTCAAGTCAGCGTTTCGCATCAGGTGGCCAAAGTACTGGGGCTTCACCTTCAGCCTCAGTCCTTCCAATGAATATTCAAGACTGATTTCCTTTAGGATGGACTGGTTGGATCTCCTTGTAGCCCAAGGGCCTCTCAAGAGTCCTCTTCAACACCATAGTTCAGAAGCATCAATCTCTCCCCTCAAGTTTAGTTAAGTCAGCAAACAGAGGTAAGTATGTCCCATGCATAGGTTTACAAAGGTGGAAAAAATATTCCCTGCCCTCAGGGAGCTTACAGTTTAGAGAAGTGAAAATGTGAACAGATGTTGTCCAGCACACAAAAAAAGTCTGTGCTATAAGTATGCACAGGGTACTGTGGGACAGCGGATGAGGGTAGAAAAACTAGAAAGAGGGGGTCAGGAAAGGCTTCTAGGAGATGGCTTAGTTGCTTCATTAAGCTTACGGTATAGCTTAGCGGTGGGAGAGATACACGGAAGTAACCCCTGTACCAAGAGAATTAAGAACGGACCTGGTGAGGGTGTATGAGGGGCGGTTGCACAGCAGAAGCATCATCAGTCAGCCTGGGACATTCTGAAAGGCTTCTTGGAACACAAAGTTTGTGATTCTGACTTAAGGGATAAATACGATCATCCCAGGCAGAAAAAATTCCAGAGGGAACAAGTTATCAAGATATGGAAGAGCTACATGACTTTAAGGAAAGTGAATAAATCAGTCTTGGGAAGGTAGAGCATACGTGATGTCAAGCATACATTGGAAAATGAGAACTGAATGCTGTGTGGGGGCAGATCATGAAGGGTTTCAGATTCTAGATTAGTAAGCTTGGATACTATTCTCTATATAGAGACTGTGGGGAACGGGACAGCATATTCCCTACTTATAACTATCACTTGTTATTCGGAAGGTCAGCCCCATTCTACAGTGCTGCTCTGTGCCTAGTTACTGGCCCCGGAAGCAGCATGAAAGACAGACACGTCTGCAATCTAACGAGTCTTGTGATGAAATGGGGGAGTATGAGGGCAGTAGCCAAGCATCACAGTGCTAGAAACAGTAGGACTCAGTGACTGATTAGATTCAGAAGGTCAAAGAAAAAGAGAAGGGAGAGAGCTCTGATATTCAAATTGGATTGTTTGGAGAAATGGTGATGTCCTAAACCACTTTAGTTACTGGCCATTTTGACCTAGCATAAGCTCCCAAGGGGAGTTTATTAAATGCAGAGTAACAGCTAACAGTTATTGAGCATCTATAGTGCCAGGCAGATAAGTTAAAAAAATAAAAAGGGTGACAATATACAGCCTTGACATACTCCTTTTCCTATTTGCAACCAGTCTGTTGATTCATCTCCAGTTCTAACTGTTGCTTCCTGACCTGCATACAGGTTTCTCAAGAGGCAGGTCAGGTGATCTGGTATGCCCATCTCCTTCAGAATTTTCCACAGTTTATTGTGATCCACACAGTCAATGGCTTTGGCATAGTCAATAAAGCAGCAATAGATGTTTTTCTGGAACTCTCTTGCTTTTTTGATGATCCAGCAGATGTTGGCAATTTGATTTCTGGTTCCANCAAGACGTCCAGAGGACTGTGAGCTTCTCTGAGGTGCCATCTTCTTCCCTGAGAATTTTCTTCTTGGGTAAGTATTAATAGTAAGATGACTTCAGCAGCCCCACGTGTGCCATCTAGATACACCAGTGCCCGGAAGAAGAATGGGAATGTGTCTTCCTGGAGCACCCTCTTCCTAGCAGACAACCCTTCCCCAGAGCCTGTAGAGGACTTCCCTTAGAGCTCGTGGGTTTGAATTGTTCTCATATTGGGCTCCTCAAACCTTAAGTGGTATGGAAACGGGATTATACCTATTTCCACTATTACCTCAAGGCAAAGCGTTTAGGGTAGAATGGAGTAAAAAAGTAACCGTATGACCACTACCATCCTCTTAACTTTCATTCCTCAACATCATCGAAATTTGTTTGTTGTGTGTGCCTATCAACTTATCATTGTAATTTTAGACTTTACCACATAGCTGTGCGTTAATTCATTTGTGCTAAATCGCTTCAGTCATGTCTGACTCTTTGAAACCCTGTGGACTGTAGCCTGCCAGGCTCCTCTGTCCAAGGGATTCTCCAGGCAAGAGTATAGGAATGGGTTGCCATTCCCTCCTCCAGGGGATCTTCCTGACCCAGGGATCGAGCCCATGTGTCTTGCGTCTCTGCACTGGAGGGGAGTTGTTTACCACTAGCACCATCTGGGAAGCTGCAGAGTTATCACACAATAAATATTTGTTGAGTGATTATGTTGATGTTATCTGCAATAAAGGCCACTTCCTAACTGAAAGAATTTTTATGACATTTGACATTCAGATGGGTAGCATTACTCTTAGCTTGTAGCAAGTCAAGAAAATGAGGCCACAAATGCATTAAAATAAAGACAGAAAGAGAGAGAGAGAGAGAGAAAGAAAACAATGGGATAATAGGTAAGCAAGTCAGACACGACTGAGTGACTGAATTGAACTGAATCTGATGCCGAAGGACATATTGCAGACTGCCCACAGAGGAGTCTTCCAAGACAGCAGCTTTCTCTAATGACAAGGATGCTGTTTTTTTTCTGCAGGTCATTCAGTTTGAGTCTGTATTTATTTATTGGCAAATGAGGCTACAGGCCAGAATGGAAATAGCCTAGGTCTCATAGTAAGGCTTGGCCTGCAGGTCTGCTGAGCACCTGTCTCAGTCATTTTGGTACTTCCTCTAGTATTCACTCTGAACCTCAGTTTGCTTGTCTATAAAGGATAAGGGAAAATCATCATAAGTTTACAAAGATTGGACACCTAACGCTGGATCTATCCACAGCCAATTGCAATTAACCAGGGTCATGTTAAGAAGCATTTTTCCTGTGAGTTATGTGGGTTCTAGATAATTGACTTTACTCACTCCCACCTTTTCCCCCTATGCTTGCTTCTGAGTCTTCTGATTTTGCATCCATCTAATTATTTTTAATTCAATATTTGATTTTTCTAGCCTTTGACCGAAAGTGTCCTTGGGGATTCTACTTTGACTGCCCCCTCTTAGGATTGAGGATGATATAAATTACCTTCTGGAAAATACTACCTGGATCAAAACATCCCCTGACACTTGCTTTCTGTACCCTGCCCTCCCGGGTAAGTTAGTTTAAACTGATATGGGGGCTAGACTCAGGCAAAGTCAGGTATGGAATTAATGTTTGTGGCAGTTGTTGTAAAGATGATAGCAGTAGCTCTCACACTCCAGTGGGCATCAGAATCACCCAGAGGACTTGTTAAAACTTTAATTGCTGTGCCTCGTCCCCAGAACTTCTGTTTCAATCAGTCTAGAGGGAGGCTTGAGAATTCACATCTCTATTGAGTCCTGTATCAGGGGACACTGATCCTGCTTACTGGGAGGCTTTGGGACCTGCTGCTCTAAGGACTCTACAAATGGTCATTGTAGCTGAATAAGGAGCAGCCAAGTTGGTCTAGAGAGGCTCTCTCCCCTCAGTTCAATTCAATCACTCAGTCGTGTCAGACTCTTTGCAACCCGACGGACTGCAGCACACCAGGTCTCCCTGTCCATCACCAACTCCCGGAGTCCACCCAAACCCATGTGCATCGAGTTGGTGATGCCATTCAGCCATCTCATCCTCAGTCATCCCCTTCTCCTCCCACCTTCAATCTTTCCCAGTATCAGGGTTTTGTCAAGTCAGCGTTTCGCATCAGGTGGCCAAAGTACTGGGGCTTCACCTTCAGCCTCAGTCCTTTCAATGAATATTCAAGACTGATTTCCTTTAGGATGGACTGGTTGGATCTCCTTGTAGCCCAAGGGCCTCTCAAGAGTCCTCTTCAACACCATAGTTCAGAAGCATCAATCTCTCCCCTCAAGTTTAGTTAAATCAGCAAACAGAGGTAAGTATGTCCCATGCATAGGTTTACAAAGGTGGAAAAAATATTCCCTGCCCTCAGGGAGCTTACAGTTTAGAGAAGTGAAAATGTGAACAGATGTTGTCCAGCACACAAAAAAAGTCTGTGCTATAAGTATGCACAGGGTACTGTGGGACAGCGGATGAGGGTAGAAAAACTAGAAAGAGGGGGTCAGGAAAGGCTTCTAGGAGATGGCTTAGTTGCTTCATTAAGCTTACGGTATAGCTTAGCAGTGGGAGAGATACACGGAAGTAACCCCTGTACCAAGAGAATTAAGAACGGACCTGGTGAGGGTGTATGAGGGGCGGTTGCACAGCAGAAGCATCATCAGTCAGCCTGGGACATTCTGAAAGGCTTCTTGGAACACAAAGTTTGTGATTCTGACTTAAGGGATAAATATGATCATCCCAGGCAGAAAAAATTCCAGAGGGAACAAGTTATCAAGATATGGAAGAGCTACATGACTTTAAGGAAAGTGAATAAATCAGTCTTGGGAAGGTAGAGCATACGTGATGTCAAGCATACATTGGAAAATGAGAACTGAATGCTGTGTGGGGGCAGATCATGAAGGGTTTCAGATTCTAGATTAGTAAGCTTGGATACTATTCTCTATATAGAGACTGTGGGGAACGGGACAGCATATTCCCTACTTATAACTATCACTTGTTATTCGGAAGGTCAGCCCCATTCTACAGTGCTGCTCTGTGCCTAGTTACTGGCCCCGGAAGCAGCATGAAAGACAGACACGTCTGCAATCTAACGAGTCTTGTGATGAAATGGGGGAGTATGAGGGCAGTAGCCAAGCATCACAGTGCTAGAAACAGTAGGACTCAGTGACTGATTAGATTCAGAAGGTCAAAGAAAAAGAGAAGGGAGAGAGCTCTGATATTCAAATTGGATTGTTTGGAGAAATGGTGATGTCCTAAACCACTTTAGTTACTGGCCATTTTGACCTAGCATAAGCTCCCAAGGGGAGTTTATTAAATGCAGAGTAACAGCTAACAGTTATTGAGCATCTATAGTGCCAGGCAGATAAGTTAAAAAAATAAAAAGGGTGACAATATACAGCCTTGACATACTCCTTTTCCTATTTGCAACCAGTCTGTTGATTCATCTCCAGTTCTAACTGTTGCTTCCTGACCTGCATACAGGTTTCTCAAGAGGCAGGTCAGGTGATCTGGTATGCCCATCTCCTTCAGAATTTTCCACAGTTTATTGTGATCCACACAGTCAATGGCTTTGGCATAGTCAATAAAGCAGCAATAGATGTTTTTCTGGAACTCTCTTGCTTTTTTGATGATCCAGCAGATGTTGGCAATTTGATTTCTGGTTCCATTCAGAAAACTAAGATCATAGCATCTGGTCCCATCACCTCGTGGCAAATAGATGGTGAAACAGTGGAAACAGTGGCTGACTTTATTTTTCTGGGCTCCAAAATCACTGCAAATGGCAACTGCAGCCATGAAGTTAAAAGACGCTTACTCCTTGGAAGGAAAGTTATGACCAACCTAGACAGCGTATTAAAAAGCAGAGACATTACTTTGCCAACAAAGGTCCATCTAGTCAAAGCTATGGTTTTTCCAGTGGTCATGTATGGATGTGAGAGTTGGACTGTGAAGAAAGCTGAGTGCCAAAGAATTGATGCTTTTGAACTGTGGTGTTGGAGAAGACTCTTGAGAGTCCCTTGGACTGAAAAGAGATCCAACCAATCCATCCTAAAGGAGATAAGTCTTGGGTGTTCATTGGAAGGACTGATGTTGAAGCTGAAATTCCAATACTTTGGCCACCTGATGAGAAGACCTGACTCATTGGAATAGACTCTGATGCTGGGAAAGATTGACGACGGGAGGAGAAGGGGACAACAGAGGATGAAATGGTTGGATGGCATCACTGACTCGATGCACATGGGTTTGGGTGGACTCCGGGAGTTGGTGATGGACAGGGAGGCCTGGCATGTTGCGGTTCATGGGGTTGCAGAGTCGGATATGACTGAGCGACTGAACTGAACTTAACTGAATAGTGCCAGGCACTAGTTATCTCATTTCCTATCCATAATAGTATTGATGAGCTGGGGACTATTTTCATCCTCACTTTACAGAAGAGGAAAATGACACCAAAGCTTTTAACCAAGGTCACATGGCCAGTAAGTGGTAGAGGTAAGATTTGAATTCAAACAACCTAGACCAAAATCTTTGCTCTAGTCAGTATTTCTTTGCCACAGCTAATTCTTGTCTCACAGAATCCTCACCTTTGCAGAAGGAATACAGCCAGTTCTCAGGAAGGGCTGAAAATTGGGAAGGGAAGTGGACGGCAAAAAAAAAAAAGAGATCTTCATCTTTTATGGGCTTCCCTGGTGGCTCAGCTGGTAAAGAATCCATCTGCAATGTGGGAGACCTGGGTTCGATCCCTGGGTGGAGAAGATCCCCTGGAGAAAGGAAAGGCCACCCACTCCAATATTCTGGCCTGGAGAATTCCATGGACTGTATAGTCCATGAGGTTGCAGAGTCGGACACAACTGAGTGACTTTCACCATCAACATCTTTTATAGCCACCTGGTGAAGTATGGGGATACTGCAGGAACCGTTCTATCCTTGGTTCCCAAGTTTATATGACCGAGTTCTAGGGTCTCTGGCTCTTTCTCTCTTAATTTTATTCTTATTTTCACTCTTACTCTCTTTCTAGACACCAAATGCCTGGCAAAAGAATTCTGACTGGGGACTTCCCTGTTGTTCCAGTGGTTAAGACACCGCCTTCCAATGCAGAGGTATGAGTTTGATCCGTGGTTAGCAGAGCAAAGATCCCACATCCCTTGTGGCCAAAAAAGCAAAACAGAGCAGAAACAACAAATTCAAACAAATTCAATACAGACTTTCAAAAATAGTCCACATCAAAAAAAAAAAAAGAGCTTAAAAAATAAATTAAAAAAAAAAGAGAGAATTCTAATTAAACTATGAGTAGACACCCAATTGTGGTTTAATCACTGGGGTCTGGGAGGGCTTGAGGGACCATCTCTGTATATAAGAGGCATTTTATCCCTTAACAATCACTGTAAATTGTAAAGAGAGTTCCAAAATTTTCTATCATCAAATATCCCTGGACATGAAATTTAAAAGACCTGATTTTAGATCTGCTTTATACAAATGTCATTAAACAAGTGGTTTGTTCTCTCTGGGTCTTGATTTCCTCAAAATTAAAGTCTCCATAAATATCCTTGCCCAGCCCAACTCACAGGTTGATTGTAATGGACCTAACAGAACAACTTCTCCTCCCCCTAGGGTAAGGCGAGTTAAGTTCTTATTACACGTAAGCACTATTTTAAGCCTTTTACGTATTATTGATGTCACTCTCTTATTAACCCTATGAGATGGGGGCTGATTTATTCCCATCTCAAAAATGGAGAAATTGAGAAGTAGAGAAGAAAAACTCGATCAAGTATACAGCTGTAAGCAGTGGAATACAGCTTTTGAGGCCACGTTCTCAACAAGTCCTAACATGAATGTGAAAACACTTAGAAATCAATAAAGCATGACTCAGACGTAAGAGACTGTCATTACTCTCAATCACTGAATCTGAGTACCAGAAAGCAGTGTTATGGTCAGAGGATCAAACAATGAAATATAACTGAGCATTTGGATCTTTGTTTATACAAGTTTTTCATACTCTGGTGTCCTATTTTGGTAGTTTCAGGAAAAAAATGTTTTCAATTTTGGCTCAAGTTATTTCATGGGAGTCTTTTGGGAAGCTCTGTGTTTGGCATGTGTGATAAATATTTTAATGCCTCTCTCAGAAATGGTTTCACTCAGTGTCATGGCTCATAAAATTTACATGATTTATTGCTGCTTTGGGACCTCAACCTCACTCAGTTCTAGTTCCAGAGTAAAGTCCCATGGCCAAAGGAAAGGAGAGCGTGAGAAAAATGGCAAGACTGACTGAGTCAAGGAGCAGAGAGCCAAAAGACTGTGGCAGGGAGCCAGGGAGCCAGGGAGCCAGGGAGGGGAGGGGATCTCCATCATTTCCCAAAGGAACATGTTTTCTCGAGAAAGAGTTAGCAAGTGCTTTTATTTACAGGAGAGCTACCAAATGAAGAGAAAAGGTCAAGGGTGTTGTCAGGATACAGTGGGGCTCAAAGACTGATGGAGAGGCCCCCTGGCACTGCTGGGCACCTGGACGCTGGGCTGGAGCTCTGAGAAAAAGGCAAGTGTTGACCAGAAGGCCCACCACTGATAGGATCGTAGGCAGAATTTGCCTCTTTCTTTTCTGCATTTAACTAATTCCATGTAGGAAAGAGTGGGAAATGGGAGGTTTCTTTGATTCATAAATTCATTTATGCAACAGGTATTAATCGAACCTCTCTTCATGTGGCAGATATTATGCTGGGATGTGCAGACCTGAAAAGGTGCTCCATACATCCTTTATGAAAGGAGGGATGGAGAAGCTGCATACATAGGAGGGAGGTGCTAGACAAGGTAGAAGATGCAAAACTGAGATGAGGCCAGGAGATATGGAGAGACCTGAAAGTCAAGCAATAAACTTCATTAATAAGGATGAACTGGATTTTTAAAAACAAAAGCTTTAATTTTTTATTTTGTACTGAGAGTCCCTTGGACTGCAAGAAGATCCAACCCATCCATCCTAAAAGAAATCAGTCCTGAATATTCATTGGAAGGACTGAGGTTGATGATGAAATTCCAATACTTTGTCACCTGATCCAAAGAGCTGACTCATCTGAAAAGACCCTGATCCTGGGAAAGATTGAAGGAGGGAGGAGAAGGGGATGACAGAGGATGAGATGGTTGGATGGCATTACCAACTCAATGGACATGAGTCTGAGCAAACTCTGGGAGTTGGTGTTGGATAGGGAGGCCTGGTGTGCTGCAGTCCATGGGGTTGCAAAGAGTCGGACACGACTGAGCGACTGAACTGGTTGGGGTATAGCCAATTCCCCTTACAATCACTGCCTTGTCATGGTGAAGAGGCTCGTGTAACTCAATAAAGCTATGAGCCATGCTGTGCAGGGCCACCCAAGATGGACGGGACATAGTGGAGAGTTCTGACAAAACATGATCCACTGGAGGGGGGAATGGCAAACCATCCCAGTATATTTGCCATGAGTGCCGAGGTCCAGCCTCAGCAGAGTCCAGGGATATCCTCAGGATGGACGACGTCGGTGAATGAAGAAAGAGAAAGAGATAAGGAAAGAATGACACGGAGTGACCAAGCTTCAGTGAGCGAGGCCCGTTTACTTTATTTATACAGCAAGGTGAAAAATGCAGAGTCAACTCAACATTCCATCAGTATTAACTTTTATCGATACCAGGTTCTTTTCTGCAAGAGTCTTATTTTTTGTACACTATCTTCTGGCCCGGTGGGCTGTTGATATTTTATGACCTCTTTTTGATAAAGTTTGGTCAGCCAGAACAATAATTTTCCCTAACAGTGTTTCTTAAATTCCTAGCCTGCATCACCCTTAAAGTACAGAGTTACATTTTTATGAAGCAAAGATTCAGCAGGTTACAACAAAGAAAGAACTTATTAACTCAAAGTCTAATGTTGCTAATGCTAAGGCTATTACTTGTTTCTACTACATCCTGACTATATGCACTCCCAAGAACACAATGGATAAGGGATGTGAGAACTTGGCAGCAAGTATAGGCTCAACAGTGTTGCAAGAGTCTGGATAAACCTGCCAAGTAAGCTAGAATGCTAACAGAGGGTTTGAAACACTCCTTTCATGCCCAGGAGATTTATTAACTAAAGCCCTAAGTTAACTCTTACCAGAGAAAGGTGGTCAGGGGACAGCCCCCTGCCAATGTCAGAAGAGCTGGTGAAAGACATAAAATAGTAAGACAGACAGATTCTGGTTTGGGGGTAGATGCTCAAGCAGGTCCAGGGTGTCTGTCGAGTTCTGAGGCCTTGCTTATCAGGACTCTTCCACATGACCTTGTCATGGGTGGGATGGCCCAGGGAGTCCCTCGAGTCCTGTATGACCTTGTCATGGGTGGGATCTCCCGTGCTGGCTTCCAGCATGTGAGAACCTCATGAACTGTATAAAAGGACAAAAACATATCATACTGAAAGATGCATCCCCCCGAGTTGTCAGAAGGCGTCCAATATGCTACTGGGGAAGAACAGAGGAGAACTACTAACAGCCCTGGAAAGAATGAAGGGGCTGGCCCAAAGTGGAAATGGTGAAAAGTTGTGGATGTGTCTGGTGATGAAAGTAAAATTTGACGCTGCAAAAAACAGTATTGCATAGGAACCTGGAATGTTAGGTCCATAAATCAAGGTAAATTGCATGTGGTCATCAGGTCAATCAGGACTTTCTCCTGAAAGTCCCTTGGACAACAAGAAGATCAAACCAGTCAATCTTCAGGGAAATCAACCCTGAATACTCTTGAAAGGACTGATGCTGACTAAAGCGCACAAAGCTCAAGCTCCAGTATTTTGGTTCACCTCATGCAAAGAGACGACTCATTGGAAAAGTCCCTGATGCTGGAAAGATTGAGAAGGAGAAGAGGGCATCAGAGGATGAGATGGCCGGATGGCATCGCCAATGCAATGGACATGAACTTGGATAAACTTCAGGAGATGGTGAGGGACAGGGAGGCCTGGCATGCTGCAGTCCAGGGGATCGCAAAGAGTCTGACATGACTGGGTGACTTAACAACATAGCCAACTAATAATATTGTGATAATTTCAGGTGAACAGCAAAAGGGACCCAGCCATACATATACACGTATCCATTCTTCCCAAACTCCCCTCTCGTCTAGAATGCCACATAATTTTGAGCAGAGTTCCCTGTGCTATACAGTAAGATCTTATTTTTTATCCATTTTAAACATAGCAGTATGTGCATGCCCATCCCAGGCTCCCTAACTATCCCTTCTGCCTGGCAACCATAAGTTCGTTCTCTAAGTCTGTGAGTCTCTTTCTGTTTTGCACATTCATTTGTATCATTTCTTTTTAAGTTCCACATATAAGGGATGCCATATGATATTTCTCCTTCTCTGTGTGACTTACTTCATTCAGTATGACAGTCTCTAGGTCCAGGATAAACCAAATTTCAACTACAGCTTATCTTTTTGCAGCAGATTGAAGGGTCAAACTTTGATACAGGTGTAAGCCCTGACCTAGACAGCTGTTTGCCAAGAGGATATTTAAGAGTTTGCTCAGCCAGAACTGTGGGCAAACATATTCTAGAAGAAAAGGTTGTGGCTGGGTAGACACAATACACTATTTAATACCATGCCCTAACCATGAATAATTGTGCATTTATGTAAAGGTGGCAAAGTAGCCCAAGGCAAATTATTTTTCTGGACAAAATTTGAGCTTTGTTTTGAATTGTCAGAGTATCATAAAACAGAATTAAAGGGGAAACTGGCTGACCAATAAAATACTTTATGATACAGTGAAGATAGCAGATAGCATCAAACTTGGAGAAAATGAAGTCAAATGACCAGAGAGGAAGGAGAGGTTTCCCCACGGGAGCCTGATCATGCTCTAGACCGGGAAGGATTGCTGCGTTTGGAATGGGTTACGACAAGGCCATCCCATGGAAGAAACAGTGGGAAAGGGGAGGTTTCTGTGATTCGTAGATTCATTTATGCCGTAGGTTATTATTAATTGGACTTCTCTTATGTGGCAGATCCTGTGCTGGGAAATGCAGATATGAAGGGGTATGCCATCCATTCTGTATCAGTGGATGGGTGGAGAATCTGCACGCATAGGAGAGAGGTGCTAGAAAATAGAAGATGCAAAACTGAGATGAGAGCAGGTGTCACAGAGAACTTGAAAGCCAAGCCACAGACTTGTAGGAAAGAGAAAGTTATCAGAGGCACTTAAATCAAGAAACATCAATGATGAAATTGGCAATTAAAGACTATGAATTGAGCTGAGATGTATGGCCAGGAGAAGTCAGCCAGAAGAATGTGGCCACAGACTAGGCATGAATTATTGAGACCTGGTCCAGGCTGCTGGCACAGCCAGAGAGGAAAAGACCGACGCAGATGATATTCTAAAGGAAGAAGACAGGAGAGGGTAAACCGTGATGCTTCTGAGCGCTTCCTGCCGTGACTGGAGGTGGTGACTGGTCAGAGAGTGAGGGGTTGGATGGAAGAGTGTGTTTGGGCATCCTCCTAAATGTGATGTGTTGCTAACAGAAAGTAGTAAGCCCTTAAAGTCCCAGTTACACCTCCACTAATGGCATGGGTCAGAGCATCCCTTTTCTTGTTCCTTTCTATTTTTTTACTGTCTCATATTTGGTACAGGATTTCCAGTGGATGCAGAGAAAAGAAACAGGCCTAATGTCAGGCTTCTTCATGTCTTTGGGAAATGACAAGACGGCACTTAAAAGTCCTTGTTAAGAGGAAAGCTGCCCTGAGTTGAAGTGTCTCTGCGAGGCGTGGAACAGCTGGCTGTTTCCTCTGGGACACACGATCCTTTCACTGGCACATGGATTCCAGGCTCCTCTCAGCAGAGGCCGTCACACTGAGCCAAAGGCTCTGGCAGAGCAGGTGAAGGGGTGGGGAACAATGCCCAGTTACCTAGGATGCGTGCCAGCCTCATTTTACTCCACACCAAAGGGAACGTTTGTTTGCTGCTCACCCACAGGGCAAGGCGTGCTTCAAGAATACATATGCTTCAAGAGTACAGTATCAAGGACATATATCCAGACTAGAGCAGAAAAGTTCATTTCTGCTAACTTGAAAAGATTAAATCAAAAGTGTCTTACTTACTAGAAAAAAAAAAAATTAAAAGTGTATTCCGTGTGTGTGCTTAGTTGCTGAGTCATGTCAGATTCGTTGTGACCCCATGGACTGTAGCCCGCCAGGCTCTTATGTCTGCAGGCATTCTCTAGGCAAGAATACTGGAGCAGGGTGGCCATACTCTCCTCCAGGGGATCATCTCCACCCAGGGATCAACCCCAAGTCTCCTGCATTCCAGGCAGATTCTTTACCATCTGAGCTTACTCACTGCCAAAATACTACCTTTCTTGCTCCCAAATGTTTCTGACATTTAAGCCTCTTTCTTTGGCCAAAAGACAAGATTGCAACGCCATATTCCTTCCGATCTCTATTGTAAAGACCCTGCTTTCCACCAGAAAGCAAGTTGAGTATCTTCCCAGAGAGCCTATCCCAGAAAATCTATCCCAGAGGCAGGGTCTGGGGACAACCAGGGCTGAGTGTAGGAATCCCCCTGGAGTTCACTGTCAGTAGAATTTTACTTTTGAACAGAATAATTTTAACAGAACCAGGAAACATGACAGGCTGTGACTGGCACCAAATACATCTTGTTGAAAGAGTGTAAATTCAATCCTGTTGATGTCAAATTTTTGGAAGACATATCTCAGGTGGGATCTTGAGTCCATAAAGACCTTTATGGAATTTAGGGAGTGATTATGTTTCACTTTACAGTAAAACATATTCCACCTCATTCTTAGAATGAAGTAAGTAATTCTATTCACAGTGGTCTCTCCGTCATCAGGGGTTTTCCAGCGTTATTCCATCTTGAGCGTATCCATTAACTGCAACTTTGCTAACACCTTACCAAGCTCACTGAAACACAAAGTATGAACTTTACTACTTGAGACGCTCCACAGCCCAACCCCACAATCTTTATTCCTCATCTGTATTCTGTACACAGGCTGTCTGTGTCTTACCATCTTTCTGTATTTTGTTCATGTTCTTCCTGCTGCCTGGAAAACACTTGCCTCTTGATTCCGAATATAAACATGCAATCTTTACTTTAAAATTGCAAGTGTGAACAGGAAAGGGGGAGAATCGCCATTTACCACCTGCCAGACACAATGCTGTATATTTTGTATAATTAAAACAGGAGAGGGCAGGGCACAACCTTTAAAGAATAGTACAGCCATGCCTGTATACATGCTAACCCATTTCAGTCGTGTCCAACTCTGTGCAACCCTATGGGCTGTAGCCTGCCAGGCTCCTCTGTCCAGGGGATTCTCCAGGGAAAACTACTGGAGTCAGTGTTCATGCTTTCCTCCAGGGGATCTTCCCAATCCAGGGGTCTACCCAGTACCTCTTAAGTCTCCTGCATTGGCAAGTGGGTTCTTTACCACTAGTGCTACCTGGGAAGCCCAATATAACCATAGGACCTAAAAACTGGTTAGAACCAACTAGGTCCAAAACGGTGGAAGATTTGACTTCCAGTAGACCTTGGGCCTTGCTGTATGCTCATTGTAACACATTAGCACGCTAAATGACACACCACGCGTGCCACGACAGTTCTAAAAGGAAAGTGAAGTCCCTCAGTCGTGTTCGACTCTTTGCAACCCCAGGGACCATAACCTCCCAGGCTCCTCCGTCCATGGGATTTTCCAGGCAAGAGTACTGGAGTGGGGTGCCATTGACAGTTCTGAGGCTAACCGTAAACAATCAAAGAGTGAGTGCTGGCCCAATTCCTGGAAATTCCCACCCATCCCCCCAAATAATTAGAATAATGCTCCCACTTATTAACGTATGAAATTACTCAGCCCATAAAAACTAACCACTCCATACTTCAGGAGTCTCTCTCTCACCTTCTGAGATGGCCCACACTCTGTCTATGGAGTGTGTTTCTCTCTAAATAAATCTGCTTTTAACCATCAATTCATGTCAGAATTCTTTCACAATGAAGCAAGCATCTTAAATTCACCAGCAACATAATTATCTCATGTAATCTCACCAATACCATCGTGCTAATATTCCATTTTAGAAAAGAGGTGGATGAAGCTTATTGAGTTAGAGTCGTTTTTCCTGATGTAGCAGCTAAGAATCAAAACCAATTTGTCCAAAGCTTGAACCTTCAATCTCTTCGATGTTATTTCCTGACATTTACTGGCCTGTGCCTGGAATCAGCCGAATTTGCTTCCTAACCTGGCTCTGTTGGAAGTCATTGATTGCATCCTTGCTTTCCTCGTCATCACTGAATTCCCTTCCCCATTACCATCTCCTTGAACACAGAGCTTCTGCAGAAGGCCCCTTTATGCTCAGATTCCTCTCTCTCTCTCTTTTTTTAAAATGAGTCCATCCTTACTTGATTCCTAGGGCTGTACTGTTTCAAAGGCTTACCCAAGGGAGGACCCAGACTAAAACTCATCTGAGCATATTTGAAAAAATTAATAGCCAATGGGTGTCAGCTTTGTGGTTTCAAGAACATGGGTCTCTAGAAATTCTATTTTTTATTTTACGTATTTATATGTTTATGTATTTATGGTAAAAACATAAGAAAGTACATATCAGAAGTGCAGGCTGAACACACAGACGTGTAACAAACAACCTCAAAGCCCCCCTCATGCTTCCTTTTAATCTCTGCCTTCCCGAAAGAGGAACACTCAGCTTCTCAGGTTCTAGATCTCTCTTTCCATGAGTTGTGTAAGCTGGATGATAACAGTGAACACTATTTGTGCCTGTCCTCTGTCAGGGCGGCGGCTGGGAGGAGCTACCCCGCGTCTGAGGTCAGGGCGGCCGGGAAGAGACAATCCGCATCCAAGGTTGGGACAGCCAAGAGAAGCCACCTTGTGCCCGAGGCCAGGGGCGGTGACCCCGAGGAGCCACCCTGAGTCCGAGGCCATGGCCAGCGCCCGGGAGGAGCAACCCGAGGAACTGTGGCTGCGCAGGCGCAGGAGGGCCTAGAGGAGCTGTCCCACACTGAAGGTCAGGAATGGCGGCGGTAAGGAGATACCCCTCATCCAAGGTAAGGAGCAGCGCTGTGCTTTGCTGGAGCAACCGTGAAGAGACACCCCATGCCCAAGGTAAGAGAAACCCAAGTAAGATGGTAGGTATTGCAAGAGGGCATCAGAGGGCAGACACACTGAAACCATACTCACAGAAAACTAGTCAATCTAATCACACTAGGACCACAGCCTTAACTCAATGAAACCAAGCCATGCCTGTGGGGCAACCCAAGATGGGCAGGTCATGGTGGAGACGGCCGACAAAACGTGGTCCACTGGAGAAGGGAATGGCAAGCCACTTCAGTATTCTTGCCTTGAGAACCCCATGAACAGTATGAAAAGGCAAAATGATAGGATATCAAAAGAGAATCTCCCCAGGTCGTTAGGTGCCCAATATGCTACTGGAGATCAGTGGAGAAATAACTCCAGAAAGAATGAAGGGATGGAGCCAAAGCAAAAACAATACCCAGTTGTGCATGGGACTGCTGATACAAGCAAGATCTGATGCTGTAAAGAACAATATTGCATAGGAACCTGGAATGTCAGCAAGGCAAATTGGAAGTGGTCAAACAAGAGATGGCAAGGGTGAACATCGACATTCTAGGAATCAGCAAACTAAAATGGACTGGAATGGGTGAATTTAACTCAGATGACCATTATATCTACTACTGCGGGCAGGAATCCCTCAGAAGAAATGGAGTAGCCATCATGGTCAACAAAAGAGTCCGAAATGCAGTACTTGGATGCAATCTCAAAAA
>SJYX01021638.1:30641-50244 GCA_006410675.1 Oreotragus oreotragus
GGCAGGAATCCCTCAGAAGAAATGGAGTAGCCATCATGGTCAACAAAAGAGTCCGAAATGCAGTACTTGGATGCAATCTCAAAAATGACAGAATGATCTCTGTTCATTTCCAAGGCAAACCATTCAATATCACAGTTACCCAAGTCTATGCCCCAACCAATAATGCTGAAGAAGCTGAAGTTGAACGGTTTTATGAAGACCTACAAGACCTTGTAGAACTAACACCCAAAAAAGATGTCCTTTTCATTATAGGGGACTGGAATGCTAAAGTAGGAAGTCAAGAAACACCTGGAGTAACAGGTAAATTTGGCCTTGGAATGTGGAATGAAGCAGGGCAAAGACTAATAGAGTTTGCCAAGAAAATGCACTGGTCATAGCAAACACCCTCTTCCAGCAACACAAGAGAAGACTCTACAAATGAACATCACCAGATGGTCAACACCGAAATCAAATTGATTATATTCTATGCAGCCAAAGATGGAGAAGCTCTATACAGTCAACAAAAACAAGACCAGGAGCTGACTGTGGCTCAGATCATATCCTTGACTAAATGGACCTTTGTTGGCAAAATAATGTCTCTGCTTTTGAATATGCTATCTAAGCTGGTCATAACTTTCAGGGAGGCCTGGCGTGCTGCAATTCATGGGGTCGCAGAGTTGGACACGACTGAGCGACTGAACTGAACTGAACTGAAACTATACTGCCTAAGAAGGCATACCTCAGTGATAAACTTATGAAGAAAAACAAGAAAGTGAATACTATAAAGTTAGGACAGTTATCTTAAGGGAGGAGACAGTTAAGATTGAGATGGGCCATGTGGAACATCATTTCAAGAATTAAAAAGGAATGCAATGTTGATATGTTCCATAGCATTGATGAACCTTGAAAACTGTATGCTAAGTAAAAGAAACCAGACGCAAAAAGCCACATCCTGTATGATTTCTTATATGAAATGTTCAGAATAGGCAAATCAATTCAGACAAAAGTAAATTTATGGTTGCCAGGGGAATAGGCTTTCCCAATGGCTCATGCAGTAAAGAGTCTGTCTGCAATGCAGGTGATGCAAGAGACACGGGTTCAATCCTTGGGTTGGGAAGATCCCCTGGAGAAGGAAATGGCAACCCACTCCAGTATTCTTGCTTGTNGTTGCCAGGGGAATAGGCTTTCCCAATGGCTCATGCAGTAAAGAGTCTGTCTGCAATGCAGGTGATGCAAGAGACACGGGTTCAATCCTTGGGTTGGGAAGATCCCCTGGAGAAGGAAATGGCAACCCACTCCAGTATTCTTGCTTGTAAAATCCAAGGGACAGAGGTGCCCGGTGGGCTACAGTCCCTGGGGTTGCAAAGAGTTAGACGTGACTGAACAACTGACACAGAGGGGGATGAGGAGAAAGGGGAATGACTGCTAATGGGCATGGGGTTCCTTCTAAATGGTGATAAAAATGTTCTAGAATTAGACAGTAGTGATAATTGCACAAACTTGTGAATGCCCTCTCCCCACCCACAGTACACTTTAGATGGTGAATTTCATGGTATGTGAATAAAACTTTCAATTATAAATAACAGATGAAGTAAACTTTAAGGCAAAAATCATTACTAGATATAAAAATGGTCCTTTCATGATGATAAAAAGTTAAATTTATGAGGAAGAAATAATTTTCAATTAGTATGCACCCCTAATAATACCACCTAAAATGTATAAAGCAAAAAGCAACAGAACTATATACAAGGATAAATGAAAAAAACAAAATCATATTCTATGATCTGGTTTATACACATTTCTTCTGCAACTAAAAAAAACAAGAAAACAAAAAGTTAGTAAGGGCATAGATGAATTGAAAAAAATCTTGGCTTAGTTGCAATAGAACACTACAACCACAACTGCACAATACAGATACTCTAAAGGACACATGGAACATTTACAAATGACCAAATTCTGGGCCATAAACCAAGTCACAATAAATTTCACATGATTAAAATCATAAAGAAAAGGAGATCAGTAACATTTTTCTTAAAGGGCCACAGTTAATTATTTTAACTCATGGACTAAATGGCGTATATCATAACTATTCATTCTGCTGTTGTAGCAAGAAAGCAGTCATAGATAATACATAAACAAATGAGTATGGCTGTGTTCCAATAAAATGTCACTTATAAAAACAGATGTCTGACCCCCTGGGCAATAGTTTGCAAACCCCCAAAAGACTATGTATTCTGACCAAATTGAAATTAAGCTAAAAACCACCAGCAAAAAATAAATAATAATTTGAAAAATCTCTATGTGCTCCGTCGTTCAGTTGTGTCTCTTTGCAGTCCCACATACTGTAGCGTGCCAGGCTCTTCTGTCCATGGAATTTTCCAGGTACGAATATTGGAGCGGGTTGCCATTCCCTCCTCTAGGGGATCTTCCTGACCCAGGGATCAAACCCACATCTCTTATGTCTTCTGCATTAGCAGAAGAGTTCTTTACCACTCGTGTGGCTTGGGAAGCCCTAAAAAATCTCTAGATGGTTGGAAATTGAAAAGTATACTTCTAAATAACATGCAGGTTAAAGTCAAATAAAAATTAGAAGATACACTGAACTTTAAAATTAAAACATTAATAAACTTTGTGATACAACCAAAATCATGATTAAAGGGGAAAACATAAACTTTATTTTTTAAAAGATTTAGCAGAAAGTAAGAAAACCTGAAAATCAATGATGTAAGCCAGGATAAGCAAATTATAGTTACAGGATCAAATCCAATCCACCATCTGCTGTTATAAATAAAGTTTTATTGAAACACAGACCTGTCCTCTGTTTATATATTATCTATGGCTGCTTCCCTTTTACCATTATAATAGAATCGTATGATCCATAAAGTCAAAAATTCTAATTAAAAGACATAATTTAGAATAGCAGAGAATACCAAATATCCAGGAACAGGTCTAATGAAAGGTGAAAAAAACTCCTATGCAGAAAGTTGTAATAACTGAGAAATTACAAAAGACTTAAATAGACAAATATGTCATGTTCATGACATAATTCTCTATGTGAAGACTAGTGAAGTTGCTCAGTAGTGTCTGACTCTTTGCGACCCCATGGACCGTAACCTACCAGGCCCTTCTGTCTATAGGATTTTCCAGGCAAGAGTACTAGAGTGGGTTGCCATTAAATAATCAACCTGTTCCAAATATTTACCAATTCAATAGAATCCTAATCAAAATTACAGCAAGATGTTTTAAAGAAATTAACAAGCCAATTCAAAAATTATATGAAACTACAAAGACCAACAATATTCGAAAAAAAAAGTTTAACAATAATAAAAATGGAAGAATTTACATTATTAGATAATACAACATATTTTAAAACCTCAGTAGTCAATCAGGTGATATGCATACAAGCAAAGATAACTACATCAGGAAGAGACCCACCCATATATTGACTTTTGATTAATGAAAAGTAGGGGAGAAGAGGAGGAAAAGTGTCAGAGACAGTCAAACAGCTGCCCTATGCCTCATGCCGTGCTCCCCTCCCTCACCAAAAGAAAAAAAAAATCAGTCAGTTCCAGGTACACTGCAGATTACATATGAAAGGTAAAATTAAATGTTAAAACTTCCCAGATATATATGGCAGACAGTCTTTTAAATCCTTGGAATAGGGAAAAAGTTTTAAAATAGGACACAAAAAGCACAAAGGATATATGTGAAAAATAAAAATTATGGGCTATAAGAAAAGTAAAAATTTGTACTCAGCAAAAGACTCCATCAAGAGTGGAAAGACAGCCCCATTCTTGCCATTCTTATTCAACATAACACTGGAAGTCCTGGCCAGAGCAGTTAGGCAAGAAGAAGAAATAAACGGCATCCAAATTGGAAAGAAAGAAGTAAAACTGTTCTATCTACAGATGATATAACCTTATTTTTAAAGAAAACCCTAAAGACTTCATCAAAAAATATTAGAAATAATAAATGAATGTAGTAAAGTTGCAGGGCACAAAATCAACATACAAAAATCTATATTTGTATTTTTATATGCCAATAATGAGCCAGCAGAGAAAGAGTTATGAAAACAATTCCATTTATAATCATGACAAGAGAATAAAATACCCAGGGAATAACTTTAACCAAAAAGATGCAAGAGCTGTACACTGAAAACAAGACACTACTGAAAGAACCTGAAGATGATACACAAAGAGAAAGGTATTCCGTGCTCCTGGACCGCAAGAACTAACGTTGTTAAAATTTCCATATTATCTAAAGCCATCTACAAATTCAATGTAATTCCTATCGAAATCCCAAAGACATTTTTCAGAGAAATAGAACAAAAAATTCTAAAGTTTGTATAAAACCACAAAAGACTTCAGTCAAAGGAATTCTGAGAAAAAAAGAACAAAGCTGGAGGTATCACACTTCCTGATTTTGATTTGTATTACAAAACCACAGTAAACAAAACAGAATGGTATTGGCAAAAAAAAAAAAAAAGATACATATCTCAATGAGTAGAAGTGAAAGCCCAGAAATAAACCCAAACACATATGGACAATTAAATTACAAAAAATGAGCAAGAAATAAACAATAAAGAAAGGACAATCACTTCAATAAATGGTGCTAGGAAAACTGGACAGCCATGTGCAAAAAAAAAAAAGGCAAAACTAGACCACCATCTCACACTATACACAAAAATCAACTCAAAAAATATTAAAAACTTAAATGTAAGACGTGAAACCATAAAACTCCTAGAAGAAAACATGGACAATATGTTCTTTGACACCAGTCTTAGCAATATCTTTCTAAATATGTCTCCTCAGGCAAGGGAAACAAAAGCAAAAATAAACAAATGGGACTACATCAAGCTAAAAAAGCTTCTACACAGCAAAGGAAAGCATCAACAAAACAAAAAGACAACCTACCAAATAGCAAAAGATATTTGCAAATGATATACTTGACAAAGGGTTAATATACAAAATATATAAAGAACTCATACAACTCAAAAACAAAACAAAAACCCAATTTAAAAAATGAGCAGAGAAACTGAATAGACATTTTATCAAAGAAGATATACAGATGGCCAACAGGTTTGAAAAGTTGCTCAATAACACTATTAAAAAAATGAAAATCAAAACCACAACGAAATATCATCTCATATCTACTAGAACACCTATTATCAAAAAGGCAAGAAATAACAAGTGTGGGCAAAGATATGGATCCCTCACGCATCGTTGACAGAAATGTAAATTAGTGTAGCCACCTATGGAAATTAGTATGGAGATTTCTCAAAAACAAATATGAATAGACTCACCATACAATCCAGCAATTCCACTTCTGGGTATTTATCCAAAGACTATAAACACACTAATTCAAAGATATATGTACTTCCATTTTCACCACAGCATTATTTATAATAACTAAGATATGGAAAAAAACCTCAGTGTCCATTAATAGATGAATAAAGAAGATGTGGTAGATACATACAATGGAATACTATTCAGTCATTTCTTAAAAAGATAAAATCTTGCTGTTTTTGACAACGTGGATGGACTTTGAGGGCATTAATCTAAATAAAATAAGCCAGATGAAGAATGATTTTAAAAAAAACTATATGATTCCTCTCATATGCAAAAAGAAACAAAATTAATGAACAAGCCAAACCAAACAAAAATATGTACATATAAAGAACAGAGTAGTGGTTGCCAGAGGGGAAGATGTGAGGAGAATGAAATAGGTAAAGGAGATCAACTACATTAATGAATGAAAACAAATCTTTGCTAGTAAGCACACTGCAGGGTATACAGAGGTAGAAATATAATGTTGTACACATGAAATCTAAGTAAAGTTATAAATCAATATTATCTCAATTTTCTAAAAAAAGAGTGGAAAGATAAGCCATAGAGTAGAAGATAACGGTAACAAATATAACCAAAGGACTTAGAATCATATTTTAAAAACTGAAAGAAAAACGAAATAGCTAAACAACCAATAAATATATTAAAAGATGAACAATTTCATTACTAACAGGAAAATGCAAATTAAACCACAATGAAATACATACAACCACTTAGTATGGCTAAAATTGAAAAGAGGTTTTCTATTTAAGTATTGGTAAAGATGTGGAGCAATGGAAACTCTCACACATAGTTAAATGGGAAGCAAATTAGTTTAATCAGATTGGGAGAACTGCTTGTCATTTTATGGTAAGTTAAACATGCACATATTCTATGACCTAGCAATTTCACTAAGTATAAATCAACAGAACAGAAATGTGAGAACATAAGCACCAAATATATTCAAAATAATGACATATGCTTCATTATTAGAAATAGCCAAAAACAAAAGGGAAATGTCAATGTCTATAGACAACAGAATGGATCAATTATGGACTATTCATACAACAGAACACTGCATGGTTATAATACCATATAACAAGGATAATCTTATATATGTGAACGTGAGCAAAAGAAGCCAAATGAAGACATAAACACATTCATGACTAGTTATATGATTCCACTTATATATGTTCAAAAACAGGCAAAAACAATCAATGCTGTTAGAAGTTAAGATAATGGTTCTCTTTAGGGAAAAAGAAGGGGGCGATGTTTGGAAGTATACATAAGGATGGCTTACAAGATGCTGGTAAATGTTCTATTTCTTTACCTGGGTAGGAGTTACATGGCTTAACTGTGTTATAATTAATCAAGTTTTTAACTTATTGTTTCTTTACCTTCCTGTGTACTTAAACTTTTTCTAAACATAAAAACAAAAATGATTAGCTTAAAAAAAATTAGCATGCAACATGTTTCGTCAGCCAGTTTTCTTTCTTCTTTAAAATCCTTGGGGGTGGGGGAGGTGAAATTTCCTATAATGATTAAATGAGGCCCCTATTAATTCTGAATCAACAGGATATACTTTGAGCTTAAAAGGTGTAATATTTGGATTTTAGAAATAGGATAGCAGAAAGTCATCTTCAGCTTCACAAGCAATGAAGGTTTCTCAATTTGCCTCTGTGTTTGATTTAACTGGAGGAAAAACACCCATATATTTTTCTGCACATAAGCTTCCAAGTGGGAAAATGAGAGTAATTCACTTTTTAAACTTTAAGAAGATAATCTACATTTATAATACACAACAGTGGGTCTCAAAACCACAGTTTAAGCAGAATACGGTGGCTTGTTTCTTATTACTACTGTTAGAAAAATGATTCTTTGACACAAATTAAGATATTTGAAATTCCTTTGCCAAAAGAAAAATAGATGAAATGTATCTACCTCCTGCAAAATTTAGCAAGCACCAAAATTTATTCAACACAAAAGGATCATGGCATACTGATAAAACAAAAATCAGTATCATTTACTGAGTTTTATTATGTGCCAGGCACTTGCTAAGCATTTAAGGGATTTATTTTATCACAGCAACACCACTATGAGGAAGACAGGATTATTTTTTTCCATTTTATAGATGAGGAAATAGAGGCTTATATAAGACAAATAATTTGCACACAATAAGTAACACAGGGGACATTTAATTAGTTTTTCAGTTTGGTGTAAAAAATCAGTTTTCTATTTATAGTTTCTATTTTGTATCTTTTTTTTAATCTTGAAATTTTGAGCTTAAGTATTATGTAGGGTAGGGAATGTGCACAGATATATACATACATACACACATACTCATAAGGGTTTTAAAGACAAAAAACGACCCACATCTGCAAGTCCGCTGTGCAGCACTGTGCCTGACAGAGCTTAGGTTTGCTCCAAGAAACAAAACGGACTTCTCAATGATAGACGAACAAGCCAAAGCACTGCATATAGTAAGTCTACAAAGCATTAACTGGATTAATTAGCAAGGGATTTGAGAAGCAGCTTGGAGCTAGGAAACCAAAACACTAAATTGTTTAAATACTTTGGCAAAAGATCAAGGTTTCTAGGCAGCATTGGGTCTCCTTCCATCCCTTTCATTCCATGTTTTAACACATTTAACCTGTCTGAGGTACTTTTTCATGAAATATGAATGACATTGTCAAAATACCAAAAAGAAAAGTGAATTTAAAAAATACTGCAAGCTGTTACCAATCCTGCCAACATGCGAGAGCCCAGGCAACATTAATTACAAATCAATCGCTTAAGGATATAAACAGCTCTTATCACTAGTAAACTCTCCCTCTAAAATAACTTGCTTTAGAGCAAAAAAAAAAGCAAATGTCTCTTCTATTATACTTGGTGACCTAATCAGGACAAAGAAACAAAATAAAACAGGAGAAAATGCATGGAAGAGCAAACGTGAAAAAGGAATCCTAGCTAGATGAACGCGTGGAATGTTACAAGAACAGCACTATCATTTAGAAATAACGAAGAGGAAGTGGTCAGGGTAGGGACACTCACTGAATGGGTTTCTGGTTTCCAGGAAGTAAGAATTTTTACAACGCAAGTGATTTTCACAAACACATATGGCAGCAAAATGATAAAAGAAAGCTTTCAACTACACAATCATGGAGGCCAAGCACACACATAGCAACCCCTCCCCCAACTCCACCACACACAAATGCCCAATCAAAATAATAAACTCAAAAATCAAAGGGTCCTTCCAAAAGTCTGGTTAATCTAGAATCTGGCCACAAACTACTAATTTCCCTCAGTCTATCTTGAATATCTCTTAATTTTCCTAAAGAGGTAGAGAAAAATCTAAGTACCTTTCTACAGCAAAAACTCAAAATTCACTACTCTACAACACTCTTCATTTATTCCAATGGGTGGAAAAATAAGAAGGAAATCACTAACTTTCTATCAAAATACATTCAGATATCTATTATATACCCTTAGGTTTCAATAGACATAGTATAAAAGTGGGAAGAGCTTCAGCTACAAAGCTTGGTGAAAGCAGTAATGATTGAGGACGGTTTTCTTAGCCTCTATCAATTAAATGATGAATATGCTCCATCTTGGAGCAGTGTAAGGATAAAAGATACATCTGCATTATAAAGTAGTGTATCTGATCAAAGTAGGTGTTCACCAGTTACTATTATTTCTTGGTATACAGTATGTAAAGCTTCAAGGACAATAAGAATTCTTTGCTGAATGAGAAATTTTATTGACAATTTCATAGGCACTGGCAGATTATGGTGGGTTGCTATATGCTGCTCATGAACAAAATTTATTCCAGTATGTCCAAGGCACTACGTCTTCAAAGAGTTCACAGCACTCTCACATCAATTGTGCACTTTTACAAAATAACTGAGGAAAAGCTAATGGGCTTTAAGTTCACATATGAACTAACAAGACAGAGGAAATCAGTTAAACAGGGCAGCCAAGCTCATATAAATTTCCTGACTATAGGTGTTTTATTCACTAAGCTTGGCTGCTTGTAAAAGAAACACACAAATTTTTTTTTCATATAAAATTATAATGAAGAAAGTGAGTGAGTGGAAGTCGGTCAGTCGTGTCTGACCCCATGGACTACACAGTCCATGGAATTCTCCAGGCCAGAATACTGGAGTGGGTAGCTTTTTCCTTCTCCAGGGGATCTTCCCAACTCAGGGATCGAACCCAGATCTCCCACACCCCAGGTGGATTCTTTACCAGCTGAGCCACAAGAGAATTCCAAGAATACTGGAGTGGGTAGCCTATCCCTTCTCCAGCAGATCTTCCCGACCCAGGAATCAAACCAGTGTTTCCTGCATTGCAGGCAAATTCTTTACCTACTGAGCTGTCAGGGAAGACCGTTTTAAAAAAAAAAAAGAGAGAGGATATATCATAAAATTTCCAAAAGAAAAGTGGCCCAAAAGGGTAGACAAAAATGCATTACACTTTGGGTTTAAGTTTTTTAATATTTCATATTATTGAATTTTTAAGTGACAGTATCATACACTATTCAAATCTGAGGAAATACTAAAGAACTACTGCATTATAACAATTTTCCACACAGGTATACGTAGCTTTTTAAAAACATTTAATGCTGTCTTAAAACTAGTTGCTTATTCACATTACAAAATTCACTACTTTTTCAAAGAAGTTCTGTTTCATTTAACAGTGGCTAGTTTACATAAAACACTAATAACAAAAAACATTAGGGGATACTTATTGAGCAAAACAGGCTACAACTATATTTGTTATCTTCTTCAGTTCCCTCACTAAGCATTTATTGCATACCTACAGTAAGTGAGGTACTCTGAATAACCTGTATCACTAAATGTCTTATGCCCTTTAATTCTCAAAACAACCTTAGGAGGCAAATGCCAATAATTCTGCATCACTGATGAGAAAACTGATATCCAGAAAGATTACGTGCCTTGCCCACATTAGTGTACTGACCATTGAAGGATCAGGATTTAAACTCTAAACTGAGCATAAAACCCGTGCATCTGAGACTATGCAGGTTGCGTTCCCATATCCCTGCATTCTTTGTAATTAAAATATTCAAAGGGATACCCCATCACACTGCCTTCACAGACACCAGGGTCTCATCACTCAGCAAAGATTCTGCACAATTAGCCCCCTCTGCCTGCTCCCAAAAGGACTGAGCATCTTTCAACAAATCAGGTCAAGTTAAAGAAGAAAACACAACTTTAAAACAGTCTTGCTGCATTAGCACAACCCAGAAGCAACCAGATTCCCTTATCCAGGGTTAAAAACATGGATACAACATTCAGACGTATACAGCTTTTCTGAAAATTGAAAAACTATTTTAAAATTATTTTCCAAAGCTATACAATTTCTATAAGGAAAGGTTGCAAGCACAATTAAGGAGTCCTTGACCCTACTGTTGCCAAACCTCACTCCAAACCTCAAGGTTAGAACCTCTCTTCCTAAAGAGTTCCAACAAATCTTAGGCAAAAGTTAAGAAAGTTGAAAATGTGCTCAAATGTAAAAACCAAGAAAAATGTTAGTCTACTTTGAATTCAGTTAATGTAAGTTGGATGGCATCACTGACTCGATGGACGCGATTCTGAGTGAACTCCGGGAGTTGGTGATGGAAAAGGAGGCCTGGCGTGCTGCGATTCATGGGGTCGCAAAGAATCGGACACGACTGAGCAACTGAACTGAACTGAACGTAAGTTGAAGGCATAAAACAAACCAATGCAAATTCCAAATCACTCTGACGTTCATACATTCCTCTTCATCAGCTGCTGATGAGTGAATCTGCATTAGAGAAACACATTCGATAACAAAAAACTGTACCAGCTCCTTCATTCCTCACAGCAAGCCTCAAGGATGAGCCCCATTAGTAACTCCATTTTACATATTAAAAAATAAAGCTAATATCTAGCCTATCATCACACAGCTTATAAATGGCAGCAACTGAACTAGAATTTATGCTTTTAACTGAACCATAAATGAAGCAAAACCTGTTCCAACAGTGAAGTTGAACACTCCAGAACACACCTGAAACATTATCTTTAAACAGAGATATCACAGACATAGGCATATTCTTTTGGAAGTAACACAGCATAGTGGGAAGATGCAGGTCTAGAATCAAATCACCAATCTACGACTTAACGAACTGTAAGTTAATTTCTCTGTGTCTTGGTTTACAACAACTATAAAAATGAAAACAACCATTCACATTTTATAGGTTCCAGGAAGAATAAGAAAAAATATGCACACATGTATACATATACATATATATGTGCACCCGTGTGTGTGTGTGTGTGTGTGTGCGCGCGCTAAGTTGCTTCAGTTGTGTCTGACCCTGTGCAACTCTATGGACTGTAGCCTGCCAGGCTCCTCTGTCCATGGGATTCTCCAGACAAGTACTGGAGGGGGTTGCCCTTTCCTTCTCCAGGGAATGTTCCTGACCTAGGGATCAAACCCACATTTCTTATGTCTCCAGCATTGGCAGGTGAATTCTTTACCACTAGTGCCATCTGGGAAGTTGCATGTATGCTCACGTGTGTGTGTGTGTAAAACAAACAGAAAGGCAACAAATGTTGTCATATCCACACTATTATCTACCTCTTGAGTTTGCTTCATCTCAATACTCAGAAGAAAAATGATGATAATGATGATGACTCTTAAAGAGCAAATGCAGAACCTAACCAGGTCACCAGAAAATTGAAATGCTGACAAGAAATTGAAGAAGAAAATGGCAACCCACTCTCATATTCTTGCCTGAAGAATTCCATGGACAGAGGAGCCTGGTCTGTAGTCCATGGGGTTGCAAAGAGTTGGACATGACTGAGCCATTTTCACTTAAAGAAATAGCCATATCAAGAGTCATTAGTCACAATGAACCAAACCCAAACACCCCAAAAACTTGCTTAAATTGCATCAGATATTTCTACCAATCATTCAATGTGGCAGCTGGAAAGAAAACCCAACTAAGAAAATTTTTCCTTCTAAATTCAATGTCCTTGCATAGTGGTAAGCAAAATCCAACTACAGATTTGGACCCTTGAGGAGTCCTACTTTAGAAATCTAATTCCAAAAGAAAATCACATCACCTGCTCTCAATGGTAAACTCCAAAATCTTCAAACATTTCCTCAGTTTCCAAATACTGCAGATGACTGAGAGAGTTTACATACTTATTTACATGCAAATTCTCAGCACATTAAGTAGAAATTATCTTTATGTGTATATCATCTCCACAAAGGCACACATGGGCAAGGGTCATGTCTTCTCTAGCTACATTCACCCATGCTCACCCATGGCCCCCAAAAAAGGCAATGTAACACAACACAGCTGGGTGACCACAGGGACCATCCTTCAGTTGAGCCACATGCTCTCTGCTGGGAACAGACAGAGAAAATGTCTTCTAGCCATGGAAAGCCAAATTTGAAAGATCTATAGCCTGAGGATACCAACATGAACCATAATCAAGACAAGCAGGGAACCAAGGAAGCCAACAGGAAAAAAAAGGAGAATAAGCCACCTCATGATGGACATGATGCAATCACCCCAGTCCGTGACTTTCCAGCTACAGCTTGTCCTCATGAAGCACAGCTACATTTTGCTTCCTATTATTCCCTGTACAACAGATCTCTTCACCTCCACCCCTGCCTTCTTGAGATAGTTTTAGTGAAATTCTACTCCTTGCATTCAAAAAAGCCTTAACAAGGACATTAGCCCAAAGCCTGATACACAAAAAGGATTCAATTAGACATTTTAAAACAGGAGTATAAACCTTATGAAACTGATGTTCGAAGTCCCATAATTAGAGTTCCCTCAACAGACAGACCAATTTCCCTTAATCCACTTACCAAATAATTGCTGAGGAAATAAACAGTATTTGACACACAACAATTTATTTTATCATCCAATAATAATTAAAAGATTTCAAAGCTTACACTGAAGTTCATATTGCAATTCATATTTTCTTTTAAATAATCTGGAATCTTGTGAAGAGTCCCACCTTTCAGCTTATTACCTCATTCTCGGGCAAATACGATCTGTCTATCAACATATTAGCATTTCAATCATCTTTGCTTTTTTCATATCTGGGAGAAGCTGTCTTCATTTATTCCTATTGAGCATATACCATCTATGAATTATTTCTAAAGCTAGGCAGTAAAATTGAATTTAAATTCAAATAAATGATAAACTGAAACTATTTCGAAAGTAAATGCAAGATACTGGTTCAGTATATGTGCTCCCAAATAGAATAAACATGCTTTTCAATGATTAACTCACTTTAAGCTGCAAATAATTTCCTCTGAATTAAGTTGCTATAATAGTTTGAAATGGAAAACAAATCTTACAACTCAAGATTTTTTTCTATTTTTGTTTTAAGAATTCTGCATCAATTTGTATTTCTGAAGTAAATACAGCCACCATTCAAGAAAAATTTTTTTTCTAAGTCCCCTTTAAGCATCCCTTTAAGGCACTGACCATAAATGGTGTAATTTGCCCTGGACATCATTAAAATGTAAAGTTAATGAGGATTCAGCTGAAAACAGAAGGAATGTAACCTATTTTCAGGCAAAAGTTCTAACACAGCAATCAGAGGAAAAAGCTCTTTGATGTTTCTTTGTCTCTTCTCATTAATTTTTTTTTTGTCTCAAAAAAAGAAAGAGACAAGACTATTTAAACCAAAAAAAATTTTATATATATATATACATGCATACCAAAGTTTAAACACAATAATTATAACAGAATTCCAATGAGGTCATTAGAATTTTTTTGTGTGAGATAAACAAGAGTTAGTCATGTAAGGATGGGGATAACACCACCTGCTTGGCAGAATTGTTACAAGGTTTTGAGATATTGTAAGTAAAGTGTGTAGCACAGTAACTGACACATGGAAGGTACTCACTGACATTAATTCTCTCCCCTTTTGTCCCTCTCTGGTCTCCAAAGGCCCAGTACAGTGCTGGCACGAAAGCAGTGCTCAAAGGATAGCCATTATTATTATCACACATGATGTATTCCCTTTTCCTGCTATATTAACATGATGTATTCCCTTTTCCTGCTATATTAATCCTAACCTTCTTTTCAAGATTTATGCAAGACTCAGCATCTCCTGTCACTAGGCAGGTGGGGCATTATCCAAATAACCAGCATGGAGTAAACAGTCCCATGTGACATTTTATCATGTGAAGTGCCTGCACAGGTATAAATATTATATCCTCTCTGGTTTTATTGCCTCATTTTACAATTATACTACTAAACAGCAAAATAGCATGCAGAATGTTAAGTGGCATTCTGCTGCTTGGAATTTTATCCCAAGGCTCCATTCAGAATAACAAATGTGGGAGCTATTTCATCTCCGCTCTATTGTGAAGAAAGTCATCACCTTTACTTGAATATATACAAGTATTTGGCTTTCTGTAATCCATTTTGTGCAAAGTGAAATACAAAATTTAAGCTTAAATCTTAAACCAAATGTGACAATTACCAAGAAGGTGTCATTTAGGAAGTATTATAGTGATTTCCAGAGAGCTTACCATATACTTTGTATGAATAACTGTTATTATCAATTTCATAATCCCAGTATACAAAGCCAAATCAACAATAAGTGGATCTATTAAAGATGATCTACCCCTATATAACACTAGAATCCAGAAATTCTCTACACCCAAACAAAAAAAATTGTAAATTCAATAAACTAATCAGTTTTTCTAAACATTAAATGATCAAAATAATGTTTCCCAAGCAAATTTCATCTTAAAAGCATTTCCACATAAATTATTTCATTGTCACTGACTCATTCATTCCATAAAGTGAAAGTGAAGTTGCTCAGTCGTGTTCAACTCTTTGCGACCCATGGACTGTAGCCCACCAAGCTCCTCCGTCCATGGGATTCTCCAGGCAAGAGTACTGGAGTGGGTTGTCATTTCCTTATTAAATCTTCTTAGTATTGAGTATTGGCCATACAATGATAAAGAAAACAGCAGATAATAACAACTCTCTCAGAGTTTTAGGTCCAGTGGAGAAGCTCAAACAAACGAACAGCCACGTCAAGAGCTAAAAGAGAATACAGTATTATAGAACGAGTTTACTTTGGTGATCTCAAGAAGTTTCCCTGAGGAAGTAGTGTCTGAGATAAGAGTGAAGGAATGGGAGTTAACCTAGTTGACAAAAAAGGGGCGGAGGAGGGGTAAGGAAGGTTTAGGATATTGGTAGCTGAGATGGAAAGAAATGAGTAAAAGACATTTGGGTAAATCAATCAAGTATTTATAATGCACTGAATAGGCTGAGTGGGATGGTAGGTGACCAGGATAAATACAATAGGTTTCTAGCATTCAGAACTGGATTAAAATTTTTTAGTCTTGCTGACTAAAAAGGGAACATATCTTCATCAGGGTTAGTGGGGAAATCACGAGTTAGGATTTCAACATTTTGAATTTCAGATGCCTCTGAGGCATCCAAATGTACTAGGAGCTCAGAGGAGGAATTTCCTACCTCATTCATTTATTCAACATGCAATTCCTAAGAAACAATTATGTGTCAGTCCCCAAGCTCAAAGGAGATGAACAAGATGCTGAGCTGCTCTTTGAAAGAAACAAACGTAGTAACAGAGGTGCAGGAGTGCGCTGACATTCAAAGGAAGGAGAAACAAAGACTGCCTGGACAATCAGGGAAGACAAGACGAAGGAAATTCTTCAAAGACAAACAGCAATCCCCGAATGGAGAAAGGGAAAAAGCATTTTAGACAAAGGAAAAGCTTTTGAAAATGGTAATTAGTTTGCAGTAGCTGCAAGTACAAAGAGTATGAGTAGTAAAAGGAAAAAACAAAAGGACCTGGGGTCCCTGGTGGCTCAGTGGTAAAGGCTCCACCTGCCAATGCAGGAGACAGGAGTTCGATCCCTAGCCCAGGAAGATCCCATGTGCCACAACTTCTAAGCCTGTGCTCTAGAGCCCAGGAGCCACAACTAATGAGCCCTGCAGCTACCAAAGCCAAGTACCTGGAGACCATGCTCTGCAATGAGACGCCCACACACACAACTAGACAACAACGAGAGAGCAGACGCCTTTTGCCACAACCAGAGAAAAGCCCACATGCAGCAACGAAGACCCAGCACAGGCAAAAATGAAATGAAATTGCTAAAAAACATAAGGACCAAATCTGCAGAAACAGAAAAGCCTATAAGAGAATCGTATGAACAAACAATGTGAACAAATTAGACAATTCAGATAAAATGGACAAACTCCTAGAAAACCACAAACTATCAAAACTGACACAGGAAGAGGCAGATTATCAAAACAGACCTATAACAGGCAAAGACAATAAATTACTAATTTTAAAATGTCCACCAAACGACAAAAGTGCAAATTCACATGACTGTCCTGGTGAACGCGACCATACATTTTAAGAATTGCTAAGTCGCTTCAGTCGTATCCGACTGTGCGACCCCACAGACGGCAGCCCACCAGGCTCCCCCGTCCCTGGGATTCTCCAGGCAAGAACACTGGAGTGGGTTGCCATTTCCTTCTCCAACGCATGAAAGTGGAAAGTGAAAGTGAAGTCAGTGAGTCGTGTTCAACTCTCAGCAACTCCATGGACTGCAGCTTACCAGGCTCCTCGGTCCATGGGATTTTCCAGGCAAGAGTACTGGAGTGGGACGCCATTGCCTTCTCCGATTTTAAGAATAATGAATACCAATTCTTCACAAAGTCTTTCAAAAAATACAACAGGAAGAAAAACTTTCCAACTCTTTTATGAGCGAAGTATTAATGCTGATAGCAGAACCAAAATATACATCACAAGAAAAGTACAGACATGCAAAAATCATCAACAAGGCATCAGCAAACCATATCAAGAAACACATAAAAAAAGAATTAAGTTGGGTTGAGCAGCTCCAGCTCCACCTCTGGTGCAGGGCCCGTGGACTTAGTGATACAGCAGGAACACTGTGGATCTGGAAGGTGGGTGGGCAGAGCCGAGCTGCTCATTTAAAAAAAGAAAAAGAATTATATCCAGGGTGAGCAGAATAACTGAAAGAAATTAAGAAGTACAAGCCTCCAGTTATAAAATAAATAAGAGGTGGATATCTAATATACAGCATAAGGAATATGGTTAATAACATTGTAATAACTTTGTATCCAGACAAATGGTTACTAGACTTATCATGGTAACCCTAAATCAAATCACTATGTAGTGAAACTGAAACATAATATTGTATATCAATTACATTTCAGTTAAAAGTAAAAAGGATATACACCATAGCCAACTGATGCAAGAACACTGGAGTGGGTTGCCATTTCCTTCTCCAACGCATGAAAGTGGAAAGTGAAAGTGAAGTCAGTGAGTCGTGTTCAACTCTCAGCAACTCCATGGACTGCAGCTTACCAGGCTCCTCGGTCCATGGGATTTTCCAGGCAAGAGTACTGGAGTGGGACGCCATTGCCTTCTCCGATTTTAAGAATAATGAATACCAATTCTTCACAAAGTCTTTCAAAAAATACAACAGGAAGAAAAACTTTCCAACTCTTTTATGAGCGAAGTATTAATGCTGATAGCAGAACCAAAATATACATCACAAGAAAAGTACAGACATGCAAAAATCATCAACAAGGCATCAGCAAACCATATCAAGAAACACATAAAAAAAGAATTAAGTTGGGTTGAGCAGCTCCAGCTCCACCTCTGGTGCAGGGCCCGTGGACTTAGTGATACAGCAGGAACACTGTGGATCTGGAAGGTGGGTGGGCAGAGCCGAGCTGCTCATTTAAAAAAAGAAAAAGAATTATATCCAGGGTGAGCAGAATAACTGAAAGAAATTAAGAAGTACAAGCCTCCAGTTATAAAATAAATAAGAGGTGGATATCTAATATACAGCATAAGGAATATGGTTAATAACATTGTAATAACTTTGTATCCAGACAAATGGTTACTAGACTTATCATGGTAACCCTAAATCAAATCACTATGTAGTGAAACTGAAACATAATATTGTATATCAATTACATTTCAGTTAAAAGTAAAAAGGATATACACCATAGCCAACTGAAATTTGGGCTTCCCTGGTGGCTGAGAGGTTAAAGCGTCTGCCTCCAATGCAGGAGACCTGGGTTTGATCCCTGGGTCAGGAAGATCCCCTGGAGAAGGAAATGGCAACCCACTCCAGTATTCTTGCCTGGAGAATCCCACGGAAGGAGGAGCTTGGTAGGCTACAGTTCATGGGGTCGCAAAGAGTCAGACACGACTGAGTGACTTCACCTTATCTTACCTTAACTGAAATTTATTCTGAGGATGCAAGGTAGGCCTAATATTCAAAAATAGATAAATATAATAAATCATCAGTTCAGTTGCACGGTCATGTCTGACTGTGTGACCCCATGGACTGCAACACAACAGGCTTCCCTGTCCATCACCAACTCCCAGAGCTTGCTCAAACTCATGTCCATTGGGTTGGGGATGCCATCCAACCATCTCATCCTCTGGCGTCCCCTTCTCCTCCTGCCTTCAATCTTTCCTAGTATCAGGGCCTTTTCCAATGAGTCAGTTCTTCATATCAGTTCAGTTCAGTCGCTCAGTCGTGTCCGACTCTCTGGAGCACCATGAATAGCAGCATGCCAGGTCTCCCTGTCCATCACCATCTCCTGGAGTTCACTCAGACCCACGTCCATCGAGTCCGTGATGCCATTCAGTGGCAGGAGGAGAAGGGGATGACTGAGGATGAGATGGCTGGATGGCATCACTGACTCAATGGACGTGAGTTTGAGTGAACTCCGGGATTTGGTGATAGACAGGGAGGCCTGTCATGCTGCAATTAGACTTATACATTTAATGGATCCCTTTAAATTACTAGAAAATTGAAAAGTGTTAGTCACTCAATTGTGTCTAACTCTTTGTGACCTCATGCACTGTAGCCCACCAGGCTCCTCTGTCCATGAAATTCTCCAGGCAAGAGTACTGGAGTGGATAGCCATTCCCTTCTCCAGGAAGTCTTCCCATCCAGGGATCCAATCCAGGTCTCCTGCCTTGCAGGCAGATTCTTTCTCATCTGAGCCACAAGGGAAGCTCATCTTATATCCCTTTCTTTTTATTAAAATTTATGTACTGAAGAACACCAGGCATGTGACCTATTAGTTTCCCATAGTCTGTATTTTGCTGATTGCCTACTCATGATGTGTTTTAAATTGTTCCTCTCTCCTTTGTGTTTTCTTCAAATTGGCTCCTGGGCCTGAAGGCTTGATTTGAATCATGTTTGATCTCTTTGTCAAGACATAGGTGTTGGTGATTTTTTTTTTTTTT
>SJYX01021639.1:11860-34183 GCA_006410675.1 Oreotragus oreotragus
AAATAAAATATAGTTTCATATGAGAGTGATGATGGTAACACTGTAACTAGATATGTGAAGAAACAACAAGAAGGAATGTTTTCCTGGACCAAGAGGCTAGTAAGACAGGTGGTCCAGAGAATTTTGAATACTGTTTTATGGCCTAGTCCAGTAACAGCACATTGGGTGACCAGTCAGCAAAATATTCGCCAGATGTGAAAATGAACATTCTCAGCACCATTGGACAAAATAGTCATGAAATGTCCCCCAAAATCATGGACAAGCTTATGACCATGAAGGGGCTCTGCCAACTATAAACTGGCACTTGACATCTACCTCTACAAAAATTAAATCATGGCCACTGCAGCTGTTGACCTTCAACATCCCTGAAAGAAGTTCAGGGTGGGTATCAGAAATGAGGCCCTCTGTGCTCTGAGAAAAACTGGCAGAACAGGCCTTCAGATAGATATTTTCAGGAGAAAATTTTATGAGTCTCAATCCTTGCATCCTCTCATACGTAGAAGACACTAAGATTGTTAGCTGTAATATCTGCTTTGGCTATTAAAGAGAATATTACAATTAAAAGCCAAAATAAAGTAGCTATGGTTCAGACATCCAAGGAAATAACTAGGTGACCCTATGGGTGTAATTTCAGACTCATCCTTGTATTGCTAAAAACTTAAGCTTTCTGAGTTATGTAAGACTTGGATACCACTGGACATTCTCAAAACAATGTCTGCTGGCAGCTAGTAACTACAACCTTACTTTTTATGAAACTAGACAAGTGGCTACTTGGCTACCAGTCTCCCCAGAGTGCCAGGTCCAGACCGGGTTTCCAGCCTATTCTTATGAAAAGAAATGAGATTTATTTTGTCTATCAAAATTCCATCTGTCACTCCTCTGGCTACTTCTAGTTAGGTCTGCTACACCAAAATGGCAGACCAAAGGACTGAGATTTTAATCATACAAGACTCAGATCTAGGACTTGAAACTTAGGAATACTTCCGATTCAGTGTCTAGTCTCCAAACTGAGACTGCCCTATGCCCCCTTTTGACAGGAAGTTATCAGAGTCATAGTTCCCCAGTCCCACAAATTAAAACTGAGCAGGACCCTGTGGGGCTCTGGAGTACAGATCCTTTCTGTGTTCCTTGTTTCTTGCTTTAAGGTATAGCCTTCAGCCTCCTTGATTTCCCTTGAGTCCCAAAGGACAGAATGGCGGCAATACACAAACAGAGGAGGAGCAATCAAATGGTGGTACAACCTTGGGACAGGGTCTTGGTTCCTAATCAAGAAATATGCATAACAATGTCTTTCAGTTCTTCTGCAGAACGGGGGTCCCCACCCAGGCGGAGGATGATAATTTCAGGCTGTGCTCAAGATTCCTGGAGCACCACCCTGTTGCCTCACCAGATGTGTATAAGAGACAGGAGGTGGCCAAAGTATTGGAGTTTCAGCTTCAGCATCATTCCTTCCAAAGAACACCCAGGGCTGATCTCCTTCAGAATGGACTGGTTGGATCTCGTTGCAGTCCAAGGGACTCTCAAGAGTCTTCTCCAACACCACAGTTCAAAAGCATCAATTCTTCAGCGCTCTGCTTTCTTCACAGTCCAACTCTCACATCCATACATGACTACTGGAAAAACCATAGCCTTGACTAGATGGACCTTTGTTGGCAAAGTAGTGTCTCTGCTTTTTAACATGTTATCTAGGTTGGTCATAACTTTCTTTCCAAGTAGTGGGATCAAAAAATCTTCTAAGCCTTTTGGATATATTTTGTTTTTCTATTTGTATTTCTTAAGATGGATTCCTGTTGCACTGATATTTAGCCTTCCTTCCTTTCTAAGGTGAACATTTAAAGTGATGTCTTTTTTGCTCTATACAATTTTGCCTGCATTCTGTAAGCTTGAAAGTTAGTTTTTATAGTGTTTTCATTGTTATTCAATTGTAAACATTTGCTCATTTCTACTATGACTTTTTCCTTTACTTATTAGTTTTCTTATTTACAAATGTTTTCTAAATTCTGAACTGATAGGGGTTTCAGTAGTTATGTTATTGATTTCTAGGTAAACTGCATATGGTCAGAGAACATATCAGTGTTTGCCGTAGTGGTATAATATAGTTTATCATTTCAGTCCTTTGAAATTTGCTGAGATTTGCTTTATCATTCATCACCCAATATACGTCCCATCTTTAAAAATGTTCCTTGAAAAGAATGTGCATTCTAGTCTGTAGCTGGTTGGTGCAGTGTTCTATATACGTTGTACTACAGGAAATTGCTGTTTTTGAAGGTCCAAATGAAACTCCTGCATTTTAAAAAGATATGCTTTATTTAAAATATATACCATCAGCATCGAAGTTTTTCTCTGAGTGAAATATTAAATGAACATTCCATATTTTTATAAAATTTGGCACTTTAGGCTGTATAACTTACTAAAACGCTCTAGTGACTACTTATCCAGTGGGATAGTTTTGTTTATTGGGAAGAACTCCCAGTCCTGATAAAGGTGGTAGCGCATTGGACAGCATCCTAGTGAGAATGTTGGGTACACCCAGCTGTCGTAGCCCAAGTCAGTTACTTTTGCTGTGGCAGTTAGTGATGAGTGTGGCAGAATGTCAGTGTGCAAAGTTTGTGAATGTGTCTGGTAACCCATGTGGGTTGCTTTAAGATCATATTTTTGTTTATAATTTCTAGTTTTGTATTATATGTTGCTGCTGCTACTGCCTAATTCAAGCTTTAAAAAGAATAATAAATTATGACTTTCCAGCACAACATGCAGTGTTTTGTAATATAGTTATGGGTTTGGTCCTTGTTTGGAAGCTTCACTAACATCCAACCATTGTTCAGGTTATTTGCAATCATCATACAGCTAATGACTCACTCTAAAACTGGCTCTGTGACAGACAGTGGTAGGTGTACCACTGAATGTCTTGATTTATTATTCATCAGTTGGTGTACTCACTTTTCTAATGTTTTTTAACCTTTCCTGTAACAGTCAAGTGTTGAGAAGCTATCATAGATATCAAATTATGATTTGTGAATTAGCTTCTGCCCTGACTTGGAATTGACCTTTCAGACTAGAGCTGGATATTCCAAAGGCCTTTGAGACTCAGATCCCTGAAATAAGATTTCTAAACCACCAGCAAATAGCTCTCTAACAGAGCCATCTCCAAGGGCAAAATTGTTGTTGCAACCTAGTTCAATGGTGCTGTGTCTGTTTAAAATTATATTTTAAAGAAGTATTTAGAATTATTTTGACAATATCATAATGTTTTGTTGTTGCTGTTCAGTCACACACTTGTGTCCAATTCTTTGTGACCCCATGGACTGCAGCGTGTCAGGCTTCCCTGTCCTTCACCTTCTCCTAGAGCTTGCTCAAACTCTTGTCCATTGAGTCAGTGAGGCCACTCAACCGTCTCATCTTCTGTCTTCCTCTTCTCCTGCTTTCAGTCTTTCCCAGCATCAGGGTCTTTTCCAGTGTTTACATAGGAGGAAAAATAACCAATAACAAAAACAGCCAATTATCAAAGAGAATTAAACAAAATTAAATAAAATGTAGTCTAACAAGACAGTAGGAAATAAACTGTGTATCAATTTTTACGCATCTCAGGTAATTTTTAACTCATCTAATACTATTTCATGTGGTAAAACATAATATTTTCATTAGATCAATTTTAGTTTTGTGTTTTTCATATCTTCATCATCTTAATTACTTTCTATTTCACTTATCAAATAACAGAGAAATGAATTTATATCTTCATCAGTGATTATCCCACTATTTGTAGAAGCCTATATTTTCAGTTATTTTCTCTTCATACATTGAGATTTCATTCTGAGGCTTTCTCACTTTCATTGTTTCTGAACAGTGGTCAGCTGTCCACCTGTTCCTCCTCTGAAGGTAAACTATATGCTTTTCAGACGTTTTCTTGCTCTCTCTTTTTCATTTTTGTGTTGGCTGCTCCACAATTTTACTGTGATATAACAAGATACAGATTTACTCGAATTCGTTCTGCTTGGGTTTTAGTAACCTCCATGAATCTGACCTCCATTACTTATGGTACATTCTCTGTCATTATTTCCAATGTGTCTTCTACCCATTCTGTCTTCTCTTGGGAACTCTAATTCGATGTATGTTAGAACTTTTACCTCTGTATGTCATTTATCTTAACCACTTTATAACATTTTCCATATTTTTGTCTCTCTGTACTGCACTCTGGATAAGTTCTTCAGATATATATGCCAGTTCACTAACTGCCTTCATCTATTTCCAATCTGCTTTAGCTTACTCTTTGAAGTTTTAGATTTTGGTGACTAATTTTTTTTTTTTAATTTCAAAAAGTTCTATTTAATTTGCTGTCAATATGCCTGTTCACTTTTCATAACAAGTTATTCTTTTCCTATCATTTTATTATTTTTTGTGGTTTTAATATTTTTATATATACCCATGTCCCAGTCTCTATCAGGTTCAATTAGAAGTTCTAGAGAGTCTAAGTATTCTTTTTTATGGGCTTTGTTGATTCTCCTGTCAGGCAGGTTTTTTTCATGGTATACTTTGTAAATTTGAATTGTGAGTTCATCTTTAGTGGAGGCATTTGTCACCTAGACTGGAGCTTGTCTGTCCAAAATCATTTTACACTACATTATTTTTTGGGATTTAGTCTTTCTGTAAAAGCACAACTACTTTTCCTACCTAAATCTCAGGTGGAGATAAATTTCATTGTTATTTCCTCAGGTAAGATGGCAAAATTTTTTTACTAGGCTAACTTTCATGGATGATGAGCCCTGTGAGGATTCCAAATTAACTGAAATAACTTCCCAGCACACAATGCATACAATCTTATTTTCTGTCTCTACCCAGCCATTAGTCCCAATTCATTGGATTTCTAAATTTGAAACACATGGTTTTGTCCCCACTACACTAGTCACATGACAGCTTGAGAGCTTATGATGCTTTCAGCCCATTCTTTCTTCCTGGTATCTGATTATTTTCTTCTTCTTGCAAGGTTAGATGTAGATTTTAAAAGCCACTATATTTTATTCAGATTTTATATGTTTGAGTCAAATGAGAGGACTTTTGTTTGGAGCAGGTATTACAGGTTCACTCTGTGTAGGGAAAGGGGTATGCAGATATGGCAGTAGATGAGAAGGAAAGGGGCCTCATTAGCCCAGATAATGTCAGTACATGTTGAGATTTTCAGAAGCATTTTCAAGACCATGTCAAAATTTTCCTGGGAAATCTGTGGTTTGTAGGCATTCCTCATAACCTTGAAGTTGTAATTCCCCCACCTCCTAAGACTAGGACAAGTAATGAATCACATAGCCTTTAATATTTGGATTAAGCAAATGCTACAGTTTATATAAAACAAGGCAGTTCAGTAGTGATTGCAGCTTCACAAGGTGGTTAGTACCTGGAACTAATCCCCAGATCTCAGCATGTGGATTTTATATGACTGCTTAAGCTCTCCTGCTATGTGTCATCTGATATCACTCTAAGGCAAGAGTTAGGTCCAGATGGCAAATCTGGATGACTATTAGTTATCATTAGATTTAGATCTATCTTCCTGTATCTTAGCTATGAAGAATATTGGAAGTAGGACTGAGATGTGTGTCTTGGGGTTTTGTAGGAATAAGTACAATATAACTTTAGATTTATAAAGATTAGACACAACCTCATGGAAGGTGCATGAAAGCTAATGTAAAACACATATTCATGTATTCCCATTTCAGTATGGCCCAATCTTTGCACTGTTTCTGTCTTGAAACTTCTCCAGAGCGAAGGATATTTTTGCCTCTAGGATTTGGTGCTATGATTTTTCTAACTCTGAGTTCCCCAGCAGGCTTGGACTTCATTTGCTGTCTTCATTCCATTTTCTAGTCCTTGTCTTGATCCATATTTTGTCTCATAGTATAATCATGCCATTATTCGTTTGAAAAACAGTGTTTCAGTTATTTCAGATGGAACTTGAAAGGAGGGGGAAGTATATGTATGTACCCAATACACAATTTTAAGTGGAAAATTTGTTCCAAGTTTTATGATCGATTAGTGATATGTATGGTAATGCAAACATAAACCCTTTACAATTATTGTAATAAAATTAATTACTATTTAATTATAATACTTTAAAAATTGTTGCTTATACTTAAACATGTCAAGCTTAATCTCTAGGACACATTTGAATGTAACAAGGGTCCATTTAGGAGCATCTTTTTTGTTCCTGCATATAACAAGTCTAATTTCAAATGTGAATAGAGGAGTCAGAACTGTACTCCTTATTAAGCTTAGTTCTCAGCTGTAGTTGAAATGTTAATGTAGCTAGGACTTTAGAAGGAAATACTTTATTCCATATCATATCACTCACATAAACAAAGGTGAACCACTCATTAATGCCATTACTTTATTCTGAATATTGATAGGCTTATACCTAAATTATACAATTCCCTTCTCTGGAAGATGCTTAGAATATGTGTGGCTGAGTCCTTTTGCTGTCCACGTGAAAACTATCCTAACATTGTTAATCATTTACACTCCAATATGAAATAAAAAGTTTTTAAAAAGGAAAATACTTGGAGAAAGCCAATAGTCTGGCTATTTTTTAAATAACTTCGTGCTGAGAACATTGTTCTTCAAAAGACTAGATAGGTATTTCTTAGACCTGTTCACTTAACAGGCCTAAAAGTCATGGTAACCCAAAAGTAATGAACATTCATTGTGTCCAAATTATGGTTTCTAAGTATCATTCTCCACTTAAAGAAACTAGGACTTCTTAAAGAGCTGGCTGGTTCCACTCTGATATGTAAGTTTATAACAAGGTATCATGCCAGATGGTAAAGAAGATATTTTTAAAAATTGAAGTATCGTGTCAAAGGACATAAGAATAGACATGACTTGGCTCCCATTGGCAAGAAATGGGACACTGTGAGCATCAAAAAGAATAAGGAGTGAAGTTGTTGAACAATGAGTCTAGTGATACTCAAATAAAGAGAAAGAGAAAATAGGGAGAGAGAAGATATGGGAGGGAAAAAAACCCCAAAACAACCACCACCACTAATTGGATACTGTTAGTATTAACTCTTTACTCTGAAAATAGGCAAGTAAAAACAAATAGGTAAGCATTTATTCTTTCTTTCCTATATGGGTTGTATTTCTGGATAATACATAGTCCCAGTTAATGAGGGAAACTAATTTTATATAGAAGGATTTCAACTAACATATTGCAAAAGATTATAAAATTAGATAGTCACTATTTACAGACCCTAATGAAATAATTGGTACTTCATAATGCTAAAGACAGGAAGTTTTCCTTTAATCCCTTGTAACATTGTCCAAAGAAAATGTTGTACATATATATGTATATATTTTTATATAAATTATATGTTTTCTATGTCTATAATATACACAATGAAGAACAGATAAAGCAAAATAAATACATTTTGCTTTAGCTGAGATGATTAGAATGGGAATTTAAAGGCCTTGATTCTGTTTCTAACTCCATGCAAAAGAAGTACTTTAAATAAAGCAAGTCACTTATTTGAGTGTGCATTTTCCTATTTATAAAACAGTTTGTAGTACAACATGTCTTTTAAAAACTTGTTAATTAGAATTGTGATCTGGGACAATAAAGAAAAACAAGGATTCCACGTTCACTGTAGGCTTAAAAGAACCTGCATATTACATTCTTGTCCTTTAGAGTCATAACACATAAGAAACTGATCAAACAATTGAACCTTTTTAGCTCAGTGTTTCCCAAATATATTTAATGAAAATACTCTTATCCTTGTTGTTTTTTTTTTTCATTTAAAACACCTATGAAACTTTTGGGGAATCCCTAGACTGTGTGATCTCCAAGGACCCTTTTGGCACTAAAGCTCTATGAGCCTATAATTCTGTAAGTCTTTTAAAAGTCTATAGAAAATCAAAATAACCAGTTAATACAGTGGGAAAAAAAATCAATCAAATCAGTTGTCTGACAGAAGTGCCTATTTAATTCAGTCCAAATGTTTTATCAAGTAGCCCCAGGTAGACCAGCTTGAGTATTTAAAAAAATAACCTTGACAGCATCCTATGAATCCAAGCTTTTTTGTATTTGTGAAATGCTGAGCTTGAGCAAAGCCACAGCATTCATTTGGTCTATCACCATGATCAAGGCTGATTGCTCACCAATCAGATTGGATACTGTGATTCACATCAGTCAGAAGCTCAGCAACGAGCAAGTTGACTATACATGTATTGCCAGGAATTCCTGAATGACCACTGTGGCTTAATTTGAAATAGGTTTGATATTTCATCTGAAACATTTTTGAAACTACCATATTTCCATCAGACAAATAATTTTTCTAAACTTCACTCTAATTATTGAAATTCTTAGGGTGGTAGCTATAAAATGTGGAGGATGTAAGGAGATTGATGGCTGACCATCACTTAACAATTAATTTTTTCTAAAAGACACAGATTGTCTCTTTTATCGCCTTTGAGATAAATTTAGGACTTTAAGCCAAAAGTATAACCCCTGCTGCTGCTGCTAAGTCGCGTCAGTCATGTCCGACTCTATGCGACCCCATGGACTGCAGCCCACCAGGCTCCCCCATCCCTGGGATTCTCCAGGCAAGAACACTGGATGGGTTGCCATTTCCTTCTCCAATGTGTGAAAGTGAAAAGTGAAAGTGAAGTCGCTCAGTTGTGTTCAACTCTTAGCAACCCCATGGACTGCAGCCGATCAGGCTTCTCTGTCNCCAGGCTCCCCCATCCCTGGGATTCTCCAGGCAAGAACACTGGATGGGTTGCCATTTCCTTCTCCAATGTGTGAAAGTGAAAAGTGAAAGTGAAGTCGCTCAGTTGTGTTCAACTCTTAGCAACCCCATGGACTGCAGCCGATCAGGCTTCTCTGTCCGTGGGATTTTCCAGGCAAGAGTACTGGAGTGGGGTGTCATTGCCTTCTCCAGTGCCTCAATTTTAAAGAAAGAGAAGGCTGCTGTCAACAGTTTTCTCCTCTTTGCTCTTTGTAGAAGTTTTTTGAAGGTTGGAAACTGAGGGTCAGGGGGCAGACACAAGAGTGGAAATGTTTAAATAACAACATAAGAAAAAATGTGCCCAATTCTGTGACTATCCTACAACTATTCAATACATGAGTTTTTAGATTAAACTTTTCTGATCATTGTAGATTGACATGCAGTTACAAGAAATAGCACAGAGAGATCTCATATACTCCATATATGGTCAGTCAGTATCTCCCAGTAATATCATGTTGCAAAACTATGTATTAAATTGTCACAACCAGAATAACCATGAATAATTTTTAAAGCTTAGAGGAGATGCCAAAAGTAAAGAAAGAAGAAACATAAGGGCCAAAGATACAATGAATGCATAAATTTGATTTGAGATTGATTACCTATCACCCATACTTTAAGAGAAGAAATCCAAAATACTACATTTTGTCAGTAATGAGGCATCTTGATGATTTCTCTTTTTGCATTCGTATGAGTAAATCATGTGTTTTCATGTGTGCATAAGGTCATAACATGTAACACTTAGAAGCTGCATAAACAATATGATTTTGTGTATGCTCCCATCCTCCAGTCCCCTCAGAATACACGAAGTCTCAAGATGTCTGAAGGTGCAAACCAAAACACATATATCAGAATCTAGACTGAACAGAAGATCCCATGTATTGACTGAATCTGCTGTTAAAGCAAATTTAATACCCATCACTTATTTTTTTTTTTTTAATTTTTTAATTTTTTGTATTTATTTTTTTACACAAACTCCCAAACATGAACCCCCCCTCCCACCTTCCACCCCACATCATCCCTCCAGATCATCCCCATACACCAGCCCCAAGCATCCTGCATCCTGCATTGAACATAGACTGGCAATTCATTTCTTACATGATAGTATACATATTTCAATGCTATTCTCCCAAATCATCCGGTACAAAAACATCTCTCTGCTTGTGACCTATGGCCAGCAGGGGATTGGAGGGTCCTATCCACTTACCTTCAACAGACTTTTATTTCGCTATGTGCATCATGATGGTGGAAGAATCATTCCTCTTCTTTTCTCCTTTTGTAATAATTATTTATCCAGATACTTGCGCCAGATGAAACCTACTGCAGCTGTAGGAACATTATCTATTCTTGCCCATCGCTCAGATCCTTGGGTGATGCAAACATGTATGCCAAGGGTAAATATTTGACCGTTGTTCTAGCCACCATTGCACAGCCCCTGAGTGACCCTGCATTAATTAGCTGAGAATTTCAGGGCTTTGAATCTGATTGAATCAAAATATTGTTTTTACAAGTTGATGAAGGCTCTTGATTGATGTGGGCCCTGCTGATTCTTTAAAGGATTAAATTGTATGTACAGATTACAGAGTCCTGACTGTCACTGCTAAAAATGAGATTTTTTTTTTAACAAAGCTTCAGAAAAAAAAAAAAAAAATAGGGCTGTGGTGTGTTTTTTCCCAGGGGATGTTGTGATCATTTCAGTGGGCATTTAAGAATTTTAAAAATTGATACAAATGGTCAAAGAAAGTATCAGGTAAAAACAGAGAGAAGAGAAAGAGAAATGGATCAAGGAGGAAGNAAAAAAAAAAAAAAATAGGGCTGTGGTGTGTTTTTTCCCAGGGGATGTTGTGATCATTTCAGTGGGCATTTAAGAATTTTAAAAATTGATACAAATGGTCAAAGAAAGTATCAGGTAAAAACAGAGAGAAGAGAAAGAGAAATGGATCAAGGAGGAAGAATGTTGTTGGCTTCCATTCATCCTGAAAATACATTTTGTGTACACATCTCCCATGGTAAAGCCTGCCATATTTTACCCAGGATACAAGAAGGAAACACAATCATCGGGGTCTGAGCTGGCCAGGGCTTAGAGGAATTGAATGGCATGCAGCATCTCCTGTGAGAGACACTCACACGGCCCCGGGTCACACAGCTCTCTGCCTACTGAACCCGAGAGCCCCACGGCATGAGTGAGATATGACAAGAACCAGAGTTAGGCCCTGGTCCAGAGAAAGGGCAAGACAAGAAAAGCTCTAGGGAAAACTGGTATAAATAGAGATGGAAGGAGGAGCACAGATTTTCCCTTGCCAGCCCTTCCATGTTCATAGCAAATATCCACATCCTCAAACAAGGCGAGTCCCAATATGTTGCCCTCTTATATTTCTCTTCATCAGGATCTCTTATATTGGTTCCATGTTGATTTTTTTTTCCCACCTGCAAATTTACAAAACTTTAATTTCATCATGCACCTGTTAACTTGAAAAATAACTTTTCTCGTGGAGTCTGTATTGGATAATGAATCAAACCAATCAGCATACAGAAGAAACAATAAAATGGAGCACAAATCATCATGTGCCCAGAGCAGGGAGATTGCTGAGTTCTTAGCTGGCAACCCTGATGTGGCTTCTAAGAATGAACCACTGGTTTTCAAGTACTTCTGGGAATATGCTGCTTCTCCTAGATTCCTTTTGGGACAAATTAGCTGTAATCCTGGGTGTTTTTGATATTTTCTTCTTTCACTTGTACCATGAAGAGGGGGTCGGTCCTGAAAATTGATTAACCCATAATATGTTATGTGATGGGCAGAATACAGTAATAAGTAACAGTGACCTGGAGCACAGAAAGGGGGAATCTTTAAAGAAGTAAAACTGTATGTCCTTGGGCTTAGTTTTAAAAATTCATACAAAAGAATTTTTCCACATGCGAAACATTTTTAAAGCAAAGTGTTAACGAGCACTAAGTCTGTTCCTGCTGTTATCACAAAGTACTAGAGACTGGGTGGCTTATAAACAACAGAAATGTATTTCTCACAGTTGTGAAAGCTGAGAGGTCCAAGATCAGAGTGCTGGCAGGGTTACATTCTGGTGGGATCTCTCTTTGTATCCTTACAAGGCAGCAAGCAGAAGGGAAGCATGCTCTGTTGTGAGTTTTCTAAGGGCACTAATCCCATTCATAAGGGCTCCATCCTCATGACCTCATCTAATTCTTGTTACCTACCAAAGGCCCCATCTCCTAATACCATCACACCGGGAGGTTGGGGAGGACACAAACATCAGTCTATAACAAAGTAATGACTTTAAAATTAAATGCAAAGGAAAAGAATGTTGGGTGGTGGGCAAGATCACTAGGTGGCTGTGGGTCTTCAGAGGCTCTTTGAGGAAGATGACAGATGTGAATGCACTAAGTGCAGAGAGAACTCTCCTAAGGGACAAACGAGAAATCACGAGGAACCAAGGTAGTTGGTGATTATTTGTGATTTATTTAGCTTGGTTGAAGCAAGAGAATGAGGTGGATCAAGGAGATGCAAAATTATGTAGAGAATTGGTCTCTTGATGAAAAACTCTCTCACATCGAGATGCCAAAAGCAGAAGGCATGGAGACCCAACTGTAGAAAGTGAGCAGAGATGATGAGAGAAATAAAACCCCTTATGTGAGGACATCCATTTCCCTTTGTCGGTGTAGCTGTTTGAAGACATGCAGTCAAATCTTAATTTAGTGGATCTTCAGTCTGGCTGGTTATCACTCATCTGCAGAATTTTATAACATATAAATTTCTGGTTTCCTGATTTATTGGATCTGAAGTAGGGGTCCATAACTCAGTAATTAAAAGTCTCTAAGGCCAGAGCTTCTGAACTTTAAAGCGCATGCAGATGACTTTGTTGAAAAGCAGACTCTGATTCAGTAGGTCTTGGGTGGGGCCTGAGATGCTGTGAGTCTAGCAGGCCTCCAGGTGCATGGTGTGCCTGCCCCAATTTGAGTAGCAAGACCAGGATGATCTGGTAACCAGGTAACTTTAAGATCCACTTCCTGAGAGGATCTGAGGTCCAAAGAACAATGTATATAGTCACCTATCTGAATGAAGGATTACATTATTTCTCTAAGCAATGAGAAATAAAGAGATGATTTTTTTAAAGAGGAACCAAAACATGACAATAGAACAGTGAGACTATTTCTTTTTCTGCATCCACATATGAAGTCAGTCTCATTGTACTCTAGCCTCATAGTGAGTGAATGAAGTAAGAAAACAGAGATCTTCTAGTTTCCCTGGAATATATAAATAATAGATTATTCCTCTAGTTCTTCTTCCTGTTTTAAGAACCAAGCTGGCATTATTTCAAAAGAAAGGGAAGAAGAAAGAAAGAAAAGAAAAGAGGAAGGGGAAGGGGAGCAGGGAAAGAGGGAGGGAGCAGGTTGGAGAGTCACTGTGGGCACTGTCAACAGGGGAGGACTGTAGAGCTGTGTGAGAGATGGAGGGGCTGAAGAGCTATGGCTAAGTGTGTGTGTGCGTGCATGTGTGCACACCCACATGTGTATATGTAAATATAAAATGGTATACAATGTAATTATCCATTGTAATGTATATGTGGTTTTATGCATATATGATTCTATTAATATATTGTGATATGTATATATATTTGTGTATGTCTGAGTGCATATGTATAATTGTATATATGTGTGTAAACATACATATGTGTGTGTCTTGAAAGTGAAAGTGTTAGTCTATCAGTTGTGTCTGACTCTTTGCAATCCTGTGGACTAAAGCCTGCCAGGCTCCTCTGTCCATGGAATTCTCCAGGCAAGAATATTGGAACGGGTTGCCATTCCCTTCTTCAGGGGATCGTCCCAGCCCAGGAATTGAATCCAGGTCTCCCGCATTGCAGGCAGGTTGTTTACCATCTGAGGTATCAGGGAACTGTATATAATTATATATGTGTGTGTTTGTGTATGTGTATATATAGGGGCTTCCCTTGTGGCTCAGCTGGTAAAGAATCTGCCTGCAATGCAGGAGACCTGGGTTTGATCCTTGGGTTGGGATGATCCCCTGGAGAAGGGAAAGGCTACCCACTCCAGTATTCTGGCCTGGAGAATTCCATGGACTGTATAGCCCATGGGGTCGCAAAGAGTTGGACATGACTGAGCTACTTTCACTATATATAGACAGAGTGAAAGAGAGATGAACAATAAAACTGATGGAAGACAAACCATTTAATTCTAACATAATAGTTAGAAATATTACGGTTATCTATAATATCAGTAGATATTAAAATGATCTAATAGATTATAATCATCATCATAATTTGATACCTGCCAGTGGCCAGCTACATTCTGCAAACAATGCTTCAGTGAAACAAACATTTTTTGGTCAAATATAGCTATAATCAAGAGTGTTAACCATATTTATTCCCACCTTCTATTTTGTGTATATGAAAGTCCCATCCTCCTTTTGGGAGCCAAAATTCTGGTCTTTTCCCACGAAGATCCAGGAGTTCTCTGTGCTGTGGCTTGAGAGGGTGTAGTCTCCATTCTACAACCCAGATCAGCCCAAGAAGAATGCAGCTGCTCCTCACTTCTATTTTAGAAATGAAGTTCTACCTTCACCAAGAAATCTAGGCACAGCTTCATTTCCCTTCAGATTGGTTAAAGCATCTGCCTTTAACTCTTCAGAGAGTTAGGGTCTTAGGTGTTAGAGCCCAAAAAGGAGCGTGGGAGTGAGGCATGGAATTGTGGGGGCACTATAGTAGGTTCAGTATTCTTGCCAAAGAGCAGTGCATCAAATGCAGTAAAACGCACCCCTTCCCTCATTCACTATAACTCTCTTATTATCTTGGGCTCAGGTGTGTTGCATGAATATACAATAATGGGGCTAACAAGATGGTTTGGGGTCACAGAGGGATAAACCATGGCATAATCCAGCTCTGAAAGCCGTTCTGGTAATGAAAATTGTAGACCAGTCTTGTGGCTAGTTTTGTAATAAAGATATACAAAGATGAATATAGGTTTCCAGGAATTAATCTGAGAGCATTTGATCCAATTTATACTGGAGTGGCTGCATTGAAGGCAGCTCGGTAGACAGGATTCCAATTTAGGTTGATAGAGTGCTGTGGGGTCCAGGAGGAAGGGTTCCCTGTAATTGGGAGATGATTTTATTTTTGAAATGCCCATCTCTTGGCTTTGTCAAAGGCTGTGCATCTGTCTACCTCGCCTATGAATGCAGCCAGGCTCAAGGCACCGAACCCTGCGGTGTAAGCTTCTGGTTCAGTATTCAGCATGACAGACAGGCTTCCAGTTTTATTCTTTCAGAAGGGACCCCAGGACACACTGCATTTTATTGTTGCGATTGTTCTGTGGACCAAGCAACATTAGACCCACGGAGAGCGGAGGCTCAAGACAGCTTTATGTCATCTTCTCCTTCCCCCTCTCTGTCTTTGACCTGCTAAAAGTGGCCAAGTTTAAGACTCCTAGGAGTTTTTCTCTGAAGACAGTCTGGGAAGCAGGGGAAACTGTTCTTACTTTGTCCTTGAAAGTGTGTCACTCTCTGGCAGATGGCCAGGTCAGGGACAGAACCGGAGGCAGTGGAATGCGGGCTGTGACTCTTGAAGAACTGGAATTCCTGGCACACTCTTACATAAAACAGCCTCAGACCAACCCAGGAATGCTGACTGTGTCTGCCGTATCTACATGCTATCTGTTTACCTCTCTGAGCTGCCAATTCAGGAAAAACTTGCTTTAAGAATATTTACATTCCAAACCCATTTGATGCTTCCCATCGACTTCTCTTTTTTTAAGTGGCATTAAGAAATTATTCTCCTCAAATCCTGCTTAGGTGGCTGTTAAGAGAAACCTGTGTTAAAACTCCTGTTCTGCTTAAGATGAATTAGAAGGCATTGACTTCTGACACTCTCCCTTAGAATTTTGGAGCTTCTTATTTGTAATTTTATTTACAGATTTCAAAAATGACAAATTTGAGTTCCTTTTACTAATGTAATTTTGAACATATATGAGTTTATGTTATCATCTATGAATTTATATGTTTACAATTCACTGTGAATACATACCATGATCATTAGAACACCTTTTAAAGCTCAATTTGAAACACTCCTGTCACAAAAACCAAAGAGGAGTTTGTAATACATTTTTATTTGTGCCATGAAATTATCACTTAGAATTTTCATATAAGTATTGAAAAGTTAGCTAAATAACTGTTTCTTATAATGTTATGGGAATGAAATTTAATTATTACTGAAGGCTTTTTATTTTTCTATTTTTAATGTTATTTTAATACTTTTCTTAATTGCATACCTTGGCTTGTATACTAATACACACAAGGTGGTATATGATGTGAACATGTGAACTGCCTTTAATAACAAGTAAAAAAGCAGTTTGTATTCAGCTTAAAATAGCCCACAGCTAAAATGAAGGATATAGCTCTGCAGCCAATGAATCCAGAGAGTTTAATCATTTAGCTTGCAGATTACAACTAAGGCATTTTTAGAGGATTTTCAAATATATACATATATATACACACACATATGTACATACATTGGAATTTGCTTATTATATAAATCACTTTTTTGTTTAACAGAAAAGAACCAAGCTTTTTAATTCATTTTTACTTTTATACAATCTCAGCTTAGGTTATCTTTATTGGGAGGTGGGAGTGGTATTTTTAGATGCAACAAATGAGAAAAAACATGCATTTTCAATTGTCAGTAGTATTTAATTTCTATCAACAATTTTTTAATTGTTCACCTGAAAAGCAAAGCTTTAATGTGTCAGCCTAAATTACAATACAAAAGAAATCAGAAATTATGGCTGTTAACATTTCCCATTTTCAGATCTTACTGATTAGATTAGAGAAAATTATTCCTTATAATTTCACCGTAGAAAAGCTGTATGTCTAGTCCTATCACTACTTTGAAATGAAATTAAAGAGAAATGTTTCTTAACATAGTATTTGTATTTGTATTTTTTTTTATTTTTGAGAAGGGAAGATTGCAGCATCTAATTTTACCCATGATTTGTCTTTATTAAAAGCTCTTGTCAGGGAATTAAACTTTTTAGATCTGGGCATTGCCTTAAAAATACAAAGCCTATCATGATGTTGGTTTTATAATAAAAATTAGACTGATTTTAATTTAAAGAGATTTATAAGTGGTTCTCTTAAGAATTTTGTTGTTTTATTCACCAAGTTAGTAGACCAATAGAAACATACCAATGACTTTTAGCTTGCAAGTTAATGAAAAACAAATCCCCTATTGAAATAAACTAGATTTTTTTTTAATATAGAGAGATCAAGTTCATGCCTAAGAAACTTTTCAAGGAGAAAACTCTACTAAATTTTTTTCTCATATTTTTAAGGTCAAATGCTTTCTGTATCATGGAACTCACCTTTTTTTGTGGAGAAATCTTGCTTTCTTAGAATTCACTAATGTCATTTGTTAGGGTAAACTTTCTTTTCAATATGGTATAAGTGTCTAAAACAGAAAAAATGGAAGGAATCAGAAAAGCCTTTTAATGTGAATGATTCTTATATAGGCATCTTAAGAAACATGCATACTGTGCACGAGTAAACAATACTTAGGTTGTGAAAGATGCTAAATCAATGTGTATTTAACTTCCGATGAAAGTTGCAGGGCAGAAGCAAGCGTCTATTAGGGAAACATTATATGGGGTTGCATTTGTGATGGGAATCCTAAGGAGCTTTCTGAATATGTTAACTTTTTTGGATAACTCAGTGATGAAAGCTTACAGCCGAGCAAGTGTTATTTCTTAACACAAATTTGTAAGGACGTTTTTGATATCTTCATCTCTAATGTTTCAAAGAAGCTTTGTTAAGGTCCAGTTTCTGTAAAATGCGTACTTGCAAAGTGTCAGATCACAGGAAAAGAAGACTTTTAAATATTCAAGGAATATTTGTTTTTTAAGTAAAGCTTATAAAAATTGCCTGGAAAGTCTGTTTTAAGGACACCAGATACCTTCACGCAATAGCACACTTTTACCTTCTGAAAGAGGAGACTCTACAAGCAAAATGGGCACTGTGGTTTCTAACTGCTATTTACAGCAAATGATCAATTTGTTATTTTTCTTTCCAAATACACAGATTAAGATAATAAGAGAAGTGACAGTGGATTCCTGGTGGAATTAACTGGTTCCTCTCAAGCTTCTTGCTGGCATCAACAGCATTTGTGTGTTCTCCTGGCCCTGCCTGGGAGTGTACATGTTTGTATATACAGGTTTCACTGGCAGACCTAATTTCAGGATACATAATGCATGATTTTGAAACCAATTTGTTATTGTAATAAAATATTTTTTAGGAATGCATGGAAGTACTCGAGAGGAGAATGTTAAATTATACATGCATTGTGGCCGAGTGGATTCATTTAGCTCAGTCTGCAGGTGAATCTCTCCGTGACCTTGGCACTTGCTGGCTAGTATAGAATAACAATCAAAGCTTGGATTGGAAATCCGACCATTTCCAAATATTAACAACTTCTTTCAAAGGAAATGCTGATTTCAGCATTTAGGTAATGGAACATCAGTATCTCTTTCAGAGTTTTTAGGGGAGGGGGAGAAATTTAAAAAAAAGCATCCATGATCTTAATAGGATTAAAAGCCAGGCTTTTTATTTTTAAAATGCTAATTTGTTTTCTGTATTCTATTTTCATATCAGGGATTGTTATTCACTACCCTAGAATCCGCAGGCCCCTGAAGACTCAGAATTGCATTGGTAACATAGAAAAGTGACATGAAAGCCTTCTATCTGAAAGGAATTCTACATTCTTTCCAAGCCCATTTCCTCTTTTCTTATGTAGGTCAGCTTGGGGTACAACAGTGGAGGTAGAGGGTGGGAGAGGACAGATATGCATCAGGTCCCTGGCCTGACTCCTATCTACTTACCACATTAGGGAACAAACTTGAGTCATTAGAGGGGCATTAACTGAAGCAGTCTGTGATCCATGTGAATTGGATGAACTGCCTGGGCTGGAGAAGTTGGGCTGTGAAGTGGGGTGGCCTGAGGCACGTAACATCCAAGAATCTGCTCATCTGGCAGGCTTTCACCAGCAGCTCACCCATGGCTGTCCGAGTGAACACTGGGGCAGGGAGAGTTGGCCAGAACTGAGACAGTAATTTACCATGTAATTTGTTCTGAGATTCCTTTGATAGACTTCACTACCAAAGACATTTGCAAGAGAAGGGGACCTTGTACCCTGACGCCAGCCCCGTCTGGTGACTAGAGAGGGCGACATTGCCTGGGCCTGGTGATGACCTTGTTAGGTAGGACTCACCTGTCCTTCCCTGCATCTTTCTTCCCATCTCTGTTTCTTTGCCTTTTCCTTTCCTGTCCAACCTAGGAATGAAGAGAAAGAGTAGAAAATCGAGTTACATGTAAGTTGATGAAAACCGAGTGTAGCAATCCAAAGAAGCAGGCAATTTTAAGTTTGAGTCTGTTTGGCAAATGAGCTGTCCCATTTGGGGTAATACGTGTTCATGTCTAGGCCCAGCAGGTGCGCTAATGCAAGGCAGGCTTCCTCCAGTTGCCTTATTTAGGGGATGTTACAAATGGAAAGACTATTTAAATGCTCACAAAGACGTTAACAAACAAACATACCCTACTCTCAAAAACCCTTTCCTGAAAACTGGAGGGAAAAAAAAAATCAAAGGAAAAAGGCCCACGCTTTGGGTTTTACTCACTTGTGTTTTTAATAATTGTTTAATGACCTATAAAGTCGCTTTTCTAAGAAAAGAAACATAAAGGAATTTAGTAACTAAAAAAATTTAAAGGGAGGGGGCTGCTGAGAAATTTCCTTCCAGCTGCTGAAAGAAACTGAACTGGCTATTTTCTGTGCTGCTTTAATGGTGTTTGCAGCATTTACATTTTTTCCTTCCTTACCCACTTTGTTGGAGAATATAAATATTGAGGCTCTTTTTTTTTTTCCTGCCAAAACTGTTGGTTTGGTTGGGATTGTGTTTTGTTTTCTGTTTGAAGATATGGCAGATAAAAGGGAGGCATCATCTACATTTTGCTTAGTACATTAGTTTCTATTCAGTGTCCTTTTGGGGGGAAAAATTCCTTCAATTAGCATTTCTCACTAAAACAAAGAGTTTACTCTGTTCAAGCCTCATTACTGAAATATTCTAAGGTATATAATGTTGTGGCCTGTTGCCATGAAAATGAAACTGTGAGTCATGTCTTAATTAAGAGGATGCTTAGGCCAGAAGATATACAAGTAAATCCTGCCTTGGAATGGAAACACAACAAACGGATGAAACTTTTAAATGCCCCCCTTGACATTAAAAGGTATTCTCCATTTCCCCATGCTGGTTAAATATGTACTATGGAATCTGAAGAAAGAGAAAACAGTGGGCTTTGACCCTGGCCAACAGGATGCACTGTGTCCAGAAAGTGCACCTGAAGTTGGCTGGGTTTATCCTGGTAGAGGATCCACTACAGAGTGTCCCCAGGAAGATAAACGAGGAAATCTCACAGAAATGATAGTTGCTAATGGTTTTCCAACTTAAGTTCAGGGCAGAGAACCTGGGCTTCCACTTAACATGGAGAATTAGTCCAAAGGAAGAAAATCTGTGAGTGGATTAAATGGATTACCCAATGTAGTGGATTGAACAGTGTCCCTCCAAAACTCGTGACGGCCAAGAACCTCAAAATGTGACCTTATTTGGAAATTAGATCTTAGCAGACATAATTCATTATGGATCTTGAGTTGAAGTTATCCTGAGTTTAGTGTGGGTGCTGGACCCAGTTATTAGTGTTCTAAGAAAAATGTATAATGCACAGAGAGATACAGGGGGAAGGCCATGTGAAGACAGAGATAGAGAAGAGGGTGTTGAATCTATAAGCCAAGGAATGTTAAAAATTGCCAGAACCACCAGAAACTCAAAGACAGGCATGGAATGGATTCTCCCTCAAAGTCCCCAGAAGAAGCAGTGCTGCCAACACTTGTGGCTTCCAGAACTATGAGACTATACATTTCTGTTGTCTTAAGCCGTGAGGTTTGTGTTAATGTCAGGGCAGCCCCAGAAACTCATACACCCAGAAATGCAGTACCCAGTTGAGCTGTTTTAATCCTAACAAGGAGATAAATCTGAATTTTATCTGCCATCTACAAAGGCTTCTTGGTCTCACTTGTATGGTACACAGTTTTTGTTAATAGAATGTAAGTATACTCAGGGCCCTCTGGCATTTTGAAACATATCTTCAGCTGATATCAGGAAGGAGTAAAATGACTGCTTCAGCAAAGGTGCCCTGGAGTTTCAGGCTAGCCCTGGTCCGGAGTTTTCAAGTCTCTGGATTGAGCAAGAAGTTTCCACAAAGAGTCTTCTACCCAAGGGGAGATAAATCCACATATTCCTATAAATTATCTTTTCTCCCAGGAACCAAAAAAGAATTTTTGGCACTCTCATGCCCTAGAATTCGGCCAGAGAGTCCCGAGAACACAGATTCAAGTACCCATCTCTCCCGATGATGCAGCACTGTACGTTAGAAATGTACTAAAGTTGCGTTGTGCTTTCAGAACACCCCAGCTTGGCAGGCATTGATAGTGGCCAACTTGGATAATGTGTTTACAAGAAGAGGGACTAACCTATGCAGTAGATAAAGAAGCTCACTAAACCTACACTTGGAAGAACAACCTAGACTGGTCTGGGTGACCTTGGACCAGTCATGTAACCCAGACAAACTTTATTTTCCTCTTCTACAAAAAATGGGGCTAGCTCATCCTTCTCTGAGTTCTGAGGTTTAGAGCAATAATATGTGTGAAAACAATCTGGAAATTATTAGGTGCCCTGCAAAGTTTACGTATTTGAGGTAACCTTTGGGGAAAAGACCTGCAGTTAATTTTTTACCCCTTAGCACCACCTTGTGTCCAAGCTACTGCTCCTGAATTTTAGAGTCCTACGTTACAAAATGGACCAGAAGGATTCATTAAAGCTTTCTTCCTGAAGTCATCAAGGTGAAAATGAAAAGTAAAACTGAATAAACTCTTTGTGACCCTCACTACTCCTTATAGTTAGTCTCAGGTACAAATGTTAAACAGTAGATGTTTTCCTACTCTTCAGAAGGCATAGCAACTGAGAGATATCCCCAAACTCATCAATTTCAGAGTTTTATCCTAAGAGAACAAAGAAGAACTCCAAAGTTAAATACATTGCTTAGCTACTGGTATTGAATACCATGAGAGAATTTTGGAGAAACTGCTGTCTAATTCTTAAACTTGAGTAGGCTTGACCACCGCAAATAGAGCCACCTGTAGTATGAGTCTGACATATGGGGATTAAGAATGGCTTAGGTAGAAAGTGTACCCAACTCAAGGTCTAATGCCAGGGGCTAGCTAGAGGACCTGATAATAGATGGGTGTGTTGGGTCTAATCCATGTCCTTGTTTGTATTGAGTTTGAACTAATTGGAGGGATGACAACCCAGGATAGGTGGTGGTTGATATTCATTCATTAAGTCGTGTCCAATTCTTTGTGACCCCATGGACTGAGGCATATCAGGCTCAGCTGTCCTTCACTATTTCCTGGAGTTTGCTCAAACTCATGTTCATGGAGTC